>CM043319.1:96806168-97366168 GCA_023736055.1 Quercus glauca
AAAAAAAAACAATCTCCCAGAGCTTGGTTTGGTAAATTTAGTGAAGTAGTGTTAAAGTTTGGATTGCGACGTTGCCACTCTGATCACTCTGTGTTTTCTCATACCTCTGATAGAGAAAATATTTTGTTGATAGTATATGTTGATGATATTATAATAATTAGAGATGACAAGTAAGGTATTGATGATTTGAAAAGATACCTTCAAAACTCCATTCGAACAAAGGATCTAGGTAAACTTCGTAATTTCTTGGGTATTGAGGTAGCACGATCTAAAGAAGGCATTAGTTTATCACAGAGGAAGTATGTGTTGGATATTTTGGAAGAAATTGGCTTGTTAGGATCTAAACCAATGGAGACTCCTATGGATCCTAATGTCAAATTGTATGAAGATCAAGAGGAGCTGTTATCTAATCTTGAGAGATATCGTCGTTTAGTTGGTAAACTAAATTATCTCACAATTACTCGCCCAGACATATCATTTGCAGTTAGTGCTTTGAGCCAGTTTATGAAAGATCATCGCCTTCCACATTGGGAGGCAATTATTCGAATTGTGAGGTAACTTAAAGCACATCTAGGCCGTGGTCTTTTGTATAAAGCTAATGGTCACCTACGGGTAGAAGCCTACACTGATGCTAATTGGGCTGAATCACCGTTAGATAGAAAATCTACTACTAGGTATTGCACTTTTCTGGGAGGAAATTTGATTACTTGGAGAAGTAAGAAACAAATTGTTGTTGCCAGGTCTAGTGCAGAGGCTGAGTATAGAGCCATGGCACACACATCATGTGAGCTTATGTGGATTAAGCGTTTACTTGAGGAATTAAGATTTGTTGTGAAGCTGCCTATGTCTATGCATTGTGATAATCAAGTAGCAATTTACATTTCCTCCAATCCTGTGTTCTATGAGCAAACCAAGCATATTGAAGTAAATTGTCATATTACTCGGGAGAAAGTAGAAGATGGTGTAATTGCTACTCCATATGTTTCTACAAGAGCCCAAATTGCTGATACATTTATCAAAGCTTTATGTAAGACTCGTTTGGGTTTATTATGTAACAAGCTAGGATTGTATGATGTATACTCTCGAGCTTGAGGGGGAGTGTATGAGTAATAGGGGCAAAACAGTAATATTATGTACTTTATATATAAATAATATTTTATGTGTTAGGGTTGACTTATCAAACCCTAAAACACTTTCACCGTAAACAATAGTCTCCATAGGAGTACATCATTTTTTTCATCTCTATATAAGCATAACAATGTACTCCATACGAGGGAATTATTATTTTTATATAGACTACTAAATCTATCATTAACTGACATAGGAAACCCTACTTCTAATTGAATTAGGAAACCTAATTCTAAATGACTTGAGGAAATTCCAATTTTGAATGACAAAAATAACATCGACTCTAGGAAATAAAAATGCTAACATCACAATTAACTCCAAAATTAAATAAGACTAAATTAAAATAAATCCTTACTTGAGCTTCCCCATCAAATAATGTTTTTGAACTATAGTAGCATATGTTCTTCTTTTTCTACCTTTTTTGATTAGTAAATCAAGATTGCAAATTTGATGGATGTTAAATCTGGCCAAGTCATATATTTTTAGATGAAATCCAAATAAAAATCTAATTGGTTTTAAGGCTTTGTGCTCAAATCATTAAACATCAATTTTCCATGCATAAGGAGATTTTTATGTTACTCTGAGATAAAAGCAACAGTTACATGGTAGTTTCACATAAGACTTCTAGAAGAGGGATCACTTTCAATTATTTAGCCTAAAATTTTCAAAAAGTGTCACCAAACTTTCAGAATATAATAAAATTTTTAACATAATTTTTAGTCTTTGTTGTATTCTCCTGGCTGTTTCATGTTTTTTCCACGAAGTAGGTTTTTTTATTCAAATTTATCTTGCCTAACAAAAAAATAAAAAAATTTAAAAAGCTGAAACTTACCAGAGAAATTAATGGGCCCTCCTCTTCATCAGTTGTAACATGAGTCATCAAGGCCAAGTTTTTTACCAGACCACAAGCTTCACCTTCTGGAGTATCACATGGGCAAAGCATGCCCCACTGTGACAAAAGTATCATAGCACAAAACAAGATAATCATCATGCTACCACATAAAAATAATTTAGTGAAGATAGCTTTTAAAGGTAGTGCAGACACCTCAAGCTTACCTGGCTAGGTTGCAAAGCTCGAGGTCCACTGACTTTCCTAGACTTCTCAAACTGTGGTGAGATTCTCGTCATGTGCCCCATAGCCGCTATGAATGATAACCTAGCTAGTACCTGTGAAGAGAGGATTTTTTATGCAATTGTAAATATGAATGAGAGAAAAAGAGAGTTTAATAGGGGAAATCCAAAAGCCATTTCAAGCTATCAAATTAGCAAGAACAACCAAACTAATCCCTAAAATTTAGGGAGAGGAAAGCCACAAGCGTTGGCTAAAATGCTATTCAATTCTCTAGAAAATTGTTATTATAAAAACTCATAAACAAGACAATAAGTTGCATCCCTAAGATGCAATTACAACCTCTAATTCAAATCTAATCCAACAGTTATGAATTTTTCCTGCAGATGTCACATGCCTAATTAAAAAGTCACTTGTCTTATTACATATAATTCAAAAGTCACATAAGAAAACATTTAAGTTCAAGACACAAAACAGCAACTAAAATCAACCAAGATTGATCTCGAAATTAAACTTATGGACATCTAAGCTTCCTTTTAGTGTTCCTATTCAAATGACCAGGTGTCTGTAAAATGTATTTTCTCATATGCTTTGCATCGATTTTCTATTATTTCATACAATTCAAATATATGACAGATAGCCTAAGAAAAAAAATTACAACCAATGTGCAATAAGAACATAGCAAACCAACAATCTGAAAGATTTAGGACATAATACAGTAAGAACATGTTTATATAGTGTTATGATTTTGTACCAAGTCAAGGGAAAAATAGTGATATCATTGTAATTACCCACATATACACATATTATATAAATAATAATTATGTATGTTAGGGTGATTAGTTTTTGTGCCCTAAACAAACTTCCACAGAACATGGTATCATTGCAGCAACAGCAGCAGCAACAGCAACAACAACCACCACCACCACCACCAATCCTTTGTCGCTAAGTTTTTGAGGTCAGCCATGGATCCTCACCATATTAGTTAAGGTCAACCATAGGTATTCTTCTTAGCCATCCAAAATCACACTCAATGTTACTTCCTTAATTGACACGTCATTTTTTACCATTTTTACTAATGTTATTTTTGGTTTTCCTCTACCTTTTTTCCTTCTCTCAACTTGAATATACTCACTCTTTCTTACCGGTGCATTAATTACTCTCCTCCAAACATGACCAAACCATCTTAAAAAACTCTCCCTCATCCTTTTATCGATAAGGGTCACCCCTTCCTTTAAGGGAATTTGCTCATTTCGAATCCTATCTTTCCATGTAACTATAAAAAACTTATGCTATGTTTGGAAATTTGAAGGGAAAGAAGAGTAGAGGGGAATAGTTGTCATCCACCTTGTTTGGATGTTTTTAAAATTAAGTAAGGGGGGAAGGGGGGAATAATTAGCCTTTTCATAGTTTGTAATTTTGTTAATATGGTAAGAGTAAATTTGGTAAGTCATTTGGTCAAGCATTTTTATTCTCTACTCTCCCTCGAAATCTCTCTAATTTGGGAGAATTAAAAATGAGGGGTTAGAAGTAGTTAGAACCCCTCCAAACCCCTCCAAATCCCTCCCCCTCCTCCCTTAAAAAACATCCAAACAAGGTAATTTAACTTACTCTCCCTCCCTTTACTATACTCCCCTCTACTCCCATCCATCCAAACAAGCTATTAGCAATTATAAATCTTGTTTCTATTTTCTACTTCTAGTTCAATTTTAAACACTCCCTCATCCTCATTTTTCTTCAATTCAAACCCTAATGTCCCTAGTTGAGAGAGGAAGAGAAGCAAGAAAAAATCAAAATAGAGCATCAGCCTTGGATCCCTGCCTCCAATTTTGTACTTATTCTTACCCCCTTTGAATTACATCAGAATGCCTACTAGAAAATTAAATAACAATTTAAGCAACATGGTAAGAAAGAGAAGGCATCAAAGAACAATAACAGAAATGTAGATATTGTAATATAACGAACCTGTGTCATGCCTTTTCTGTCCATCCTGAACCGTTTGACATTGAAGTTACCTGTAGAAAGCGTCCTCTCCAGGCCATTTGTAATACTGTCTCCACAAAGATACTATACCCACACACACACAACAAAACAAAAAAACCATAGCATGACATATCTCAATTAGAAATAATATTTTTTGTATAAGCAAATACCTCATTAACAAAAAAATTAAGATGCAATTAGCATTTTAACAAAAATTAAGTTGAAATCAGGAACTGCTGTTTGATTATATAAATGTCAAATGCTTTTTTTATTTAATAATCAGTACCGCAACCTGGTACTTTAGAAGTATTAAAAATTACATGCTTGAGATTTCCCAACAGAAATGCAACCTGGTATGTTGTAAGCATCGGCAGAAAAGCACAATTAATGCAGATGACACCTATGGATTAGAACTAAAATAGGCTAACAAAACAAAAGATGTAACAACCTGGATATCAAAAGTCTCTCTCTCTGTTTTCTAGAGGCCACAGGATAACAGAAAAAATTGTAAAGAGAGTGAAAACAATTGAAGGCCATTGTAAAATGGCTTTAATACCATGATAAATGACCAATGTCCCAAAAGCTTATGTTGTTAGGAAATAGTGAATTTAATCATTTAACCATAGTCTAACAATTTCAAAACTACTTATCCAAAAAACCTTGATGTCAATAAAATAATTCCCAGGACTTACTGGCGCGGGGTCAAATCGACTAGACCTGCTAGGCTTTCCCATGATTTCATCCATCTTCTTCTTAACATTATCAATCATCGTCTTGAACAAATCCTAGGATATAAGACCAATGGAGAAAAGAACATATAAGAAATTGAACACAAGATGATGAAGGTTGCGTATCAAAATTCCAGCTAGGAATACAAAGCTTAAAGTGGTACCTCAAAGAGTAGAGAAATTAACTGGCCAGATAACTCCAACCGCTTGTTTCCCACATAATCCTATAAAATGAAGGAAAATAATCTGTTTAGGACTCACACACCTACATACTACTCATAGATATACGTGCATTTCAAGCTTGCATACATTCTATCAAGAACAAGCAATGACCATGGGTGTGAAAAGCACCAATCAGCCAACGTCACCCATGTAAAACTGATAAACAAAAGAAGAGGGGTGGGAGATGATTATAGCATCAAAGTCAGTGGCCTAATCTGAGGAAAAAATTGCAGCATCACCTACAATTTCTTTCTTTGCATGGCAAGATTTTGAATCTCAAACCCACCTAAGCGCTCCCCCCCAACCACCACATGACCACACACACACATTAAATCTAATATACTATATATAAAAGCAAAAAGTGAAGAAAGTTAAATCCTAAAATGTCTCCTGTTCTGCCAAGTAGGGGAAAAAAACCACTTTAAAAACAGGCACATCAAAAAACAAAACCTGAAACAGCACAGCCAAAAGAAAATGTTAGTGCCATCCGCTGTATCCCAGTCAGTTAAAGTTCAATAAATTCAATCAAACCGGTCATGCCCATTCACTGCTTCAAACACCACACCAATATAATCCCTCACTCTCACTTAAAACCCATATTAAACCTTTACATTCACCGCCAAATAACACAAATGGACTCCACTTCCTCCTCGTTGCCCAAATCTCAAATAAACCCTTCAAAACCCCATAAATCTTCACTCAAACCCTTCCTCTGCATCTTCAACATCCCCAAACCACCACCTGTTTTCCATTCCCAAGAGACTGCCTCTCAGGCCATACAAGGTTTAGGTTGGCGTATCCATTGTTTGAGTATTGGTCATATACACTCTTTTCGGCAAGCTGACAAATCGGTGATTGAAACAGATCAAGTTTCAAGGACTAAGATGGTTTCGTTGGGGAGATGCTACATTCTTTTCGCTTAGTGGGTTTTGGCTAGGATCATCTGCGCATAGGTAGATGATACAGTGTGTTGGGTTTTGTTTTTGATTTTGCTTTTACTCTTGTTCTGCGTGCCGTTTGGTTTGAATGGGGTTACTCTACATTGCTTTTTTGTTTAATTGTGTTGCTCTGTGTTGCTTTTGCTTTTTTGCCATTTACTCTATAATTCTCATGTTACCCCATGTTTGGTAGTTTGATTGGTAGTAAAGTATAGAGTTTTAATATTAAGGATAATAATTATAATTACTTTGAATAGTAAGAATTCTAGCAGAATCATATATACATTGGTTGAGAAAATGCAGTGATAGTTTGGATGGACATGGTGGGAGACTGGGAGAGATAGTACTTAAAATAATTATATTATTATTGTGTTTGATTTGTGGCTTTTGCCTATTGTATAGAAATTATTGTATTAGTGACATAACTATTATTGTATAAATTTGTTACAAGCATAGCCAATTTTGTAGAAAATATTGTCCAGCTACTAAAAGATTTCTTTAAAAATTGCTTTACAAAACACATAAATTCCAGCCACTGCACAAAAAAATATATACAAAAAAATTATCACAACTCCAAGAAAAACTCGGCGATGAGTGATGACACAATTTTTGCTCTAAGAAAACTGAGTCTAAATAAAATTCTACTACCCTAATATTTGAGAATGATGAAATCAATCTAAATTGCTGAAGCCAAAAATGAAAGAAGAAACCATAAAAATAAAAATCCAACTGCTCACACAAATTTTCTCTAAGAAAAATTAATTTTATTGAAACCTACTCCACTAACAAATAGATGAAAAGGAATTAGAATTAATGTGTTTAGAATATGCAACCATAGCTAAAAGACAAACCAAAAAAAAAAAAATCGACAAATCAATTTTAACAAGGAGATGTCAATAATATTTAACATGAATTCACTAATTACATATTTTGGACCTCAAACGCATTAAAATGTGTATGTTAGATTACACGTAAATAATTTAAACCATGTTATGAATTCTATAAAAACACTATAATAAAATAATTTAAACCGTTTTTAATAGGCTATTGAAATCTATTAAGCATTTCAAATAAAGATTCATACATACACCATAAAAAGAGAAATTATCTAATAAACACGCTTATCATCTTAAAAACTAGAAAAGTTTGGTTAGTTTTGGAATTAAGCTAATTACCTTGTCATCCATTGTATCCTTATTCAGAAATGCATCTATCACACGTCGTAACATTACAGCAACATATATGCATTTCGCACGGAAACTACCCTGGCGCACCTAGAAAAAAACAATAAAAAATAAAAGAACAATGGAGAACCATCATAAATTTCCAAGCTCAAAAGGTTGAAACAAAACTTACTGGTACATTTGCAAGAAACATATCTCGAAGGACTGGTAAAGCTCCCTATAAAAAAACTCAAGAGTAGTTGGAGTTAAAATTTTAAAAAAGATAAATTGTTTGCAATTGAAAAGAAATCTTACATACATACATATATGTTTGTGATTGTATGTGCAAAGATTATATTGAAATACAGATCAAAACAAATACATCATCCACACACATACACACATATATATAAGGTAAAGAAGACCTTTTCTGATGCACTGGCATAAGTCCTCTTCGCCTGCAACAGCAATACCATATGGAGGTTAGGAAACACATGACAACCTGTACCACTTAAAATCAAAGAACACATCAAAAATCAATCTATTTTCAGGATACTAGTTCCATAGATACCAAGACAAATTCTAAAGATACTAATGCTAAGTTGACAACTTAGCACTACAAAGCAAATTCAAATGGATTTATTTATCCAAAAAAATAAAATTCAAATGGATTTTGGGACAAGAGAAATAGCCATACAATTTTTAAAAAGTTCTCTTCAATGTAAGTGTAACCCTAAAAAACCAATTAATATGTTCATTTTTACATAATATCACACACACATATTCCTCACCCCCTTCCCCCCTTTTTTTCTTGTGAGAGCAAGGTTGAGAGTAAGGTCATATATTCAAAACCCACCAATTGTCTGTAACTTTACCAACAAAATATACTTATACTCTGTGTGTGTATGTATAGATATTTATAATGTGTCAAATAAACATAGTTACAAGCTTATGTTGCAATAGGTCACGATGGGTCCAACACGCCTCTAGAATGTCCAAATTTGGAAATTCTTCAATCATTATGGCAAGTGTAAAGAGTGTTAAATATGGCCTAATTTTGTTTAAATTGTTAAAAAGGTAAAAGAAAGAATGGATTCATTGCAGAAGTGGCCGTGTTACTAAGCAACCAATTAAAAGAAATCAAGAAACTTTACAAATTTCACTTGACTGCATAGATGACATGCCCATCCATGAGGTAGATTCTTTTGGGTCAAAACAGATCAAACCAAAAAAATTATAACCATATATTATAGAGAAGATAGGGAAGAGAGTTCCATTTCAAGCCCCACATGCGAAGCTCAACAATAAGAAAAATGTCACCATGGTGAGCATTTGACTTTGTCCACTATGCGTGGTCTCTTTCTCACAATTCATAAAAATAAGCTGCATATCAGATTCTCAAAATTCCCCCTATTTTTTATAAGTATCAGATTCTGAAGATTCATTGCTAGACCTGAAAATGCAACAAACCTAACCATAATCCAACCCAAAAAAAAAAAAAAAACAAAACAAAACAAAACAAAAATATTTCAAAAAATTTCAGCCATCAGGAAGTCTACATTGCCACAAAGCAAGATATCTTTAATGTCAAATTAAAATCTACAAATTCAAAATGAAAAGAGTGAGAAACTATTTTTTTTCAGCCAAGAAGAACAGGAATCAAACAGCAGGAGTAATGACCCCAACAACTGCATCACCAATAATGATATAGGAGTAGTGTTGGATCCAAATAATGCTATAACAGTCCACTGTATGTTTCAACCACAGAAGTCCACTTCAAGTTATTAACACCAAGGAGTGAAATGCCACATTAATGAAATAAATTGCATTAAAATATCAAGCAGCATAACACCTTTGGATCAAGATACTCCAAAGCCTGCTGTTTCGTGAATATACCCTTGTTTGCACATTCCTGAAAGTTAAGCAACATACTAAAAAGGTAAGACTAAAAGAGAATATTAAAAGAATCAAAGAAGGGGTTTGCAGGCCCAAAATATAAATAACAAAGTCAGAAATATAAATTACAATGCCAACACTCAAAAGATACATAAGGCAATAATCAACCACCAAAGAATTTTATAATTACTCGTAACAAAGCACAAACTTCATTTTTATTATCTACTACACAGATAATAATAATAATAATAATAAATAAATAAATAAATAAATAAATAAATAATCTTGTATACTTTCTGGATATTTGGGGCTAATATCCATGAGTGACATCACGCCGGTATACAAACATGTGCATCTCTGTGTATACATGGGTGCAAGCACATCCACAAGTTGATAGAAGAATAAAAAGGGTAAATAGAATGACATAATAAAGATTTGGGGTAAGGTTGCCTACCAATCACATCTCCCAGACCTGGTCAAGGGGGAAGGTTTGTGCATTTGATACAACTTTTTTATCTACATGTGGTTATGGTGGGCTTAGAGTTACAAGAATCTATAAATCTAGAATCTGAGTCACAGGAGAAAGGTTAGGTTTCAAGATTGAATTATGCCTTCAAAAGATTCAACAACTTTGATGGACAAAAGAAGTTAATAACTAAGAAAACAACTTGCTGGAATTCTCTAGCAACAGTAAAGGTAGTACTGCTAGGAATGTTACAAAGCCTATTTATGATCTAAAATGTTTGAAAATTTTAGGGATTCAAGATTTTGAAGGGTATAGTAGAAAAGATTTGAGTTGGGGTTGAAAGGGAGGAAAAACAAGGAAACACCATGACCTTTCAAGGGTTGTGAACAGTACGTATGAACAGTACCTACAACAATACCTAAAAATTCCCACAAAAAAAAAAATAAAAAAAACACCTATCCTTTTGTAGGGGAAAGTTACCATTGGGATGTAACTATGTAAGATTTGTTCACCCAGTCCAGGATTGGAAACAGGAGTCAATTGCTCCTTTTATGGATTTGATTTATTTTGGGCAGATGAGACAGGATTGAATGGATACGATTTGTTGGAACCACCTTCTCACCAGTCCTATTCCTTGCCTAGGAAGAGTCTGTGGAAGCCTAAAGTTCCAACAAAGGTTAGGTTTTTCCTATGGACAACAACTTTGCGGAAACATTTCATTTCACTACAAATAACCATCAGAAGTGGAGAATCGTTGTTCTAGATTGGTGCTGCATGTGCAAGAGGGATGGGGAAACTTTTGATCATCTACATCCCATTGCATAGTGGCTAGAAAGCTTTATTTTAAGATTCTTTTTCATTGTTTGGGTGCATTGGATTATGCCAAAAGGTGTTGTAAAGCTTTTAGCTATTCAGAAATACAAGTTCACCAGGTGTAGAAGTGAAAATTAGTTTCTTATTTTATTATTTATATTTAATGAGCATCCTGTATTTCATAAAAATTCGGGGCAATATAATCCTTACGTAAGGGCCATCCTATCCAACTTTCGGGCATTTGTAATGATAAGATTTAGAGTATGATTTCCCATTGCTTCTGGCGGGATCTTTGGCGAGAGGAATGCTCGGACTTTTGAGGGTTGTGATAAATCTGTTCATCGCCTGAATTTTTGTATTCCTCAAGACTCTGTTTGAGTGAATAAATGTTGTTGGGTTGTTTTCTTTTACTACTTTGTCTAGTTTAATAGATCAATGTACTTTTAGCATTTAAACTGATGTACCGTTGTACACTTCTTGTGTACATGGGTGGCACCCTTCTAGCCTTTTTTTAATTAAACTTTACTTATTTAAAAATTAAAAACAAAACAAAACAAACAAACAGAAAAACCTTCATTTCAGTAGAATGGATCATGAAAGCAGCTCCCATTGCCAACTTCAGATAGTTTGATGTAGGATCTTTAGGAACTCAACACTATATTAAATTTCTTGATGAGATCTTGAAAGGTTCTTGAATAAGTGTTGATGTTTAAGGGTCTACGTAATGAAAAAAATGGGATTTTGAATGTGTTGATGGCTGTTTGGTATTAAAACAATGAATAGAACATTAAATAAAGAAATATAAAACACTAGGCTATCCTAAGAAATCATACCAAGGACTCCTAAATAACCTATTTGTAGAAAGACTAGGTTTACTAATTACAAGGAAAAAAGTACTTAAGGACTTCTAAACCAAATAGGAAAAGGACAACTCATTGGGTTTTGCTACAGCCAAGGACAGCCCATTTTAGAAATCTGGAGATTACAAATAAATAAGATTCAATTCAGCTTTAGATAAACTAAGCAAGGTACCAAGAGAGCTCTTCATCATCCAAAACATCCCAAATTAATGCTTGAGCACTAGAACCTGCTTTCCCTAACCTCCTATACATCTTTAAGGGGGCTGCCAATTACGTTCCCTATGGGAAGTGAATGTTTTTTATAAATGTGCACATTTAGGCAACAAATGGCAACAGCAAGGTAGAGCAATTATCATGGATGGGCCAAGAAAGCAGCAGTTGTGTGTAACCTGAGGCAATCCCATGCAAGTGGGCATGTCTAAGGGGGAAATTACTTGTTAACTGCTTGTTAACAATTATTTGGCTGCAACACATATAATTCCCTAAGGCAGCTTGGTGTTTCAACAGCAAAGCAGAAAAATGAGTGTGTGTTGTGCATGGAATCAATGTATTCTCTAGGTTTTCTTGTGGAAGGCAAATTTAGCCAAGTGATCCCTGCTGTGAGTTTTGACAAGGGAGCTTGAATTTAGTTTCTACTTTGCGGGAAGGTAATAAAGGTTGGGAGACTGCTCTTGTAAACATGGTGTGGCTGTGACAAATTGGGATACTTAGTGACATCACAAGCTAGAAAATTTGGGGGTAAATTCTGCTTTGACTTATAAATTTTAGTTAGATTGCATAAACAATATTTGACATTTCCAAAGAAGAGATTCAATGTAGACTTCAAATCCTTGACCATATTGCTACCTCAATGGATGGCAAAAGTACAGCACTATAACGAGGATCTCTTCCAACCATCTGTACAACTTCTTGATCACTCTCCATTCCCATTGCCTTCATGACTACCATAATAGGAATCTGTAGCAAATGTTAAATAATTTAAAATTATCAACAATATAATCTTACAACAACTACGAAAAAGAGAGAAGCAAATAAACTTGGATCAGAGACGGAGAAAAAGGGAAAAATAAGTGGTAGCTATGCAAAGACCTTTTCCGAAAACATATTTAGGTGTAAATACATCTTCCCCTTTTCCATCAAGATAACTGTTTTGCTTTTCCGATCCTCAGTGCTGCTTGTCACAGATGCGTTGATGCTGAAACCACCCAATGGAAGCAGCCAAAAATACATATTAAGTGATTACATAGTACCCAAACTAAAATTTGGAAGAATACAAATGGGTTACAAACATTAGTCAGGAAGTCATAATGGACTAGTATAATAACATAAAAGACCACCAGTAACAAAACTATTGAAAATTAAATCCCCCCCCCCCCCCACAAAAAAAAAAGAAACACTCTGCATGATTAACTGCATCCATATCATAGTAAAAATATACCAGTAATATATGATTTGAGTAAAAATACTCCGCTAATGTAGCTAGCCACAAGCCCAATTAATCATGGTTGGCACCATGGAACCCTTTACATCACTTGATCATGCTGGGACATGTCCCCAGTTACTTCCCCATTCTCTAATAATCATGCCTTATAACTTTTAAGCATTATTTTGTCTGCTCTTATTTCTCTTTGTCCGTTCCATATCAATATAGTCACTCTTTTGTACTAGAACATTCATAGGCATCATGTCCTAACCATCTCAAAAGATTCTACATCATTTTATCCTCAGTTAATATTACCCTCACTGATGCAGCCATCTACTTCGCAACTTCGTCTATTCAAGACTTATTTAATGGGAACCCCGTGTGAAGTCCAATTGAAATAAAAGTCATATGGTCTTAAATGTCTAGTTATGGCCATTCTTTTAGTCCCAAATGTTTCATTTAAATCTGTAATATACCCGTAGGTACATCTATTGACTTTTTTTTCATTTTTGTTTTTTATGCCAACATTTAAAAATATTTTTTAAAATCTTAAACCTAATGGAACGCACATGTATTCCATACCATATATATTACATTCCATATATTACTAACTATGGTCATGTAATTTATATAGATGACCTAACAAGTTGTCTAAATAAAATACACAGATTTTCATTTGGCCCGTCACCTATTTCCTCCAAACTGATTTGAAAGAAAATTTTGTGCATAGGGGATAGTTACCATTGGGATATCGGTTTTGTTTGCCTCATCCAAGGCTAGGAACTACAGTCGATCACCACTTTTATGGATTTAACTTACTTTTTGGAGAAAAGACGAGTAACAGATACACTTTGTGAACTCTATCTTCACAGATTGTCTTCACTCAACATCTCATCAGTCATATACTTGAAAGAGTCTTTGGAAGCCTAAAGTTCTGACAAAGGCTAGCTTTGTACTACGGACTGCAGTGTTTAGGAAAATTTTAATTACAGATAACCTTTGAAAGCAGAGATTAGTTGTGATAGATTAGTGCTGCATGTGTAAGAGGAATAGGGAAACTATTGATCATCCACTTCTCCATTGCACAATGGCTAGAGAGCTTTGGACCATAGAATTTTCACTGTTAAGGATTTATTGGGTTATGCCACAAGATGTTGCGAAGCTTTCAGCAAGTTGGAAAGGAAAGTTTAGCAGGAGTTCTAATGTTGAAACCTGGAGCATGATCCCTCATCACCCTATGTGGGGTCTATGGAGGGAGAGGAATGCTCGGCTTTGAGGGGGAGAAGGATGGATTTTGTTGACTGGTGTATCATGTGTCGGTGTAATGGGGAGACGGTGGATCATTTGTTACTTCACTGTAGTAAGGCTAATCGGTTGTGAAGTTTGGTTTTTAGATCCTTTGGGATCTCTTGGGTCTTGCCAAGATCGGTTGCGGGTACTCTTTTTGGTTGGTGGAATTGGCTTGGAAAACATTCATCTAGCATTTGGAATTTAGCTCCTTTATGCTTAATGTGGTGTCTTTGGAGGGAGCGAAATAGGAGGACATTTGAGGACATGGATAGTTCGGATGACTAGCTGTTGGCTTCCTTTAGTGGCTCTCTGTTTGATTGGTCTAGGGCTTGGGGACTCACCTCTAGTGATTCTCTCCCTAGTTTTCTTAGCTCTCTCCTGTATCATTAGTATTGTTTCTTTTCTTTCTTCTTTCTTCTCTTTCTTCTCCCTTTGTATTTTTCTCTCTACCTTTTGTATTTTTGCATAAGGTAGTGTTCTTGAATATATATTATTATTACTTATCAAAATAAAAAAGATCAGTTCATAACCCGAAGCTTTTAATCCACAAGACGTTGTTTGAGTGGATAAATGTTTCGGGGTTGTGTTCTTGTGCTGCTTTCCCTGATTTCCTTGATCGATATTTTTAGCGTTTAATTTTGGTAGATCTATTGTACACTTCCTGTGTACATGGGTCTGCCCTTTCTGCTTTTTTAATGAAATTTTACTTTAATTTTTTTTTTTTTTTTTGAGAGGTTAAAATAAAGAAGTGATATATATATACACACACACTAACAAATATATATTGACCCCCAAAAAAATTCTACAGCTATGATGCTTTCACCATATATTTGGCGCCATTGTAGTTTCTACCCAAAGTAAGAATAAAATTTATCATTAAAACGACTCCCACCAGAGATCACTTGAATTGCAGAAAAAACTCATATGACAACTAAAATAATGAAAAAAGAGGAACACAAAGATAATTGGAAAAGGCTAAGTCATACAAAAAGCAAAAAGAAATACTCACTTTCCCTTCTTGTCACTATCAATAATAATCCTATTCTTAGATAGTTGCTCTTGTATCAACATCACCTGGAGATGATCGGTGGAGTCATAATATACAAATATCAGAAACTACTATGAAAAAAAAAGGCTGAGAACAGAATCATGTACAGTTAAAAGAACCACTTTTCAACTTTCTTTCATAAAAATATTTCTTAACATTCTACCCAATATTAGAATACATTATAATATGAGAGAATAATACCTTCTCTGTCCCTTTGATAACAAAATATCCTCCAGGATCAAGGGGGCACTCACCTGTAATCCACATCCAAAAAATAATTATATATATGTAACAACAGAACATAGAAGTAATACCACAAAAGAAGGGACAGGAAAGAGCTAATTAATTGAATTCTGTGCACACAAACCAAGTCTTGCAAGTTCAGCTTCATCTTTTCCATATAATACGCAGCAGCAACTCCTTAACATGATAGGCATTCTTCCAATTGTAACATCATTCTGCATGAACAAACCTTATATAATATCCAAACTCAAGTCACCAAATATAACTACAGTCGATTCTAGAAATACCTTCTCAAATCTGGTTTTTTGGGGATTATTTCCTTGAGTGTTGTACTCAACATTGACCAATATTGGAGCAGCATACCTTGAATTTACACATTATCAATATCAAAATAATTCAGAATTTAAGCCATTAGTTTTCAAATAGTTTTGCTAGCCGCATGAGCTTTGAGTCCCAGCCATCATATATGTAAATATTCAAAGTACATACATACTCTTGTACACATGCAGAAACATGGATAATGCATATAAATAAAAGTAACAAGGAAAGAAGGGAAAAGAAAAGAAAGAAAACATCCACCCAGCAACCAACAACTGGATAGCTAAAAAATTCCAACTGAAATAGTTGCAGATACTCCTTTAATTCAACAAAGACACACCACTGTCCACAAGGGATACAACCATGAACCAAATCTGCCAGCCAAAAAGGTTGAGTACTAAGCAACATTTCATTCCTCCAAAACTTTTTTTTTTTTCTTTTTTAACATCTTAAGTGGGGGAAGGGGATTCGAACACTGGACGCCCCCATTAAAAATATTAGGAAGTGCCAGTTGACCTAAAGATCATTGGCCTCATAAGCATTTCATATTCTTCACCAGACTATTAGCAAACAAAGAGAAGTCTGGTCCATAAGCCCAAAACAATCAGAAACAACAAAGATACGAATATTCACAGGCATAAGTCAAATATGAACTTAATTTTGCAAGAATCTTCTAATTTTCTAAGTAAAAGACTTCTCTGATTAAATGACTTCAAGAATTTCTCAGAACACTAACCCAACATGTCCAAGAACTTTATACAATGGCTCTTGAGGTATAAGGGCATGCAATCCAATGTGAGAACATACCAGAAAGATTAACTGCTATGTTCTTCTTCCTTTCCTTGATTGATAAGAAAATGACTTTCAGGGAAAGAACATGATACATTAGCATCTAAGCCTCAGGGAAAAAAGGCCTATTAGTCCATTTTGTCTATCCTGTTAGCTACTACACCTTTGTGATTTCACCTCTCCTTAATAGTCCATGGAGGGATACACTTTGGAGTTCAACAATCTCTCTATTCAAGTGAGGTCAATCAGACTAACATGAAAAGGACATCTCATTCTATAACTCACTTGCAACAATCTGTTAGAGATGAATTAAGAGTGGTTATCCTAGTTCTAAGCCACAAAATTCAGATCTGAGGAAATCAAGGTTAACAAACAGAAATGACTGAAATGAAGCATATCATTGAAGATTTGTCACGAGCTATACAAGCTCTTCAATGACAGAAACTAGAGGGAGGCCCATATGGAGATTCTAGAGGGCAATTGTGAACCCTAGGACATACCAAAGGATAATGTTGAGGATGACATTGATGACAAATTGCATCCTCTTTAATGATATTGGAACCATAGAGCATGCGCCACAGGGCAGATTGGACGTTCAGTTGATGCATGCACCTGAACAAAAGTAACTTTATGATTTCACATCCCTTCTCTATAGCATTAAAGCTAGAATTAATTGAGTCAATCTTGAGGAAATTAATTGGTGCCAAAAATCTAGAGCACTCTGGTTGAAAGATGGAGACAGAAAAAGGAGGCTTTCTTATAGATTGGCCAATTCCCACAAATGCTATAATAATACAGCAAGCTTGAAGTGGATGGGGTACATCTTATAGAGGAACAAGAAGCAAAGGACCTACTTGTTTGCTTCAGTAAAAACCGCAATTCTGAGTTTAAAGATTGGAGACCACTGTAGATAATCTAGACTTGTTTTCTTAGTGAAACAAGTTGCAGATGGCTGGAAAGGGAATTCTGTAAAGACAAGATAATGGAGATCCCTAAAATATGGATGAAGATAAAACACTAAGGCTAGATGGTTTCACCATATCATTTTATAAACAGTTTCTTTTATAAGTAAAAAACTTCGGTAAAATAAAATGAGAAAGTACATAGTACAAAAAGCACACAGGCAGTGTGCTATGATACCAGCAGAATTTTTATAAATAAATAACAATGAGAGTACAAAAATCAAGAAATTCATGGAAGAAACTGTAAGTAGAAACAACAGATGCATTTTCCCATTCAAATAGAGTTTGAAGGAAGGAAAGCTTCAAATCATGAGTTGTTCTTTCATTCCCCTGAAATGTACGTGCATTCCTTTCCCTCCAAATACCCCCGCAAGAGACAATGAGAGATCATACTAAAAATTACCATGGATCTATGTCTTTTAAAGCTGCATGTCCAACTAGCAAGAAGCTACACAACACCACTCGGCAACCCCATGAACACCAAAAAGTGAACATACCATATTCCACAACTTTCAAGCTACAGGGTAATGTAGAAGTAAGTGATCATCACTCTCCCCATTCCTCTTACACATACAACACCAATCCACCACCACCACTTGCCTCTTCCTCAAATTATCAATAGTCAATATCTTTCCTAGCACTTGGTCGTCATTGAAATGGTCATATATGGTTAATTATCCCCCATTGTTTAATGTGGCGTCTTTGGGGGAAAGAAATAGTAGGTGTTTTGAAGATAATGAGAGATCCATACCAGAACTCACGTTATTCTTATTTAGAACTTTATTGAATTGGTTGGCTGCTTTGTGAAACCAATCACTCTCTTCTTTCTTTGATTTTCTTGATTCTTGTAATTTTTGTACTTGATTTATTGACCCCTGTACACTCCCTGTGTACAAGGGTGTCCCTTTTTTATATCAATAAAACTTACTCCCTCCATTCCAATTTGTTAATCCTATTTGAAAAGTCAAACTTTTTAAAGAAATATCATTTATTGTCTTGTTTGTCTTATAAAATATATAAATTTACAAAACTACCCTTAAATAAATTTATCAATTTTTTTTTTAAAAGAGTTATTTTTAATGAGGCAACTAAAAAGGTGCCCCAATTAGATTGATTTTATAAATATTTGTTAGTTTTCTTTTCAAATAGTTTTGAAAATAAAGTAGGGGTATAATAGGAATATTAGTAAATTAATAACTTTTATTTTTAGAAACAGGACAATATTTTGGGACATCCCAAAATGAAATAGAGGACAAACTAACTAGGACGAAGGGAGTATTTACTTATCAATATTTACATATCCCAAAATGGAATAGAGGACAAACTAACTAGGACGGAGGGAGTATTTACTTATCAATATTTACATATATATATTTACTTATCAACATATAAAAATATTTACAGCTATACAAAAATGTTTGGTAGAGTATACATATAAAAATACAATATTATATATAATTAAATCAAGCCCTCATGTTCACAAACACATTATTATGTTTGAGTTTGACTCGTTTAATAATCAAGCCTAAACTTAAGACTTGAACTTGGCTTGTTTTCTATACAAACAAACATAAACAAGTTTTTTCTTGAGTTGAGCTCAAAATGTTCATAAACATCTTAGTTCATTTATAGACCTCGTTGATTAAATTTACCATATCTCATTAGTTTATGCTTTTAGGACAATCGGTAATTTAACATGGTATCAAAGCCAATGATTGCCGGTGGTTGTTTGCTTGTGCAACCTTCATATCTATGTTTGTTGGTTGTTCTTGTTAGTTGTTGGTATGGCTGTGGTTGTTGATACTTGATAGTTTTTGTTGGTAATTGTTGTTGCTATTGGTTGTTGTTATTGCTCTAAGCAGGTTTTCTTGTGTTACAGCGGCCAAAGTTGGTTGTTGGTCAGAGTAGACAGGGAAATCCCTTGTTTGCCTATTTGGTGATTTTTTGTTGTTTGGATATAGGTTTTAGCTGTCCCTTACCCATGATAAGGATAACATAACCCCTATAAAACCTTTGTTTGGTTTTGTTTGATATTAAAGAACTTCAGCTGGTTCATCTTTTTTTTGGTCAGTTTAGCTTCAATTTTGGCCGGTTCACTATGTTTTCATCCTCTTCAAGCAATTTTGCCAGTTGTGTGTTACAAGCTGGATCTATATGACTATATGCTCCAGCTTGCGGGGAAGTGTTTAAGTATTGAGTTTATGTTGATGTAATGGCCCAGGAGGCCCAGTTATGTTGTAAGCCAATGTTTGGCTAACCCTAACATCAAATCTCTATATATACCCTGTTAGGGTTCACTGTAATAGATGACTTGAATATACAATAAAGATGTAGCCACTAGGGTTTTATGATGTGGGTGTAGGCCATTGGCCAATCCATATAATCCTTGTGTTCTTCCTTCTCTCTTGCTTCTGCTTCTCTATATTATTTTATTCTTGTCTTTAACATGGTATTAGAGCAGGAGATCCTAAGTTCGATCATTGTCTTCACTCTACCTCCTATTTAAAATGTTAAATTCCCACTTGTTGGGCCCCCACTTATTAAGGGAAAGTTTAGGCGCACAAGTGAAGGGAAGTGTTAGAATTATGGATAAGTAATTAAACTCATCATTTCCTAATAGCTTAAGCTTTTAGGATAGTCGGTAATTTAACATGGTATCAAAGCATGAGATCCTGAGTTCAATCCTTGTCTCCTCTACTCTACCTCCTACTTAAATTCCCATGTGTTAGGCCTCACCTATTAAAATGTAGTTTCAGCCCACAAGTGAGGGGGAGTATTAGAATTGAGCAGCTAAATGATTAAATTTACCATATCCCATTAGCTTAAACTTTTTGGACAATTGGTAATTTAACACACTGTTTGCAATGGGTAGCAACTACATCAAAAGTAGACCATGTGATGCACATTATCAATTTACAGTGGTTTTTTTATCATTAGTCATTTGGGACAACCTAATGTGGGTTCTCCAATACTTAGCTCATGCAAAATGTTTATAAATCTGTGCTTTAATGCTTTTATTTGCTAAGCATTCAACCAAAAAGTATCCAATAATGACTAATTGTTAGGACAAGTAATCTTTCCTATTGAACTATTTATCAACCATATGCCTTTGTAGGTTAGACTACGGTACAAAATCTTTCATGTCATTAGTTTAGGATGCCAGGACGCAAATTCACCAATGGTGAATCCAAAAACAAAATAAAGAATTAATATGTCTTTCAAATGCAGCACCTTAGCACTTTAAAAATTAAAAATAAATAGAATACCTATATGGACTAAAATCAGTCCCATGAATAGCAAATTACATGAAATCAAAAACATATATGATATGCATATGAAGGGCAAACAGAGCATACGTCATGTCAGATAAGCGGCAAAATTGGGGACAGATTTCATCATCGACACCATCGCTTGGTACTGAGGGTTTACCAATTCTGACATTTTTAAACCTGCATAAAAACGAGGAAAGGAAAACGGAACTGAATCAGTCAAAGAAACTGAAACTACTAACTTTAAAAATCAAAATCTTAACACTTGTTTTCAAACATTATTTCTAACAGAAATCATCACTAGAATCAAGTTTCAAAAATGAAAATGCACACCCATTAGAGCAAGTACTATGATGTTTCTTATTCCTACAGCAACACCACCATCATATTAAAACTTATAAAATATCGACTTCTAACCACAAAATGAATGCTACCCCACAAAGTATATTAATTTCAAGGCAACACATACACCCAAGAATTTTTAAATTAATCTAATGACTTACCTGACATAAACACTGGGGTCAAGGCTTGATTCAATACGGTCATTAGCTCGGACAATCTTCTTTATGCCAATATTCACAAAGTAGTTAAACGAATCCAAGTGTTGCTTCACTAGCCCCCTCACCTAAAATTTCCCACATCACAATTACAACATTCATGCATAAATACGCACATAAATAAATACCCATTCACACACATACACTGATAAACAGGGAAAGATATATGAAATATAAACAAATGTAACACCTTTAGGAACTCGGGAACAAGCTGGTATTTGTCGACCGCGGATTTGATAGGGGCGGAGAGGAATTGCATGTCGATGTCCGGATTGTCAGGTAATTGCTTCCCAACACTGAAAGTTTCAATCATTTTAGACATTTTTTCATTAAGGCAATTTATCAAACACATAGAATGCAACCCAGCAAAAAAAAATAATAATAAAAATTGACAAACAATGTAAAAGAATAAGGAAGAAAGGTTCGGGGTAGCTTACTGTTGATTTTGCTTTGTGGGGTCTTCCAAAGAATCCTTCTTTTCACCCATGATGATAGCTTGCTTGCTCTTTTCTTCTCTCTTCTGTCTCTGTAACAAGCGGCGAATTGGGACCAAACCCCTTCTTAAACCCTCTCTCAAATATAAAAATAGAAGTTCCTACTTTCTTTCTTTTTTTGTCAAAGTATATTTTTTCACTAAAATTATTTTAAATTCTATTTTTCTCAAATAGCACTTTCATATATAAAATAAAATTAATAATTTTTAACCCCAAATTTAGAGAGTTACATAATTGTGCTTTAAAGGTATTTTCAACCCCAAATTTAGAGTTACATAATTGTGCTTTAAAGGTATTTTTAACCCCAAATTTAGAGTTACATAATTGTGCTTTAAAGGTATTTTCAAGTATTGTTAAGTATGAAATTTTATTTCTTTCCCATAATTCGATAATTACACTGCGAGGAGGACAATACAAACTCTTGTCAATATACAATTTTTTTAACGTATCTTTACAAAACTTTTTTTTTTTTTTTTAGGAAAGGGATTTTACAAAACCTAACTTTCAGGTTTTGATTTATTTGTTTTTGTTATGTTTATATATATATATATATTTATGGTGAAAGTGATGAGATAGTAACAGTTGTATAATGGAGTCAACTTGAAGTGAATAAAATCGCATTTTTCAAACCAAAGATACACAACATGAAATTGGACCTAACCTTGGATAGGTAGTATGTAACTATCCTTTTTTTTTTTTTTTTTTTGCTTTTTCATTTACAAATCTTTCAAATCCCATCCGATCTTTCCTTTGTTGCCATTCTATCGGTTGCTGTCTTGCTGATGTTTACCACAGTGGCTTACATGCCTTTGGAGCATCCAAATTGATTCATACCAAGTCTCGCTTTGTTAAGTTCATTTTCTCGTACTTAAAAATAAAATTTTAATGTAAAATTTACTTGTACTCCAAAAAAAAAAAAAAATTAGAAGTAAAACGACTTTCCGGTGAAAGACTAAAGAAATACTTTCAAAAATTAGATTAAATTTCTGAATGACGTGCATTTCATCAAGGATTCTATGCACAACTTGAGGGGAATGTAGGAAAGTATAATTTACTTTTTATGTCATTGAAGACCAAAATCAAGTTAATAATTGTCAAATAAGATAAAATAACATGATTAGTTGTTGTAGTTGCTAGAAAAAAGTTGTGAAATTGAAATAACTAATTAAACTATCATTTAAAAATCAAAATATCATTGACTTTTGTTAGTAATCCACATTATAAACATATATTCCATTTTATTGTATTATCATATATAAAAAGTTGAGCTCAAAAGTCTTATAACTCAGTGACATGATATTATCTCTTTTATAAGCTCATCTTTCCTAATATTGTAATTATCAAATTAAAAATAAAATAACAAAATATAGTTTTTTAGGGTATCGCCTAGTCAATATAAGTTATAAGTTATAAGGCGTAACTACATAAGCTCTAGAATCTTCATACTTCCTTTTTCTCAATCGCATTATCACAACTTTCTACAACTACTCAATGTCCCATATATATGAGCCCATATAAATTGAACTAGTTATGACTTCTGAGATGATGATCATCTTAAAGTAAACCATTAGTTTCTCTTTTGATGGTTGGCTTCTTATACCAAGTGTTGTCAAGTTTTTGATGCTCAATTTTTAAATTTTTTTTGAAAGTATTGTTAAGTATTTCTTAATTATTTTTTAGGTAAATTATTCCTACTCAATTATTAGAGTCTAAAAGAATGTCACCGACATTAGCCATGTCAAGGCACTTTAGACCGATTAAAGTTGAAAAATAACTTGAAGAAGCTGAAGCTGGAATTTTAGATTTTAGCATTAAAGTGCTTTTTTTTAGCATTCATTCCATGATGACTACTTTAATTATCAGACTAAAATACCAATCGATTTTTGATTTAAGCAAAGTTTAAATATCAAATCTCTTATTCAATGATAAGAAACTTTACCAGTTGAGCTAACTGGAATCTATTAGCGTTAAAGCGTTTCAGTGCACGGTTCCAACTTGTGGTAGAAATAATGAATCGATATAAATGTGTGCTTATTTTTTAAAATGAACCTCAATGCCCACCCATTGTTTAGAGAATAGCTAAAAACAATAATAAGGATAAAACTTAGATACATTTCTATACTTGCAGTATATTAGGTTTTTCAATTAAATTAAAGAGAAATGATATGTCTACAACATTTTTACAACAAATCCTAAATGGCAAGTTATTACTGGTTGTTATTATTGGGGGGGAAAAGTAATCTTAGTGTTAGTTTCAAATTTGAACCAATAACAACTAACCATCTGTAATTTGTTGTAAAATTGTTGTAGACGTAGCATATCTCTAAATTAAAACACATTTTTCTAAAAATAAATCTCAAACACTTATTTGCATTGACTAATAAAATATAAATAGTGTTGTATTTTCAAGGACAATTAATTTTAATCCACCGAAGTGTTTGAATTGAATTAAAGAACCTAATTCGCTCTGTTTGTTTTGGCAATAATGTTTTCTAGAAAATAAATCATTTTCCAAAAAGTATTTTTTATAAAACATCATTTTCCTATGTTTGGTTGCAAGTTGCAACCTTAAATGAGTTGAAAAACGATCATTTAACTTCCCTTATTTAGCTTACTATAACGCTTTGTTTGTTTCAGCATTAACGTTTTCTAAAAAATGATTTATTTTTTAGAGAGCATTTTCTAGAAAACTATCTCATTTTCCGATGTTTGATAACAACCATGAAAATGGGCTTAAAAACATTTTCTAGTGTTTGATATCCACAAGTTTTATAACATTCTTGTATAATTTAAAACATGGCGAAAATGCACTTTCAGTCCCTACATTTTGTGCCTATTCTAAATTTGGTCCCTAAATTGATTTAGCTCCTAAGTCAGTCCCTAATTTTTAAAAATCGTTTTTAAATTAGTCCCTACCATCAACTCAGTGACAGAAAATGCTGAGGTGGCAAACGGCGTGTCCTACTTGCTGACATGGCGCTGACTTGGATATTAAAATATTATTAAAAAAACTTATTTAGCATTTTTGAAATGCCACGTCAGATTTAAATTAATAAAAAATTAAAACAAAAATCCAGGTCAAAAATTTTAAAATAAATAAATAAATAAACATTAATTTAATTAAATTAAGGAAAAAAAAACTTTTTCAGTTTTAAAAATTGATTTTAAAAAATAGGTTTGCTTTTCATTGTTTTTCGGAAGAACATTGTTCTTCTTCCCCAGGAAATGAACTTCATGTTCTTCCCCAAATCAAACCCAATAAATCCAAGAAACCCATAAACATCCAGCAAATCAAACATAATAAATCCAAGAAATCAAACCCATAAACATCCAGTAAATCAAACCCAATAGATCCAAGAAATCAAACCCATAAACCTCTAGTAAATCAAACCCAATAAATCCAAGAAATAATATACAAATCCACATAAATAAAAACCACAAACACAAAACCAAACTCACTGAGACAACTCCATCTTCGAAACATAAACATGGCCACACCGATCTCCACGGGCACATCAATCTCCACATCCACTACCGACCACCAACCCCTACAGAAACCCAGAAAAAAGCGGCGATGCTAGCGTCACTAGCATCCTTAGACACCGACAAATCACCGAGGGGCACGTTTGACACTCCCATCCTCCCTCTCATCAACACCCTCAACAACCACCTTTGCTACTTCACCACCAGCTCCTGCTCCGGCCGTATCTCTATCCTCTCCCAACCCATACACCAAACCCAACCCAACAAAAAATCCAAAGGCGGCTCCTGGCTCTTCGTCTCCCACGACCCGGCCGATCCTGACTCGGTCATCTCCCTCCTCTTCCCTGACTCACCAACTCGCACCGAACCCGAATCCGAACTCGTCCTCTGCTTTGAACCACTCATCGTCGCCGTGGAGTGCAAAGACCTCGCTTCGGCTTAATTGTTGGTCTCCACGGCGAGCTCGCACATGATCGTCGCGATCCGTTGCTTGATCCAGCTAGAGGTTCCGTTGGGGACCACTGAGTCCATCATGGTCTCGCCTGAGTTCATTTGGTACCTCATCCGTGTGGCCAACGAGAAAATGGAAGAGACAGAGAAAGAGGATCTGAAAAAGAAAAAAAAAGAAACAAAAAGAAGAAAGATACAAACAAACAGAGAGAAAGAGAGAATTTGAAAAAGTTTTTTATTTTTTTTTATTTTTGATTTCGAATTTTTTCAGTTTAATTTTTTTAAAATTATTTTTAATTTTTTATTAATTAAAATGCTGACTTGTCATTAAAATGCTGACATAGATGCTAATGTAGTATTTTTAATAATATTTTAATATCCACATCAGTGCCATGTCAGCAAGTAGGACACGCCGTTTGCCACCTCAGCATTTTTTTGTCACTGGGTTGACGGTAGGGACTAATTTAAAAACGATTTTTAAAAATTAGGGACTGACTTAGGAGCTAAATCAATTTAGGGACCAAATTGAGAATATGCCCAAAATGTAGGGACTAAAAGTGCATTTTCGCCTTAAAACATTTATAATATGTGTATTGTGTAAACCCACCTAATGTAATTAATATAAATAAATAATAATAAAAAACCAAGAATAAATTTGATTTTCAAACTAAAATTTTGACAACGGATACAATCAAAATTAGCTGTCCAATTTTTATGATCTCAAATACTCATTTTGTTCATGTATATGAACAATATTTTTGATAAGTAACGTAAGAAATTTTATTAGAAAAAAACCAAGTACACTGGAAGTGTACTATAGTGGCACAAATCAAGAGCAATATATATATATATATATATATATTAACCATACTTCTCATAATTCAAAATAACTATTATACCCATAAGTTCTATTTTAAATAGTTCAAAATGCCACATAGGCCAAATAATTTTACCGCCAAACTAATCCAGTATAAATAGTTTGATAAATACCAAAAATTGTTATAGAACTATTGACGGATCTATGAGGAGGGGAAAAAAAAAACCTTATTAAAGAACAATGTTAAAGAGGGGAGAAGAAATAGGGGGAAAAAAGAGAAGAGATGCAGATAGAGAGAAAATTCTGCGTGAAGAGAAGAGGCCAGAAGGGGTGATAGTGAGGGTGTGAGAAGAGAGAAAAAACAAAGGAAAGAGAAGAAATGAGAGATTTTATTGTGAGAAAGGCTAAATGAGCGAAAGAAAATATTATTTCCTAAGCCAAAAGAAGATAATATTTATAGGAGTTATGCGCCATGTGAGAGAGATATTGTTTTCCAAATTTTTTTTTAGAAAACAATCTATAGAAAATAAGCCTTATTTTTATAAGAGTTTTCCGTTGACTAAAGATAGTTTTCTGTTAACCAATTTTTTTTATGTTACCAAACACTAAAAAATATGGAAAACTATCTTTTTAGAAGATTTTTCAGCATAACAAACAAAGCGCAAGATAAAGTTGTTTTCCAAAAAAAATTAATGGAAAATAATCTCTAAAAATAAGCCATACTTTTTCTATTGATCAAAGATAATTTTCTTTTAACTCATTTTTTCTGATGCTACCAAACATTAAAAAACACAAAAAACTATCTTTACACAATATTTTCCATTGAAATAAATAGAGTCGTATTATATCTTTAGATTCTGTAACCAAGTTTTACCATAATAATAACAATATTAATATTGATATTAATATTAAATATTGACCATCATATCACTTTTGTTGGGTTTTATATTGTCTTTTCTCACGGTTAAAAAACTCTTTAACCAATTTTTTTATTAAAAAAAAAAATTAAAAAGGAAAGAATTTTATGGAAAGCAGATTGTGAAAAGACTAAAATTGTAAAAAATCCCGATCTACTGTGGATTTTTAAGGGCAACTTACATTGGATTCACAAAAATGGGCTGACAAGAGCTCATCATGCAATGGCATACCCACAAAGGGCCATTAAATAAATAAAAAAATTGAGAGAGAAAAAATATTTTCCGCTGCTAAAATTTGAACCCGGATTAATTCAACGAATTTTCAATTTGCTACAGTGGATCTGGTGATCAAATTATTGTTTTATAATTTTATTTATTCTTATCCTTTTGTTAAAGACAAAACATTTAATTTTTTTTGAAATAAAATATTTTTCAGAAAATATTTTTTTTTATTTTTAGGTATTTGCTTGTGAGTAAAATATAATCAAACTTGTAAAATATTTTCTGTTGACAATAAAATCATTTTATAAAAAGTAATGTGGTAAAACATTTTCTAAAAATAACTTCCCTCGTCTAAGTCACTAGGCCACTGATCTAGTGGCTGAAGACATCGCTCTAGAGACCTATGCTTGTGGTCTAATGGCTGGAGACTTTGCTCCTGCGACCAATGCCATCAATCCAATGTTTGATGACTCCATTCTGCACTTGATGCCAGCAATCCAATGTTTAGAGACTTTAATTGCTCCGACAACTAGTGCCTGTGATCTAAAGGATAGTGACTCTTCTCCGCGATCAGTGCCGACAATCCCATGTTCGGAGACTCCACTTCGACGACAAGCGCCAGCAGTTTAGTTACAAAAGAAACCTCACCGGTGATTAGTGCCAGCAGTTTGCACTCCGGTTGCTAGAGCCACCGCTCTAAATGCTGGTTTTAGTGGTCTATTCACCAGACTTCCAACACTAGCAACTTCAATGTTGAGCCATTGATTTTAGTGATTTGCTTGAAAAATTTTACTTATCATACCAATTACCTAAACATATTTTACTTCAAAACAAAATGGGGCGCAAAGTTTTTGCCACTTAAATTTTCAAAAGTTAGATTCTCACCCCTTTTGTTACATCTGGTTTGAATGTCTTTTGATCAATATAGTATGACAAGGTCCATTTTTTATTTTATTTTTATGAGATGACGAGGTCCATTAAGTTCTATTTAAGCTCAAAAAAAATGTCATTCAAAAAAATGCTGTTTTGAATCCTATTAAATTCATGTCAAATATTATTTTCACTAAATTGTAATTTACATCTTTAAAGTTTTAAGTAATTTTAATTTAGTCTCCTTAAATTTTAAATTTTGAGTCCATAAAATTAGCTTGTTTTTGAGTTAGGGTGTATTTGTATAAGTTATTGGAAAATTGTGTTTTAAGTTTAAAATAAGCATTTGTAAAAAAATTATAAGGAGTTGTGGTTGCAAAACATAGTTTTGGGTTTTAAAAATGAGATTAAATTCCGTATAAAACTCATGTTTTCCACCATCTAATAAGTGATTGTCATATCAACATTTTACTTAAAAAGTTAAAATTCAATACATCCTACCACATCTAATAACATCTCGATAGATTCATAATTTGGTTGGATTTATATATGAGTATTAGAATTAATTAAATGTGATTGTGTTTATTCTTAAATATGTGATAAAATGATGTGACATATTGGGATTGGAAGAATAAAACATGAGTTTTACATCACGTTCTTATAGATTTTTTTTTTTTTTTTTTTAGAAACCTTTCTTATAGAATTTAATCTCATAATACTCTATTAATTTCCCAAAACACCTAACTAAAAGAATATGACACTTAATTGACATCTTATCATGGTTCATTTCATAATGAAAAAAAAAAATATATATATATATATATATATATTTCTATCTTTTAATAAAATAAAAAATAAAAAATCCAAACAATACATAATAGTCAAAATCGAAATTTAGTTTAATTGGTGAATTTAAGAGATTTGATTTTTAATCCCTACTTACATTAAAAACCGATTGATATTTAAGTCTACTATTAAAGAACACAATATGTAAAAGCATATCTCATAGATTGAAATTCTATTAAAAAAAATTGAAATAAAATTTCAAAACTATAGAAGGAAAAATCAAAATTGCCCAAAAAAAAAAAAATTTACCCAAGCTTACATAAATTGCAAGCTAGGGAAGTAGTAGCATAAAAAGAAGGAGACGGCAGTTGCATAATTGCATTGCATATGTTCGTCAAAATTCCTGAGAGAAAGAAAGAACAGAACACGAGACAAGTCGACATGGGCAAGAGAGGAGGAGGAGGAGGTTCCGGGAACAAGAAATCAGCGCAAAAGCTGTCATCTTCAAATGGGTTTCACAATCCAATCTCATTGAAAGAAGAGATCACTGGAAAAAAGCAAACGAAAGGAGGCAACTCTATCAATTCCAAGTCCATGTTAAAGCTCGAGCATTTGCAGAAGCTTGCAACGTGGGCCAGTGGGGAAGCCGCTATTCCTTCTTTGGGTGCTTTTTTTGGGCAACGTTTGGCTACTGTAACGGAGGCCACGGGGGCGCCACCGAACCATTCTCTGTTTTGTTGTGAGAGGTTGGGTTTCTTGTGTACTTGATTAAAGAGTAGATAGAGAGTATGGTTTTGGATGGGATTGAATGATATAGAAGAATATATGATATATGTGAATGACTCTGATTAGTTTATTGAAAATTCATAGCTGACCCAATAGTTTTTGCAACACAAAAGGGTTGACAGAAGTAGTAAAAAAGACATTTTTTTTTTGTTGGTTTTGGAGTAAGAAATGAAATGTTAATTGAAGAGTTGATAGAGAGTATGATTTTGGGTAGGATGTAATGATGTAGAGGAATATATGTGAAAGAGCCTGATTACTCTGTTAGAAAATCCATAGTTGACCCAATAGTTTTGCTCATAAAAATAGTTGATAGAAGTAGTAAAAAAGACATGTTGATTAAGAGTTGATAGAGAGTACAATTTTGGATATGATAATGACAGAGAAGAATATAAGTGAAAGACTCTGATTAGTCTGATGATAATCCATAGCTGACACAATAGTTTTGCAATTAAAAAGAGTTGATAGAAACCGTAAAAGAGACATTTAACTAAAGAGTAGATAGGGGGCATGATTTTGGATACGATGAAGTGATAAAGAAGAATATTGTGAATGATCGTTGAGGGACTATGGTCGACCCTACAGTTTTGCAATTAAGAAAGTTGATAGAAGTATTAAAAAATGACATGTTAATCAAGGAGTTGATAGAAAATATGATTTTGAATTGGATGATACGATAGAGAGGAATATCAGCGAACAATTCTAATTAGTCCATTGAGGATCAATGGCTGATGCAGCAGTTTTGCAACTAAGGCTTCGTTGTTGTATTGGGAATTGCTTGTAGCAGTTTGGGCTTAGGTTTGCAGGTTATTTGATAGTTAGTTTGGTATGGATTGCATGGTTACATCTTTCTTGCAATTTAGATTCACCTGGAATATTAAAATTTTTCTTCTTGTTGAATATGGTAAAAACTGTTTTGACAATAAAATTAGAGCATGGAGTAGGAGAACAGATGGGATGTGTTAGTGAAAGTCTTGTTTGTAATTTGTTTGAATTTTGAATTGCTGCTAATTAGAGAACTGAGAGCAGTTGTCTTGTGTTTAGGTATTTAGTGTAGGTTGAATAGTAAAAGGGATTTTATGCAGGGGAAGGAAAATATTTAGAGAGAGAGAGAGAGAGAGATATTGCTGAGATGGAATTGAATGCGGGATCAAATGTGGATTGGTGTCAGCTTAGTTTACACTAATTATACCTGTTGATGACTGCAGAATTACAATAATAGTTAGTTTCTATCCTTGCTTCTGGGGTTCACGTGATAACTCAGTAGTAATGACATCCTTTGTGGTTTGAACCCCACCTCTCCCACCCCCACTATCTACGTATATAAAAGAAGCGTGTCCAAGCTTCTGGAATTAGGGTGATGATGGAACCTTAGAGAGTAATCTTATTAGGAGAGAGAGATGGAGAAAAGAGAGGAGAGAAAATGATTTTCTATCTCCATGTTTTATGTTAATTTACAACGTTTTAAGTTAGTTTTTTTCAAAAAGAGTAGTCGCCACCAATAACTGACTCTCCAACTAGTACATCTTTTTGCCTCTTTGGAGCCCATCTAACTGCCCGCAATTGGGTCCAAGCAGACCTTATTTCCAACATAGGTAAGTTCCATTGGCATTAATTTAGTTTTGATCTTCAAAATAACCGATGTGCATGGAGGTGCACATGCACAAACTTTTTAATCTTTTGAAGATGCATGTAATTATACTGAGAGTTATGTGGTTTTGTCCAAATAAGCTTTTAATGCAAGAGCTGAGTCTTTGCATTGGGGAGAAGTTAAATTGAGATTTTTGTTTATTTATTGTGCTAGCCAATGCTAATGCTAAAGAATTAAATGTGTTGGAAGTGTGGAATAATATGTTCTTAGGTGTTCTACTTAATGTAAATAGGAAGAAATTTAAATGGAATTCGAGTGATTAGATCGAATGAGGGTGTTCTTTTTGCAGTTATGCTCGAAATTGGTTAGAGTAAGTCAATGTGGAAAGTAGTTGGCATGTCTCTATCACCTTCATTAATATATGCAAAGAAGTTTAATAGAAATCTTGGAAATTTTCAACACCCTTAAGACCAGTGAGACGATATGCATATGGAATCACTGTCCAAACCACAGGCATAAACCTTCAAGAATCTAATACAAATCAAAAGCTTCATTGAAACAACTAGAACCTACACATGGGTTTTTGTCTCTCAAACCATGAATAGATGAACTTTTATTATCGTCCCATTTGCCAAGTCTCTTTGGTGCAAATTTTGCTAAGTTCAGTATTGAAAACATCTTTGTCCCAACAAGAATCTAGCTACCTGGTCTTTGTTAGGACATCATTTGACCGAGAGTTTTTTATTTCTTGATCTATCTCGAGTCTTCAGTATGGCATTAATCGGCTTGGTGATTTTGTGCATTAAAGAGTTGCATTAGTGTATAATATCATGTAACCTGTAGGATATTGAAATTTAAATAAAAATATTGGTCTTAAATTGGTTAGCAAATATGATGTATCAAATGGAGTTCTAGTGTAGTAGTAGTAGTAGTAGTAGTAGTTGTTGTTGTTGTTGCTGCTGTAAGAATTTTATGAGTTGAACTACCCACTGATTATATGGTAATATATATTTTTGCTTGATTACCTGTTTACATGGAAGCAAGGAAATGGTTGTATCCTATTACTTTCAAATTGCACTAACAACATCTACTTATTATGAATTCTAGAGGAAAAGTATGCCACCAACATTGATTTGGATTGTTTGTTGGTTTCATTTGTATAGCTTGTTGGACTTATAAGTTAAGCTCTTTCCTTTTGTGGTAAATAACATATAGAGTGACTCTGATTGCCACTTAACCGTATTGCAGATGTGAAACAATTCTTCAGCCTGGGTTTAACTGCACTGTTCGAATAGAAAAGAATAGGGCAAAGGCAAGACATAGGCGCAAGAAAACTAATGGTTTTACACAGAACAATGTGGTGTACAAGTGTTACTTCTGTTCACATTGGAATCTAAGGAGAGGGACCCCAAAAGGACATATGAAAGAGATATGTCCCTCAAAGGCCAAAACATCTTTAAAATCAGAACCTGCAAAATCCAGGCTTCGGAAGTGCACTAGCTTGGAGGTTACCAGAGGCAAAGATGATACCTATAAAACAAATGAGATAGCTTCACCAGCCTTAGCCAGGGAGAATCCTACCACAGATGGTCCTGCAACTCCATTGGTCCCTACTACAGATAGTCCTGTGACTCCATTGGTGAGTAGAGGTTCTACTTTGTTGGAGGCTAGAAGGAGAAAGAGGAATCGATCAGCATTGAAGAAATCAGCTGGACCTGAAAATGATTCTACCCCAATAGATGTAGAAAAAACTGTTTGCTCAAATAAACGAAGAAGAAAATCTTGGACTAGTTTGAAGGAAATCGCTGAGAGCACTGAGTATGTTAGCAGTCGAAACATCACTAATTTGGCAATCCCTTTGTTTATATAATTGGGACAATTTTTTTAGTTGTAATTCAATTTTGTTATACTTCAGTAGATCAATACTGTTGGATGGAAATCACTGGGTCTTGTGTAAGAGTGAGGGAGAGTTGTTTATGTTGTACTGAAACAAAAGGCAATGTTATCAAAGCAGCTACTACCTGACCAGTTACCTAAATCGATCCCCATTGACCTCTTTAACAGTAATTTCTAAATTCACTTCCAAAGTTCCAATAATTCTTACTAGCCTTGAAAACCTGCATAGAGAATGACGAGTTTCAAAGTATTTTGCTTTTTGCTCTTCTTTTGGAATTAGATGCACATTAGGTGGGAAGACAAAAAGAAAAGTATTTCCCTCTCTCTCTCTCTCACAAAATAAGAAAAGAAATGCAGAGTTCAAAATAAGAAGGCACATGAAAGCTCTAATTATTTAATAAAAGCTCTTATTCAATCTAGCTCAAATAAACAAATTTTCAGAACAATATGTACTGTACAGGCATGAAGTGATCAACAGGTGAAGTATTCTAATCTTCTATATGTTGCATTCCACAGGGAATACCAAACAATTGTACATCCTCGTCATGTCATGACAATACATGTTTTATGAGAAAATTCAAAACATGGCTTTATCACCTAGAGATTCCAGTTCTGCAAAGGAAAATTTAGATAACCAGCAAAAAGAAAAATAAAATTACACTGATGGTTATAGAAATAGTTTCTTCATCAATCGTCATGTTACTATATTGAAAATCACTATGGCGATAAATTATACGTTGATGAGCTACTGGGAGCTTCTTTTCCAATATAGATATCTCTTCAATGGTATCCAAGCAAAGGGATTTAGCTTCTTCAGGTGAAGAAAAACTCTTGGTTGCACCTAGCCAATTCTGAAACATCGAAGGGTTACTCATTTATTTTATTCTCTCTCCCCTCACCTGCGATACTAAAGACTGCCTCATCTCTTCCTCGCCAGCTCCATTGGCAAGACCTACACCAGCAGGCCGCCCATCACTAGCACACCTGCAGTCACCACCCATCACTGGTAATACTTCCCATTTTACCCTTTTCCCTCACGTCACCATCAGTCAACCTCAGCCTCATGTCATCCTTATAACCCCAGTTCTTACCATTTCTTCTTAAACACGGCGACAATGATCTCAAAATTTCTAATAACTCTCAAATTATATAAGACAAATCCCAGTGCAATGTCACAAGTTGTGTGGTCTTCCCATAAATCAATTAAATTACAGAACTCCAGGTCCTGCTGAATGAGCAGCTGGACTTGTGTCCAACTCTTTTGTATCTGTTCCTGAATAATTCTGAATTTCCATCATCACCAAATAATTGAAAAAACTCATGTTTGTCCTGTGGTTGTAAAACTACATAATATACATGCAAGATCTAAGCTCTTCTTGCTCTTCGAGTTCTTCAGTTCCCTCATCAAGCACAAAATCAACATCCGGAACATACCCATCCCACTTCATCTCATTAATTAGCACACCAAGCTTATCATATATATCTTTGCATCTAGGATGAGCCTTGTCACACACAAGAAAGGTGTGAACCTCATCTTTTACCTCAATCCAACTGCAACCCGGTTCCTTTTTCAACTTATTATACTTCATTATTTTTCTCATCTCTGAAACTTCACCCCACATACCTGCATGAGCATAGATATTTGATAGAAGGATATAAGCAGAAGAGTCTTGAGGGTCTAATTGCAGGAGAGAATTGGCTGCTTTTTCTGCCACCTCTACATTCCCATGCATCATGCAAATACTTAGAAGATTTCTCCATATAATATCATCAGCTTCGAAAGGCATCTCTTGAATAAGCTTCAAAGCCTCATTAACTTTACCGGACCTGCCTGATATATCCACCATACATGAATAATGCTCCAAATGAGGATCTAAACCATAGTCGTTTAGCATAGAATGAAAGTATCGCAACCCCTTCTCAACATGCCCAATGTGCCCACAGGCGCGGAGAACTGAAACAAAAGTGGTATGGTTTGGTTTCACATTTTCAAGCTGCATATTCTCAAAAGTTGTTAGGGCCTCTTCTCCAAGACCATAGTAAGCATAGCCACAGATCATGGCATTCCATGTCACGGGATCTCGCCTAAGTGCTTTCATAAACATTAGTTGGGAGTCTTGCATGACTCCACATTTTGAGTACATATCAACAAGAGTGCTGGTTATATACACGTCTGATTGCAATTGCAGCTTAATAATTTGAGCATGGATTTGCTTCCCAAGTCCAATGGTAGCCAAATTAGCACAAGTATCAATAACTGTTGCATAAGTGAAGTTATCGGGGTTTACACCCCTCTCTAACATCTGAGAGAAAAATCTCTGAGCACTCTCGCTTTGATTTTGTAGAGAGAATCCAGAAATTATGGCATTCCATGAAACCATATTTGGCACTTCTGTTCTGTCATGGATCTTTTCTGCCTCTTCCATCATACCACACTTGCAGTACATATCCACAAGGGCACTTGCAACAAACACATCCAATCCCATTCCAGATTTAATAATTCTGTTATGGATCTCCATGCCACAGTTTAAAGCTTGCTGACTTGCACAAGCTTTTAAAACACTGCCATAGGTGAAATCATCAGGTTCCATTCTTGATCGAAGCATCAAAAGAAATAGTGAAAGTGTTTCCTCTCTGTTTTCATTTTGTTCATGAGCTGCAATAATTGCATTCCAAGATACAGCATCTCTTCTTCCCATCTCATCAAACACAAAAGAAGCTTCAAACAGAGATCCACATTTACCATACATGTCCAACATGGCATTTGCCACACAAATATTTGACGTCAAACTACTCTTGAGTGCTAATCCATGTAGTTGAAGTCCCTCCAAATGGCTTTTGATCACTGCACATGCCTTAAATGCACCAGATAGACTTATTTCATCAAAACCAAGGCCAGATTTATGTAAAAGCAGAAACAGCTCCAGAGCTCTAAAACCTTGATCACTTCGAGTATACCCAACAATAATGGCATTGTAAGATTGCAAACTACGGTTTGTCAATGAGTTAAATACCTTTTGAGCGTCAGACATGCTGTCACATTTTGCATACATATCTAGAGTGGCAGTTCCCACAATGACATCAGATCCAAAGTTGGCCTTTAAAGCATGTCCATGCAACTGCATGCCTAACCTAAATGCAGATAAGCCTGCACAAGACCTGAAAACACTAGCATAAATAGATTGACTAACAATGGCTCCTGCCATCTGCATCTTCTTGAACAGTTCTAAGCCCTTAATGAACTGATCATTCTGAACACAACCCGCAATAACAGCGCTCCAAGAAACCCAATTCTTTTCAGGCATTTCATAGAAAACCCGAATAGAGTCATCTAATTTCTTACATTTAGCATACATATCAACAAGAGCACTTCCTGTTACCACATCATTATTGAAACCTCTCAGCACTGCATTTCCGTGAATCTGAATCCCCAAGTCAATGTCTTCCATTAAAGAGCATGCTTTTAAAACAACAGCCAACGTAGTATGATCAAACACTGTTCCCATTTTCTGCATTTTAACGAAGACATCAACAGCTTCACAATAATCATCGTTCTGCAAGTACCCTGAAATCAAAGAATTCCATGACACGACATCCCTCTCAGGCATTGAGTCAAAAACTGACCGTGCAAATCCCATCTTCCCACATCCCACATACCCAAAAATCAGAGTGTTCCAAGACACTATGTCTCGTTGACACATTCTATCAAACACATGGTATGCATATTCCAAGCTGCCACATTTCACATACATCTGCATTAAACAATTGGTAACAAAGACAGTGGGCTGAAACCCAGTTACAATCATTCGAGCATGGGCTTGTTTGCCTGGACTCAGAGCTCGTTGGTGTGAGCATTGTTGGAAAATGTGGGAAAAGGTTTTCCACCGTGTTGTTTGGTTTGGCACTACAGTACTAAATGGAGAAAAAGGTACAGTTTTGTATAGAGGCGATGACAAGAAACAGAAGAGCCTCATTAACAGAAAGTGAAGAGGCTGTAACCATTCAAATGAATGATTGTTTTTTTCGGTTTGCTGAATGATTTTTTTTTTGAGTAAAATGTTTTTCTTTTATTTAAATAAGTCTTTAAGGTACAACATCAGCACAGGACAACACCAATATTATTGGACTTACAAACATATATGAGACGTGGGTCCATTTGGATATAGCTGAAAATTGAAAACTAAAAACACTGTAGTAAAATAATTTTTAAATGTATGAATAATGCCGTGGGACCCATTTTTAATGAAAAAGTTGGTAAAAAGTAAAATTTGTGGGTCCGTAAACAGTGCACAAATACACTGTTTAGGGACAAAAGTCAACAACTGCAGCTACTGTTCATGTGAACAGTAGCCGCACAGTAGCAAAATAACGCCCCTCACACGCATGAAAAAAAAAAAAAAGAAAAAAAAAAAAGATAAAACGCAGGCAAAAACGCAAACGTGAGAATAAGCTCAATCCAAACGGGGGCGTAATAACTACGAAATTATCTAAATAACAACTTGATATTTTTCATTATGCTCTTTTTTCGTGGCTTATGTATAGTAGTAAATCATTTTAAGAAGTTTTTTTTATAGAAAAACAAAAAAAATTACTAAAATTTTTAATAATTTTTTCAATTTCTCATAAAATATTTTTAAAAAATAATGAGATATATAGCATACATTAACGGGACCTTTATAAAAAATGAAGTGTATATAGTATCAATTAGGCAAACATTAAGTCTAGTGCTTCAATGCACTGAATTTGTTGAAATGATAACATGCGTCCATTTTGAGTCACATGTTACCATTTTTGGTCACATTGCACTGAATTGAAGCCAAGTCTAACATCAATCAATCAAAGAGAATTAGAACATATTCTCTCACTGTTCTTGCTGCCTATTTGATACTTTAGTTGAATGATGAAGGTGCATCATGCACTGTTTTTCTTATTTTCTTTATTTAAATACATTATTGCGATGGTATTAAATTTTTTATATATAAATAAATTGAAACATCACTAATTTTTAAGATTAATATATATTTTCCTAATAATAATAATAAAAAAAGAGATTTTATATTTGAGAATCCAAAGACCTGATTTGAAGAGAGAGAAAGAGAAGACTAGCAACCTAACTCGATTTCTAAGAAAGGGTCCAAGATAGGTAGCCACGCCGGTTTGTTTGTGAATTGACCACCGGCTGTCTCGTGTGGCTGCCTACTAGAACCCTTTCTTTAAAATTGGGTTGACCTATTGGTATTCTCCTTTATCTCTTAGTTTCTCGAATATTTTTTTTTTCTCTTTATAAATTGGTTCTTGGGTTCTCAAATCTCTTTTGTTTTGTATTTAAGTAAATGCAAAATTTAAGAGGGATTTTTGTAAGTGGTGAATGCATTTTTAAATGTGAAAAATAATGATGTTGCTAGATGGTGAAAAAAGTGGTTTTTACACTGTCTCCTTATTAAATTTTTTATATTGCCAAAAATAATAAAATTTTGTTTCTCATATAATAGGAATATGAGTATAATAGTAATTCACGTCAAATTATCACTTCAAAGAAAATGTATACTTGTTTTCTATTTTTCTACTTTTTCATCCCTTTAACTAAAGGCATATTGAGGATAACACTAAATAATTTCTTTCCTCTTATTTTTTTATCCTCTTACTTTTCATCACCCCTACCAAACAACCCTCAAAGATACAAATAGCTCAAATTTGAGATACCAAATTTGCATTTTAATCCTCAAATTTTTTTCCATGGAAGTCTAAAATTATATAAATCTTACTTAAATTAAGATCTACTTTGTTGTATGTATTATAGAATTACATTAATTTATGGTGTGGTTGGATGAAGGGGAGAGGGAGACTAGAAGAGGGGATTAGAGTGGTTTGATTCATTTTTTTTGCTGAACAATTCTCCAAACCCCTCATGTTTAATCCCTAATATTTTTTCTTTTTGAGAAAGAAACCACATTCATTTAATCATAATAATAACGATTAAATAATATTAGGGGTTGTTTAATCCCTAATATTAGGGCAATTTGAAAAGGATGGATTCTCTTATATTAAAATAAAAAAATTATCCCCATTTTCTCCTCTCCTTTTCCCCTTCTGTCCCTACTCTCCTCTCCCCCCTAAACTTCCAAACCCAATGGTTTCAGACTGTTGTGGCAAATAAATATGATTTCACTATTACACCTTCCCTTCTAGCCATCCATGTTAACATGGCTAGCTATACTTATGGTTTTAAGTAAAATTTATCCCCTCTGTTTGATGATTGTAGGCACCTTCTTAGTAGGATTCCCCATCACAAGATTCAACACTGCTTTAGGGAGGCTAATCGTTGTGCGGACGCTTTGGCAAGAATAGGTGCTAGGATGCTCTTTGATTTTGTTTCTTTTGATTTAGCCCCTGTTTGTATTTTGGAACAAATTAGGCTTGATGCCTTAGGAACTCTGTATTCTGGGAGCTGTAATAACAGCGTTGTTGTTTTCTAGCTTTGTGTTTAATACATCTAGTTTACCCAAAAAAAAAAAAGTAAAATTTTATTTTTAAAACATTAATTCTAAAGTTACGTAGAGACCATAATATAAAATAAAAAAGAAGAAGAAGAAGAGAGAAATAGAAACTATAGACTTTTTCATTATTGTCATAAGTCATAACCAAAGAAACTAGAGAGAGTTAAAAGGGAAAAAAAATTACATTTTCTTCCGCACACCTAATTTTTCCTCTAAACGTCTCTTATTCTAGTCAAAAAATTTCTTGAGTCAAAAAAGACATTGATATATGATATATCTCAATAATTTTTTAGTCACAAAAAATTTCACAATTGTAGAGGCGACTAGTCATTAGTTGTAAATAAAGAAAAATGGTTACAATGAGGAGCTTAAATAAAAACCAATAATAATTTGTCAACTCAATTATTGTGAAAATTGTTGTGTTTGATAAGTCAATAATAATGAATAGTTCTAGATTTTTCTTTCAATTAATTAGCTAAAATTGGAGTTCAAAATGGGCCGTTAACTTTCAGTTCATGACCAAAAACTTTTTCAGATATGATAGCTTAGAGATTTTTTTTTTTTTTTTTTTTTTTTTTTTTTTGGGGAGAAACGATATCTTTGAGTTTCTAATTTCTGTTTTTTGTTTTAACTTTTTCCCTAACGTTAATTGTTGAAGAGCGCGTAGTTTAATTCAACAAATCTGACCAAATTAATCTTCAAGACGCTATTTTTTGAAAAGGAAGATTTTCTATCATTATTTTGTAGAGGTCAGGCAATTCTCGTCATAGTCAAGCAAATAATAAACCCTTCGTCCTAGAAAGGCAGCTGGATTATTTTCTAGTGGGGCTAAAGTTTGATAGCAGATTGACAACTTGAGTCTTCAGATTGAAAACCCAAGAAAGATGGAGCCCAAAATGGTCAAATATTGAAATTTCCAAGTCATAATTTGAGTATGACTCTCACAATTAAACAACAGTGTTTAACCCGCCAATTTAGGCAGACATAGGGAAATTTACACATAATTTTATTGTTGTGTATGCTTTAATGTCCATCATATACATACATTTGTGTCAACTATCAAGAAAAAAACAAGAACAATTAAAAAAAAAAAAAAAAAAAAAAAAAACATGATCAATTAGACCCATGTCGCATTTCATATGTACCCAACCATGCTTTGATCCACTGATACATGCAATGTTGCCGTTACAGGCACGTTCGACTCGACCGTGACACAATTCTTCGATATATTCCGTAACACATGATTAGGAAATGTAGCACCTGCATGCAATGTGTATTGCACATTTTTTATTAGGTTAGGGAACAATAGGACCCTTGAAAAATCGACGGTCCATGTCGTCCCGTTACTCCATACTGAACCTCTTGCTACCGTTGATTTGAGTACCATGCCCCGGACATTGTTTCGATCAACGATTACTTGATCAATATTTGTGAATGGCACATTTGATTGCTCTAATTGAACAATTTCAACCCCTGTATAATCACCAGAGAACATGTTATCAACAATGTTCACACCACACACAACTCCTGCCAAGGACTTGATCAAAACAAAGGCATTCCCAAGGAAGAATGACCCGGTTATGTGGAGCTGGACCGGATCCTCAGCCACAATACCAGTGAAATCAAAGTAACAATTCATAATTCGGGTTTGGGTCAAACCGGGTGCCTTAACATAAATGCCAGTCCCACCTAATGCAGTGGCCTTGTTATAACAATGTACTCCAGTGAGCACATTGGCCTGCCCTGATACCATAACTCCTATTGATGCTGAGAAAATGACCACATCTGTGACCGCATTGTCATTGCCCATGATGTTAATTCCGATGCCGGAAAAGTCCTTCTCACGGTGGTCACCGCCGATGTTAATGTGTTGACCAATGAAAGAATTTCTAATGTAGGTCTCATGCCCATCTTGGATTAGTATACCATTTGTTGTGAAATGTGAAATGTAACAATTGTCTATGATGGTTCTTAGTGAATTAATTATGGAAATACCACCCCCTCTAAAATTGGAGTTTATCATAAGGTCCTTGAGTGTAATATACTCATACGATGAAGAAGCCGAGGATGGCCACAACTCGATCAGATGACGATCCGTTGGAAAATTGTTGGATGCATGAAGTGACCCTCCATGAATCTGTCATACCATAATATATTCAAAGTGAAACATAATTAGAAAATTAAATGAACAAAATACAATTAATTTATTAAAAAAAAAAAAAGAAGAAGAAGAAGAAGAAGAAGAAGAAGAAGAAGTGTGTACTGTAATATGAACCTTGATTTAGATAACCAAATTAACTCAGAAAAATAAAATGAAGTGTTATAGATTGTGTACCATAAAGTTACCGCCACTTGTTTTTGGTAAACGTAATGGACGGCTGATCTTGTATGTCCCTCCATCAAGATGAATCTCAGTGCCACCAAGATCAGCAATACCTTCCATCAGGTGGGCATTAACTGGAGATCCAAAGGCATCAGAAATAGCTTGCTCAAGTGCCTCAGTGCTATCCAATCTTCCTGTAGGATCAGCACCATAATCGGTCACGTGAAGAACACGTGATCTTGATACTACCTACATCACAATAAGTTCACAAATCACAACCATCATATTAGTATCATATCAATGTTTTGCCAAAATTCACAAGCAAATTAAGAGAAAGTAGTGTTATATTCACAACTTTAATTGGAATGCTACATGAAATTGTGGTCGTAATATACATCTACAATATTCATATGTTAAAAAAGAAGAAAGAAAATATCATGGTTAGATTCTAATTAATTCAACTGATAAAATTTCTTAACATTGAATATAATGAATATGAATAACTAGTAATAAAATCTTACTTATACCAAATAAATATATCGGTGTCTTAATCTAATCCTATGATACCAATCTAAAAAAAGAAACGAGGACAATCTTGGGAATTAATTACCAGTGGTGTTGAATAGCTCTGAGGTTGAGGGGCTCCATTGCGGATGATATGTGCAGCCTTAAACAAAGCCATACGGCGTATTGCATCATGATACCCGGTCACACCAGAGTAAGAGCTCTCAACGTGGCCAAGAATTACATTTACATACACAAACCCCACGAATAGCTTAACCAACATATCTATCCTAGCCATTTTAACACTTTTCTTGCTATATTTTGTGTGTGCCACTAAATATGCAGAGAAAGAGAGAGAGATATAGAGAGGAGAGATGTGGGGGGAGATATAGATATTTTCCTAGATACATGTGTTATGCTACTTTTCAATTGCTTGCTGAGACATTCACTTAAGGTCCAAGGGGGAGCCATGGAAAAGCATGTCTGCACGTAATTTCTTCTATTTGGTTTGAAATTTGAAACCCGGAAAGAAAGTAAAGGGAAAGTTGGAATTTTATATATAGTACAACTCATTTTCACATTGAATACTTCGTGTCACACATAAATTATTCATGACTAGACATGGAACTTGGAAGTGGGACCTTAGGACGTACGACCATGGAACACATTTTTTTTAATTTTTTTTTTCTTTTATTTGCATTAGTACTATTTTCTTCAGACCTGGTCTGGACTTAATGGGATGTTCTAATTTTGTGTCATATCGGCAGTATGGGGGTGGAGGTTGTCTACGGGATATTCGGGTGGTGGACTCATTAGTTTAAGAGATTATAATGTGACATAAATCTAAAAGTTTCATGTTTAATTCACCAAACTATCTGTTTATTAAGAGGCTTATAGCGTATCTTATAGATAGCGAGAGTAAAATAATCTGGCTAATAAGTTGGAATATCAATACTCTCTACTAAATAATTTTTATTTAGAAGGAAAAAAAAAAACATGGCTGCGCCCCAGCATCATTGGACTAATAGTACAGCTATTAGCCTAATTGAAAGCATGTTTGAACAATCTGACTCCCTATATGACTTTGTTAGTTTTTACCGCACATCTCTCATGGTTTGTTATACTTTGGTGTGCCAAGAGAAGGACACGTGAGAGTTTTAATATTTTCAAAATTCTTACTGCTTGCGTACTTTAATTGACATTTTGTATTTTTTGTGGACTTGCTGCTACTGTTACTACTTACTACCTATGTTACGTGTTTTGATTTTTTTTTCGTGTTCGATCTATAGCTGTTGTTGATACTTGCATTTGGTAGTAGTCAATCAACTTTTCAACTGCAAACACAATTTACTTTGACCGACCGACCTTATTTCAACCCTTCCTTTCCTAACTACTTCTAACGGGCTGAATTAATTAGTGATCATAGTCGTCACCACCTAACAAGTAATTAATTAAGTTTTTGACCTTTTTTTTTATATATACATATTTTAGGTGATAATCCCGGCAATTTGTTCAGATTTTTTATAATCTTATTCTAGAACAAGTTGTAGACAGTTCTTCATGCGGCTTATGTGTGGTACATATTCTGTTTGGTATATAATGTCATTAATTTTTGGAGATTTAATCAGTTTTAATAATATTACATGTAATAGTGTTAGAGTCATATTTTTCATTAGTTGACATATTCTTTGACAAAATATACTTTACTTGTATTTGAGTAGTTTTACTTTTAAGTGGATTATATAATATCATGAAGTTTGTTTTACAAACAAGAAAAATGGTATCATTGAAGACATGAAAAATGCACAAAGAAACAAATGTAAAAAGCTGAAAATAGTGAACCTCGACATAAGCTTTATAAAAGCTTCTATCGATATTTAATGAACCTCGATACAAGCTCGATACTACTCGATCTAAAAATTCCAGATTTGTTTTTCGGCCATGATGACTTAGACTTCTAGAGTTTTGTTTACTAAACTTCTAGATGATATAAAAAGATTATTTTATAATCGTCATCATAAACAGAGACTCATATAGAGAATCTATACACTTATTTTGAAGGTACTTCATTTTTATGCGCCTTAGGGTTTTGTAAACAAGTGGTTCATTTTCTTCAAGTATATTGAAGAACTTAATTTGCTTCCAACAACAAGCTTTTAGTTGCTAGGAGTTAATTACGTACTGGAATTCGTGCAGAAAAGAAGTTTCTACAAAATCAATTGGAGATTAGCGTAATTAAGGATTCCATTGTAAGTAGGTACTTTGTCATAAGTCAGGGGTGGGGTAAAATTTCTTGTACTTGTAAACTTTTGATTTTGATTAGTAATTCATATGAGCGATGACTTGAAAATTACCCGGTGACAAATCATTGTGTCAAATTTACTTTTCGTTGCACTCTAGATTATTTGGCCATTTGTTTGTGCCTTCACGATATTGCATGTAATTTGACTTAATTAACCCATCAAAAAGTTAAAAGAGAAAAAAAAAAAATCATGATTTGTAAAGTTGTTGAATTGTCCATTCCACTAGACATTCATTTATAATAATGTCTTTGTATTCGACCAGTATCTGCTTTATAAAATTAACGTCGTTTTAAAAAAAAAAAATTTATTCGATAAATGAGAATATTCTACTAGTATTTTTTTTTTTTTGAGAAGCTATTTGTATTGAATTACAATACTTTTGGCATCACCCAATCAATTCTTTATGATAAAATTGGTAAAACAACATTTGTCTAAACGCACGCATAGTATAAATGGCGTAAATGTAAAAGTAAAAGAATCATATAAACATAATATATTATATTATATGAACCTATCTCTAAAAGAGGTGTAACTTTTTTTTGAGAAGAAAAAAGAGGTGCAACTTTTGTGGAGTTATACTAGGTGTAATTTAAACTACACACATATTGTGATCAATGCTGAAATTTCTAATTTTGGATTGCAGTTAGCTCACTAGAAAAGCATTTGGGGCTTAAATCTAGTATAAACAAAAAACCAATTGATATTTTAGCTTGATGATAAGAGCTAGCAATCATTATTACATGGAAACCATAAGTTTAAATTTTATCCTATTTATAAAAAACAGAAAACCTATTTCTACATGGTTAATTAGATGCAAAGGTATGTGAGTCATCATCTAGGACTCAAATCCCATGTGTACAAAAAAAAAATCAATTGATATTTTAACTTGATGATAAAAGCTAGTAATCATTATTACTTGGACACCATAAGTTTAAATTCTATCATATTTATCATATAAAGAAAACCTATTTTTACATAGTTACCTATTATTAGAGAAATTAAAAAAAAAATGGAAAAAAGGAGAAAAATACTCAAACATTTTTGTAACGATATCAAAATTCAATGGCCGTCCTTAGATCTCTCCCACACCCAATCACAACCTCTTAACACAAAATTAACATCCCTAGGCTGGCATGCAAAATTAACCAAAAACCTTGCCAAAATATCACCTACCTTTAGTTTATTATCCTAATCCGTTCATTTTCCTTACAGCCATTTGTTGTTTTTGGAATTTCACACCTACCACAAGTAAGAAAGAAACATTAGGAAATAAATAAATAATTAAATAATTAAAACAAAAAACCAAAAAACCAAAAAAAATAAACAAAAAACAAAAAGAAAAAAAACAAGAAACAAGAAACAGGGAAAGAAAAGAGGGTCTCATGCAATCAAAAACCTGCCTTCAATTTATTTGCACCATCTTCAGGCTACAACAATGTTGATGGGTGCGCGCCTGGCTAGGCTTATGCGCGCACCGACACAATCAACATTCTTGTTCTTCATCTTTATTGTCATGCAATCTTGCATGGTAATGACATCCTTCGGGGCATCAGACATGGAGATCCTTTTAACGTTCAAGGAGTCATTAGCAAATACAAAAGCTATTAACAATTGGGATCCTAATGTAAACCCTTGTAATGAGAATAGAGGAAACTGGATTGGCGTTAAATGTCACAAGGGATATGTTCGGGGTTTGCAGCTTGAAAACATGGGACTAATGGGTAACATAGATATTGATGCACTTGTTTCTTTGCAATATTTGAGGACGGTAAGCTTCATGAACAACACCTTTGCTGGTTCAATGCCTAGTTTCAACAAACTTACTGCATTAAGATCGGTGTACTTATCGTTTAATCATTTCGCTGGAGAGATTCCGGATGATGCCTTTGTCGGTATGAAATCTTTGAAGAAAGTTTTATTGGCGAATAATGAGTTTACGGGTAAAATTCCCTCATCCCTTGCTGCCTTGCCTAATATTTTGGTGTTATCACTTGATGGAAACAAATTTGAAGGCCAAATACCTGATTTTCTACAGAAGAGTTTGAGGAAGTTTAATGTGTCTAACAATAATTTGGAAGGTCAAATTCCTGCCAGCTTAAGCAATATGGATCCCAATTCTTTTTCAGGTAATTTATATTTTAGAGTTATATACATTAACTTTTATTTTTATTTTTATTTTTATTTTTGGGTGCTAATGTGGGTGTTTCGGACTCTTTAGAGGATATAAGTGGTCCTTGGTATGTGTAGTTCTCCCATCTCATATATACCAAATAACTACGTGAAGAAATTCCTCTGGGATCTCATGCATTACACAAGATCTAAAACCACTAAATTGTCCCCTTGGGGTTCATTAACTTTAATTTCATGTTGGTTAATTTTCCATTTGGAATCAATTCATGACCATAATAGATGACATATTGCCTATGGTTGTAATGCCCTTCAAGCATGTAGATAAGTAAATGCACACCAATAGTTGATTACTATTGTGGAGTGTGAGCCTTAAAAGCACCTATCAAAGAATGTCCATGCATGTTATACTTGCTCATATGTGAAACATAACCTTTATTTTTTTTGTTTGGAATAATTTACTCTAATTTTTCTTAGCAACATTATGGAATCTGATTCATTTTTTTTGAGAAAAATGCAGGCAATGCTAATCTATGTGGATCACCTCTAGAATCATGCAAGAAAGGCAGGAAGAAGTTGTCAGTTTTTAAAATCACTGCTATTGTGGTAATTGTAGTACTTGTAGCAGCAGTCATTATTGCAGTTTTCTTCATATTCTACTTTAAAAAGAAATCGAAACCATTAGAACGAACCTCAACCTTGCACGACGAAAACAGGTTTGATATTTCCTATTCAGAAGGACCAGAAGCAGAGGAACCTACAGTACCAGAGAACACTGGACAACATAAGGTGAAGTCTGAACATGGGAAGTTGACATTTGTTAGGGATGACAGAGAGAAGTTTGATTTGGAAGACCTGCTTAGAGCCTCAGCAGAGATTTTAGGGAGTGCCACATTTGGGTCTTCATATAAGGCTATGATAATGAATGATCAAGTAGTGGTTGTAAAGAGGTACAAGCATATGAACATTGTGGGAAGAGAAGAGTTTGATGAGCATATGACAAGGCTGGGAAGTTTGAGTCATCCCAACTTGCTGCCTCTTGTGGCCTATTATTATAGGAAAGAAGAGAAGCTGTTGATTTCTGACTTTGTTGTGAATGGTAGCTTAGCTAGTGTCCTTCATGGTAGGTTTCTTCTCTTATCAAAATCGAATTACTCAATTGTGATTATTGGCAGTTACTTTTTTTGTAATGCTAAATTACTTATTACAATTTTTTTTTTCTTTTCTGAAATCAAATCTGTCCATGCTTTACATGATGTTTATTACTACAATTTTTATTACATAAACTTGAAAAACTAATATATCAACTTTTAAACAGGAAACTATAACGTAATTTATAAGTTTTTTTTTTTTCCTTTTCCTTCTTATTGTTGTTGATTGTTGTTGATGTGACATCAATCACATGGATTCTGTTGTTTGTTTAGGCAATCATTATGAAGACAAGCCAGCACTTGATTGGCCAACCCGTTTGAGAATAATTAAAGGTGTAGCTCGGGGATTGGCTTACCTCTATGATGCCATCCCAAGCCTAATTATACCCCATGGACACCTAAAATCTTCAAATGTGCTTCTAGATGAGTCCATGGATGCCATACTAGCTGATTATGCTCTATCCCCAGTGATCAACCTTGACCTTGTTCAACAGATCATGATGGCTTACAAGTCACCCGAGTTTGCACAACATGGCCGCATAACAAAGAAGACTGACATATGGAGTTTTGGAATACTAATATTGGAGATTTTAACAGGCAAGTTCCCAGAGAACTATCTCACACATGCTCATGATAGAAATGCGGATTTAGCGAGTTGGGTTAACACAATGATTAAGGAAAAGCTGGTGAGTGATGTGTTTGATTTAGAAATGGGGGGAGCAACGAAGAGCAAAAGTGAAATTTTAAAGCTTTTGAAGATTGGATTGAGTTGTTGTGAGGAGGATGTGGAGAGAAGGTTAGATATTAAGGAGGTTGTTCGAATGATTGAAGAGTTAAAAGAGGGAGATGGTGATAGTGAATATATATCAAGTGTTACCAATGATGGGGATAATTTTAGAGGTATGTAAAACACAAATGAAAACGTACAAATTTATTGCAGGGATCGGATCATATATTTTTGGCTTCCCAATGTTGAAGAACAGGAGATGGACACACAATGAAATATCAACTTGTTTTTTTGTTTGCCTTTTTATTTTTTTATTTTGGACAAGTTGGTTTTCAATGTGTAGGAATTGGAGCATGACTTCTGTTTCTTTGTGTAAAGAGTGGCCTTTTTTTTTTTTTTGAGAACTAGTTAGGATTACACGCAATATGTCTGTCTCTCTCTGTCTCTCCCTCCCTCACCTTAGGTTAGATATGTTATGTCCATGTACTAATTATTCTACATTAGAAATGAATTCATTTTATGCTTCAAATTAAATATTATATATAAATATGAAAGAGTATCCTATATAATGTTACATCTAGGAAAAAAAAAGTAAAATTTTAACCGTAAAATGGAATCTATGGAAATGGAAATGGAAATGGAAATGATGTTGTTTTGTATTGCACCGCGCTATATCCATTTTAGCGCAATTGGGAAAGCTATTGCAACTCAAAGCTAGTAAACTGCACAATCACATGTTGTAACACCTCAAATTGTATTCACTTCAAGCCCATGAATTGATTTTAGCTATCACGATGGTCTTAGGCCGATTTATAGAAACCTTCCAACTTCCAAGGTCCTCCACATACATGTACAAAAATGTCAATATCTGTTTTCTTTTAGCAGAAAATTATATCGAGTACATAGAGATTATTTGTCAAATAAAACCATAAGCAGTTGGTCAAAAATTGTTTTCTTAGATGTATCTTTAATCTGTTTATATATATATATATATATATAGGGTTGGGTTCAAGTTACACCTAGTGTAAGTTTAAGTAATGTTACACCACTCAATATTTTTTAATTGGATGCGAATATTGACAAATCCACCGTTAGATTACATTATCTTCATATGTTTTCCATGCTTGCTAAATTTCAAAGTGATCAAAGATTAATAGTCATATCATCAATCAATTGTTAAAATTCAAGTTTTTGTAGTTTAAAATAATACATAAAAGATGAGTTTATAGAACAAATGGTAAATTGATATGAAAATTGGCATGCATATTAAGAATATATTGAACATGTAATTCAACGGTTGGATTTTCAAAATATTAATTCAATTACAAGTTATTCGGTGGTGTAACATTGCTTAGAGTTACACCAGGTGTAACTTGAACCCAACCCATATATATATATATATATATATATATATTTAAAGTTAAAGCGTAACATTTATTATTACTAGTATCTAACCCTTGCTTACGCACGAGAATGGTAAATTGTAGTGGTGCTATTAATGTTAGAGCAACCACATCAACGGTTGCAAAATCATGCATAATACAAAAAGTGCATCATTTTGCACATTTTACTCAAAAAAATGCCCACATCAGTCATTGTAAAAGTGTGCAAATATGCACCACTGCTACAGTAACCGTGCATATATGCACGATTATTGTACCTCTTCCATTTATTATTTTAGTATTTATTTATCTCCCTTCTTTGTACCTCTGACTCTCATCTCAACTCTCTCTCTCTCATTTCATCACAGCTCTCTCTTTCTCTCATCTCAACTCTCTCAGGCTCACAGCTCTCTCTTTCTCTCATCTCAACTCTTGAGTCTTTGTTGATCCAAGGCCTTGACTCTTTCTGCCTCTCCGATCTCTCAGCCTCTCCGATCGTTGATCCGATAAGTCTTCGTTGATCCAAGGCCTTGACTCTCTCAGGCTCTCCGATCGTTGGATCATTAATCCAAGGCCTTGACTCAGTAATCAGAAGCTCCAAGAAAGTGATACTGGTTCCGAATCTAGTGAGTTCTAGTTGGAGCTTTGTTACCTTCTTGTCATTCGGATCTATGGCTTTTGGGTTTTGATCCATTTTTTATTCTTTGTTTGATTAGTGGGTTTTGGGATTTCATATGGTTGGGTTGAATGAGTTTTTGGATTTCATATGGCTGGGTTGATGATGGTGGTTGCTTGATGATGGTGGTTGTGTGGGTTGTGTTGGGTTTGTGAGAGAGATGACAATACTAAAAAAATGAATATTTTATTGAATAAATGTGTAGAATATATAAACTGATGTGAGTGTTTTGTAAAAGTAGGTGTGTAAAATTGAAAAAGTAGGTTTTTTCTTGCAAGATAGATGGAAATTTTACACTAACTGATGTTGTTGCTCTTAGTTTGACTTTTAACATATAGGACATAATTCAACAAGATTATTTGAAGTTGCTAAAATAGTTTTTCCTTATAATTTTTATAATATTGGTTATGCTAAGTTTCTCATTACATTTTTATTACGTATATAATTTTGAAAATCACTATTGGATACTACATATACAATATAAATTCATAATTATTGCTTGTGAAATTCAACTAATTATGACACAAGATAAAATAATAAATTGGTCAAATAGTATCTCCTAAATTGAGTTGGGATAGGTGCATGGAATCGTTTAGCTTAATTACAATTTGTTACGTTCAATATTTGTGTATACAAAATTCTAAATAGAAACACTATAAAGAATATTCTCATTAGTTTAGAGAAAAAATAACAGCTAAAATTTAAACAATTTAATTTGTATGGAAAACTAACAAAAGCAAAATCCAATTTTGATTATAATTGAATTTTCTCTAAACTTTAGTTTTAACACACACACACACACACACATATATATATATATATATATTACCTAATTAGTAATACATTGTACATAGTCATGGTATATTACATAAATAACTTATAAATTTGAATTGTTTTTAGTTACACAAAAAAAAAAAAAAAAAAATCTCATAAATATAAAATCATTCAAACTCTTTCTTCTTCTAATTTTATATATAGAGTTAGCTAGATATATAATTTTTTTTTAATGGTTTATTTATATTGGACTCCTTATTTTTTACACTAAATTAACTCATTTGGTACAAAAATTAAAAAAACTTAGATTAAGATTAGATGGGACACATGTTTCAAAATTAAACTCTAATTGAAATCTTTTTACATTGAATTAACTCAATTGACGCAAAAATTTAAAAATTTAAATTATATGAGACACGTGGTGTAAAATTAGACTCTAATTGAATTTTAATTTAAAATCTAATTAGATTTTCTCTTAACTTTGCCTATTAATATATATATATATATATATATATATATATATATATTACTCTTTTGTTGAGTCACATTAGCGGTCCATCATCCACCTTTTCCAATCCCCTCTATCCAATTTTTAACTCTTTTTCTTCTTATTAATTTCCTAACTTAATTATTTTTACATTTTCTCTAACTTTTTCCCTCCCTTTTACCTTTTCTTCTCCTCACTATTATCTATCTTAATATCACTTAATTTTCTTCTTTCCCTTTATCTTCCTTTATTTTTGGTATTTCTTATTCTTATTGTCTTACTATATATCTACAATTCTCTCTCCCATTTTATGCATAGTTTTCGCACACAATTTTTTTTTTTATTTCTCTCTCTCAAATTTTTTTATTTCATTTTTCCTGTAGGTTTTTATTTTTATTTTTATTGCATCTTCACTTTAGGTTGATCAATTTTTGTATTATTTGGAACTTTACTTTGGGTTGATATAATTAACATTTGTATTTTTAAGTTGCTAACTTTTTTCTTCTCTTTGATTTCATAGTTGTTATCCTATTGCATTATAAGCATAGTATATAGGAATATAATGTTATTTTTATTACATACCATGACTTGAATAATTTAGTGTTTATTACTATATATTTTTAATTTTTACACTTTTTATTTTCATCTTATTTTCTATAAATTTCTTATTGTTCTCTCTCACATTCTCTCATGACAAAATGATGTGGGATGTGAAAGCGTCAATAAGTAGAACACGTCCACCTTTAGAAAATAAGAAACAAAACACGTTTGCTTCTAAAAATAATTTCGAATTCACGAGGGTTCCTTGAATCCACAAGGAGAAAGGATCTGGAATCCACCAAAACATAGAAAGACAAAAGTCTGAATTTTATTGATTGAATAATTCTTAAAAAATGTGTACAGACTTAGGGGCCTATTAAAGGGCTCCGTAAAACTTGACAAACAATAAAATATAGTCTAAAATAACTCCTAATTGATACCTAACCATAACAAGAACCAAATTTGACCTAAAAAGTATTAAAAGCACCTAAAAACAAGGAAATAATAACTCTAAACCTAAAATAACTAAAATTACAAATTAAATACTAAAATTAATAAATCAAAATAATTAAATTGTAGATTCTGTCCTACATCAGACCCCTCCACTTGAAACAAACTCGTCATTGAGTTCATCTTTGAAATCTGAAATCTTCCATTCCAAGAGAATAAATACTTTGAATACTTCATCTTCCATGTCTTCTTGCCAAACTTGAAAGTCATCAATTGAGTAACTTAAACTTCTTGTCCCTTGATCTTCATGCAATTTACAATATTCACTACTGAATAAGAGTCAATAATCAAATCAAATCTTTCCACCCCAATAAAGTCAATAAACTTTGTTTCGATGTCTCCCACCAAAATAATCGGAACTTGAACATTGCAATCATCTAACTTGACTTCATTAAGATCGTTGACAACTTCCTCTATAATTTCTTCTTTAATGGTTTCTACTATCTCGACCTCATGATTTTTCTCAATAATAGGGTCTTCAGTAATCTTCTCCACAATCTTGATTTTAGGTTCTTCTTCTATAGCAAGGCCTTCACTAATTTTCTCAAAAATCTCTATATTTTCTTCTTTGACTTCTACATATTCTTCAAGAAAAGTATTTTCTTCAACATGTAATTCTTCTCTTAGTGGTGGAATATATGGCTTTAGCCATGAACGAATTTTGTCTTTACCGGATTCTATCAGATTGTACTCGTTCCCACCAACATAAGGCATACTCGCTAAGTTTATACAAAGCAAGTCCAACTTTTCTCTCATAATAAATATTCTCAAAGTCAAATAAATCCTCTAGATTAAGTAACCAACCAAGAAAATCTTCTTAATAAAAATAACCATTAAAACTTGTAATTCTTTTATAAGGTCTATATGAAATTTGCTTACCAATAGGTTACTTGTGAGTTATGTCTCCGCAACAGTTATCCCTATTGTTTCCGTGCGCCAATGACGGCATTTTAGTAAAGATATTTGTGAGCACTAGTTGTATGTCATGTAATACTTGCTAAGTTTTCTGTCACCAGAATTGCTACTATCTCATATGTCAGCCACCATACCAAGATAAGTTAAGGCTCTGATACCAACTTGAAAGTTCAATATATGCGTAAAACACCTATGAATGTTTAGACCCCCAATTTACAAATTATCAATGCAAGCTTATAATCAAACAATGTATGTGCGAAATATAAAAATAAGCTAGAACATAATTGGTAAAACAATCTAAACTGAAATTAATCACAACCACAACAGTAATTAAAAGGCAAAGATTAAGGGAAGAAATATGCAAACACAAAGACAGCACAGCGATGTGTTATTGAAAAAGAAATCGAAGTCCTTGACATAAAACCTCTCCGCCGCCCTCAAAGCGGTCAATAATCCACTAAAGAATATAGTTGGGATACATGAATAGCAGAAGACCCACCAAGCCTAATCTACCCTGTGCACCTAAGCCCTCCAAGCTTCTTGCTCCAACAAGGTTACGCCGAACCTTGTCTTCTTTAGCTTACTGGATCCCGTAATCGCCCATTGCATCAACCAAAATGAATTGGTCCCTTCTTAACTACTTCCCTAGCACCAAAAAGCCTTCTTACAGATATGGGTATGGTGAGATAAGGATTTAGCTAAAGTACTTCTCAAGGATGTATTAATGGAGAGGGTGAGAGTAGAGGAATTTCGGAGAATCAAAGGATGAAGATTATGGATGAATCAATCTTGTTTTTCTCTAGGGTTTCTCTCTCAAAATTCTCTCTGGAAAACTCTCTACAATATTTGGGTATAAGGGTATTTATAGTGGGGTGTGTATGGAATACAAAGAGTCAGTTTTGTAACAAACAGGGTGTTCTGGAGACTCGAGGTTGTGACTGAAACGAGTCGCGAGTTTGAGTTGCGAGTTAACGGCCTAACCAGACTGGAAGTTTTGTCCTGTAGTGCAACAGTTGGCATGACTCTTCAGCTCCCCTGCATGCTTCACACGTGTGCCACCTTTGGCGACTCACCAGTCGCGAGATCCAGTCGTGAGGCCCTTCTTGAGTGCACACTCTTGAGCTTTTTTTCACATTCTCTCACACACTACCTTTACATGATTCCCACTTAAATGCAAGGCTTCTAAATGCTAAATTACAAGCAAATTTGGCACGGAATAAAGTTAACAAAATGATTGAATAAATTCAACCTTACACAACTGATGCCAGATGCGGAAGCATCAAGAAGCAGAACACGTCAACCTCTAGAAAACAAGAAACAAAACATGTTTGCTTCTAAAAATAACCTTGAATCCACGAGAGTTCCTTGAATCCACAAAAGTCCTTGAATCTACAAGGAGAAAGGATCTGGAATCCACCAGAAAATAGAAAGACAAAAGTCTGAATTTTATTGATTGAATAATTGTTAAAAACGTGTACATACTTAGAGGCCTATTAAAGGGCTCCGTAAAACTTGATAGACAATAAAATATATTCTAAAATAACTCCTAATTGATACCTAACCATAACAGGAACCAAATTTGACCTAAAAAGCATTAAAAATACCTAAAAACAAGGAAATAATCATCCTAAACCTAAAATAACGAAAATTACAAATTAAATACCAAAATTAATAAATTAAAATAATTAAATTGTAGATTCTGTCCTACATCACAAAGTGGTTATTCTTGAATTTTTATTATTTCTTGCAACTCTACTTTAGGTTGATGAATCATTGTAATTTTTAAAACTCTATTTTGGGTTCATACATTTTGGTGTTGTATTTTCTATTTACCCATCATAAGTACTCTCTCTCTCTCTCTCTCTCTCTCTCTCTCTCTCTCTCTCTCTCTCTCTCTCTCTCAGCTTTGATTTGATTTTTGTTTGAGTTAATACTTAGTTATTTTGGAAGTAAGAATTTGAACTTATATCAAAATATAATCTTGGCTATGCTAATTATAGATCGGTATTCAGTCCATTTCGGTTTACTTCGGTCCACTTCATTCCACTTCGATCCATTTAGTTCACTTCAGTCCATTTGGTCTATTTCGGTTCAATTTGATCCACTTAGTGTATTTGGTCCATTCGGTTCAGCTCGGTTTGTTTCAATCTAATTCAGTTCATCCGTTCTACTTAGGTCATTTTGGTCCACTTCAGTCTATTCGGTTCATTTCAGTCTAATTTGGTCCAATTTGATCTATTTTAGTAAGTTCGTTTCATTCGGTCCAATTCAGTCCAATTAAGTCCACTTTGGTCTACTTTAGTAAATTCAGTCCATTCAATTCACTTTAGTCTATTCGGTCCATTCAATTTACTTTGGTCCATTCGATCCAATTTGGTACAATTTAGTCCATTATGTTTACTTTAGTCTATTTGGACTAATTTGGCCCATTCAGTCAAATTCGGTGTACTTACTTAAGAATGGAAAAAAACAAGTTTGGGTTGAAAGTACTATTATCTACAATAAAATTTAGAGAATAAATCACATACATTCTATATAAGCCTGTTATAAGTTTTGATTATCATGATAATCTCCTTTTAAGAGAATGAAGAATTTGAATAATTTATTTGAAACTTAAAAAATTTTATTTGTGCTAAAGAAAAAAGAAAAGAAAAACATAGCATACTATAACATAATTTCAAAGAATATAGACCACCTTATAAGGAATAATATCAATCAAACACACCAAAAATAATAGAATGATATATTGGTAGAGATAGAAAGATGCAAATAATTTTAGAAATTTTTTAACTTTTAGGGAGAACAAATTTTTTTCAACAAATTTTAGAAAATAAATTATAAAGTATATTAAAATTACAAAATAATTATAAATTCCCACGTCTATGACTAGTTAATATTTAAAAGCTAAAGACACAAAATTATTGTTTCATAATATATTACAATGCAATAATCTACTAATAAAGACAAAAACACAAAATATCATTGTTTCTTACTATATTACTATAATATAAATGTATTTTTGCACAATGATACATAAAATGATGTGGGTGTATTTTGGGGTTATTTGGGCAAATTTAGAGCCCTATGCTATTTTACAATAACTTATGCAAATTGTAGAGTAGTGCCAAAATTTTTGGAAGAGGGACCCAAATATAAAATTGTAGAGAATATAACTATAATTATTTTCTTTTTTCTTTAAGGTCACGTGGGGCTCGAGCCCTTTTGGATCCCCACCTAGCTCCATGCCTCATTTTAGTCCCCTTCAATTCATTCGATCTACTTTGAATCTACTTTAGAACAAAAATTGGGTGTCATGTTATAAATGAATTTTTACCTTGTAACAATATATCTCTATTGTATTCATTCATAACATTTTTGGATTTCTAATCTTTTGGATAGTGAAAAAATGTACTTTTATTGTAGTGCATATGTATTATCAAATTATTAATGCAAAATTCCTGCACAAGTTAGCGATAATAGTAAAAACTTAAAAATATTACGTGCCATTTTAAGTTTGTCAAAACAAAATGCTACACATAATGAAATAGTTCAAACTTGACAGCCTCTAAATATAGCACCCTCAATGTTACTGGCCGACCATGTAGAATATTGATTGAATGAAAAATTTTTGTCCCATTTTCAATGTTTCACTTTAAATTCCACTGACTGCATAATCTCATATGTCTCATTTTTTTTTTTTTTTTAAGTTTAACTTTACTTAATTTATAAGGATAGAAGATCCCATAAAAAATTATAAAAATAGAAAGAAAAAAAAGCATATGAAAAGTTGTGATTGGTGGAGTATGAACTGAATCACTAAAATAGGAGATAGGATTTTCATACATATATAGAATATTGACTTATCATGATCTCAAAATCACACGCCTCATCAGGAAAGTCAAATATTAGGCTTTTGACTACCTACCAATATTAGTAAATCTTCACGAGAGAGAGGGAAAGAGTTATGGGGGCCTTTAATTTTTCTAAATTAATTGTCTGTCTTCTTCAAACTCTTTGTGAGAGGCTCTCATTTGATGGGTAAAAATAGGGAAATTAACAAACAGAATGATATACCAGAAAATGGATTAATTAAGAAAAGATCTGATCAATATCAAGGCATCAGAATTTGTTGTTTTCAGGGAGAGAGAGAGAGAGAGATTTTTCAGCCTCTCAGGTGGCTTTGTAACTAAACAGATAAAGGGTTGTCAAGTTTCGTGAGCAATTTTTTTTTTTTTTTGACATTTTAAGATTCTGGCTATTCTTGAATAGTTTGTGAAAGGTAGTTAAGATTGTCCAGAGTAGAGAGTTTTTTAACAGATAGAGAGCCTTTTTTTTTTTTTCTTTTTTTTTTTTTGTGTTGAAGAAAGAAAATGTGGCTTCCAAAATTACATGGAGCAAAGAAGACAGAAGGAAATGGGATGGTTGCACTTGCCATAGACAAGGACAAAGGGAGCCAACAAGCTCTCAGATGGGCTGCTGACCATCTTCTCTCCAAGGGCCAAACTGTCATTCTAATCCATGTTGTTCATAGAGCATCCTCATCTCCATGTCTCTCTTTCTCTCTCTCTCTCTCTCTCTCTCTCATATACACATTAACATGTTAAGTTTATGAGCAAAACTTAAATGCAGTTTCTTAAGTGTTATATTTTAGATTTTCCAATTAAATTCAACCATGTGATTACATTGACCAATGAATCACATGGTTGAATTTGATTGTCTTGGGAAGATTACAGTTTTTGTGTTGTATTTGGTCAATATAGCCATATGGTTGAATTTGAATTTAATTGGAAAATTTAAGTATAAAGCAAAAGGAATTATATCATACTTTAACTGGTAAAATCGGTTTGGAATAACCGGTTATAGATGAATACAGAAACCGAGGATGAATAGTTGCCATAGAATGGCATTTCATAGGGGTTTCGGATTCCTCAATTATTTTGTAATAATTCTGATCACAATGATACTAACAAAGAAAATAACAACTACAGTGCAATAATAATTATAGACAAATATTTGTAAAAAAAATAATTACTAGTTGATATCTATTTAAAATATTTTGGATGCAAAAGGAAATTCTGCATACACCATGATACATATCTATATGTAACATTTAAATCCTTGTGTTCCTATTTGGATAAAACCTTGTTACTCTACAACATTTATATTTGCAACAGTAATCGCAGAAACTAAGATAATAGGTTCAAAAGGTTTAATACATCTGAAAAAAGCTTTTGGTGTTACACTAGCAAGATTGCATGCCTGTTCTTACCATTGCAGCTAATTTCTCTTCAATGCAAGATTACAAGCTATTATGACTTGTGTGTACAGATGGGGGATACCGTGCTGTCGTTTGTGATAGCAACGAAGCAGTTGCCTCGCCACACAGAAAACAACTTGAGAAGCAAACTAGGGATCTATTCCTTACCTTCCACTGCTACTGTACTCGTAAAGATGTAGGTTTTGGCATTGCTCATTATTTTTTCTTTATGCCATGAGAAAATGCCATTCTGTTTTATTTCTATTCATGATACCAGCTTCTATTTTTTTTTTTTTTTTCTAACCCTTTTCGTTTTATTATTGACATGCAAAAAATTTTGTATCAGATAAACTGCCTCGATGTCTTACTCGAAGACTCAGATATAGGAAAGGCATTAACAGAATATGTTTCCTATGCTGCAATAGAGAACTTGGTTCTTGGTGCGTCACATCATGGATTTATGAGGTAATCTCCTTCTAATCTTTTAACATAATCAAGCTCCCAGAAGGGGAAAGAAAAAAGAAAGAAACTGACAATAAGAGGTCAATAGATAATATCTTCAAATATTAGAGGGGCTTGTAAAACTTCCTTGGATTATTATGCCACTGTGATTTGCACAAAATTCCTTGTTTCTCCAAGGTGTTGCACTTCCATAATTGAGTAAACAAGGAAATAGGAATTAAAAATCACAATAATTAACCAATTGATGTTATGACTCATGAATAAGTGAAGTTATAATTAGATTATTGATCTCTAGGAGCAGAACAATTGGACATCATTAATAGTTCAACTGTTCAAACTGAAGCACTAGTGATATAGCCTTTTTATTTTTTTTATTTTTTTTAAGTAGTAGATAGATCACAAAGTCATCAACAAAACTTACCTGATTGTAACTCCTAACTGATAAAACTAATCTTAAGTCCCAAGATCAGAGATAGAGCTATGATTAGCAATGATTTCCAAAATCTGATTGTGGGAATGCAGGGTTCCTAAATTGCAAGAGAAAAGTGGTCAAGCTGCTAGAGAAATAAAAAACAACGTACCTTAATGTTCGTTCTTAATTCAAACTATTACAATGTAAATAGAATTGCATTATTGATTGATTGAAAGAAAAAATATATATATATATATATATAATCCTTCTCTTATTCAATTATTAAGTAGATTAGCTTAATAAAAAATTAACTAATATCTACTCAGTTTGAGATTGTCACATGATTAAGTTAATTGCAGCTATATGATCCAAACAAATTAATCAGTAGCACCATTTTTTCTTTTGCCAAAAATATGTCTGGATTTGTAGGAAGTTCACTATCAAACAACAACAAAAGGGCAAGTACATATTCAGAAAGAATATCCACTCTACTCAAACTTAAAAAAGTAACCCATCCTTCAATTGAACTATGTAGTTTTATTTGTTATGTATGAATCACATACAGTGAAAAATACTTTCACCATGCTTTCTTTGTAGTTTTAACTGAAGTAGCAGACTCATCACTCTAATCAGCTATCCTAATTAATTGTGTGACCTACATTTTAGAGCAAATATATGAAGCTGAATTTCAGAAAATAAATCCATAATTGGATGAGGCTATAGATGCATTGACTATTGTTAGTATGCTTAATTTCAATTGTTTTTCTTATGCAGATTCAAGTCATCAAGCGTTCCAAGCACTGTATCAAAAGGGGCACCAGATTTCTGCTCTGTATATGTGATCTCAAAAGGGAAGGTCTCTTCAGTTCGAAATGCTTCTCGTCCAGCCCCCTATACTTCCCCACTACTGGAACATATTCAGAATATAAACAGCAAACATATTCATCCTCCTGCCTCACCCTCCAAACGTACCATGAACTTAAGAGGTTTGCTTCTCTCAATTATATAGATTTCTCAACTTGTCTTCATTTAAGTACTGATACAAACATCTATCATTTATGTGTAGCAGACAGGACGTCATTTAAGCCTCATAGCTTAAGCGATGAGCCAGTCAGGTTAGTCATAATAAATCTCCCCAATTGAGAATGATATCATGCAGTAAACTTGTTAACACCTTAGTGTTATGGATAATGATATTTGTCAACTATCTGTTGACAAAGTAAAAATGGATTTCATGGTTTCAAGGGGTAAACTTGGCTCGACAAAGAAATGAAATCTTAATATTTAAATCAATCAAAGAATTCTGTTGACTTGAAAAGAAGAAGGCTGAAGTTAATGGGATTTTTCTAAGCTCTAGAGAATTTAGAATTGTTTACAGTTATTCAGGTTGAATTTGAGCTACCTCTTGTTATTTTTCATGTGGAAATCAATGATTAAATTCTTAAATTTGGGGGGGGGGGGGGGGGGGGGGGAAGAGAGAGAGAGAGGGCTGCCTATTTAGTAGTCCATTGTTTTGAATACAGAAGTTAAAATTCAAATGTGATTTAAGTTTATTACATGACTGACTTCATCATGACCGAACACAGGCCACCGTCCACAAAAGGAGGAAGAGGTTTGAATGCAAAGGCCTATTCGGACTTATCAGAATCAGATACTGAAATGTCATTTGTAAGCTCTGATAGGCCAAGCATTGAACGGCTGTCCCCTACAGTCTATGATTTGACTGATTCAGGCCGAACATCTCGGCTTTCAACCAGCTCAGATCAAAGTTTTCAATCAATCCATTTAGATGCCAAGTTCAGTGACCTCAGTTTTCTGCATGATATCTCATCATTTTCACAGGAGAGTGGTAGAACGTCATGTTCCTGGTCATCCCAAAATTTGGTAAAGACATTCTCTTCTTAAAAACAGCATTTCTTTGTAGAAACCATCTGACAAGTCATACCTAAATGGTTCCTTTAGTCGTACCTTTCTAGGAAATTTCCTAGTAGTTATGAAAAATGGAAGCAAGTACCAGAATTCTGACTTCACATGAGTCTTAAACCTCCATATCCAACCCAAACTGATTTCACTGTAATTTATTCTTTAGACAGCTTCAACAAAATTATCCCTTAAACCTTTCTGTCTTCTCAAGTATTTTTTTTCCCAGGATAAGCACTTTTTTTTTTTTGCTTGATGCCTATCCAAGGTATCCATTAGATTGAGCACAAAGACATAATGCAATGGCTACTTGTGAGATAGCAGAAGACGAACCATTTTCAGTGCATTCATTTCTTCTAAATTAAGACATTCAATTTTATTTCATATGATGCATTGCAATATCATTTGAAGTTCAACAAGGTTAAAAGAGTTCAATAGCCTGCACCACATGATAGTACTTGCTCAATTTTTAAATATCAAAATTTCTCATTAAGATGGTACCATACATCCGTCATCCAGATAACTTCCACTTATGGATATTTAAAATGTGCAGGATGATGTGGAAGCGGAGATGAGGAGGCTGAAGCTGGAGCTGAAGCAAACAATGGACATGTACAGTACAGCATGCAAAGAAGCACTCACTGCAAAGCAAAAGGTATTTAAAAGACACATCTAATTTGTGCCTTCTCAAAATTAAAAGATAGTTTCTAAAGTTACAATTAACATAGGCATCGGAGCTGCATCATTGGAAACTTACAGAGGAGCACAAGTTTGAAGAGGCAAAACACTCCGAGGAAGTTGCACTGGCAATAGCAGAGAAAGAGAGAGCTAGGTCCAAGGTAGCCATGGAAACCGCTGAAGCAGCAAAGAGGATTGCAGAGTTGGAATCACAAAAAAGAGCAAATGCAGAACTGAGAGCCCTCAAAGAAGCAGCGCAAGCTAGGGAGGTTTTGGAAAATCTAGCCCGAAGTGATCTCAAATACAGGAGATACACTATTGAGGAGATTGAGAAGGCAACAAATTTCTTTGCTGAATCTCAGAAGATTGGGGAAGGAGGTTATGGCCCTGTCTATAGGTGTTACCTTGATCATACACCAGTCGCAGTCAAGGTTTTACGTCCAGATGCTGCTCACGGGAGATCACAATTTCAGCAAGAGGTGCGCAACCAAGAATGTAGACTGCTTAACATACATGAATAAATCATATTTCATGCACTTGATTGTATTAGACAACTAGGCACGCAAAAAACAAAGAAATAATAAGATAGCATACATTTAAAAATGAAAAAGCAAGTGGATCCCAACATGGTTTTCCAATTTCAAGTAGCCACCCTATGAGGAATACATAAGTTTTTGTTGAATAGTACTCCTTTCAATTTCAAGGAGCCTTGCACGTAGGCTTGACAGGATGGTTACAAACAAAAAGTTATTGTGCCAAATCCTATAAGAGTCCTCTCAAGAGCTTGTAAAACAAATATTTGGTTAAACATTTCATTTTCTTAAGCACTTCCTCCCGAACATGACATGCACATTACCAATAAAGAATGAGTTGCTTCTTACATTTTCCTTGATAACTCTAATGCAGATAGACATACTTAGCTGTATAAGACATCCCAATATGGTACTACTTCTAGGAGCCTGTCCCGAGTTCGGCATCCTAGTGTATGAATACATGGCTAATGGAAGCTTAGATGACTGTATCTTCCAGAAAGGACACACTCCACCTCTCTCTTGGCAACTCAGGTTCCGAATTGCTGCAGAAATTGCCACTGGCCTACTCTTCCTCCACGAGACCAAGCCAGAGCCACTTGTGCACCGTGACCTCAAGCCAGGAAACATTTTGCTAGACCACAACTATGTCAGTAAGATTAGTGATGTTGGATTGGCCAGGCTCGTACCTGCTGTAGCTGAAAATGCAACACAGTACCACATGACCTCAACAGCTGGAACTTTCTGCTATATTGATCCGGAATATCAACAAACAGGAATGCTTGGTGTGAAGTCTGATATCTATTCCCTAGGAGTCATGCTTCTGCAGTTGATAACAGCGAAGCCACCAATGGGGCTGACTCACATTGTTGAACAGTCTATTGAGAACGGCACATTCACTGAGTTGCTGGACCCAGCTGTGCATGATTGGCCAGTCGAAGAAACCTTGTGCTTTGCAAAGCTTGCACTCAAATGTGCAGAACTCAGACGGAAAGACCGGCCAGATCTTTGCAATGAAGTTTTTCCAGAGCTTAGTAGATTGAGAGATATAGCTGAAGAAAAAATGAATCATGTGCACCCTTACGGCAGTTTTCATCCCTCGCCCAATCACAGCAACGCTTCAACACAACAGGTGAGTTCAAAACATGTAAATTATCAGGAACATTTATTTGCTCGCTAAATATACATGATACCATTCACTATACTTGGCATTTGAATTACTGTTAAATCTTCTCCCAAATCAGTAAATAATTAACCACATAAAAGGCAAAAGAACTGATTTTTTTTTTTCTTTTTGGGCTCATGGCAAAACTAAATTTACTAGCTACAAAATTGAACGGCCAAAGTTTAGCTACAAATTGGTTGTAGTCTTAGGTTACAACTTTACTCAATATCTTTTTATTAGATGTAAATTTTGACAAATTCATCATTGGATTTCATCTCTTTTTTATTTTCTCCATGCTTGCAAAATTTCTAAAATATTAAAGATCAATAGTTATGTCATCAATAAATTGTTTAAATTTTAAGTTTTTGAAGTTTAAAATTATTCACAAAATATAAGCTTATATATCATATAGTAAATGATATCCAATTGACACAAAATTTGACATGTGCAATTTAACGGTAAGATTTTCAAAATATGTAGTAATGTTTATTTTATTGAGTAAGGTTGTAGCCTTAGACTACAACCAATTTTGTAGCTAAACTTTTTCCTTACGGAAGTAGTTTTTGCAGGATGTTATAAGCAATCCACTCCTTGAAAACTTATCAAGTACATCATCACTAGCAGAAAAATAATCAGGTATAGATTGATAAAAACTTAAGCAAAAAGTCCAACGATCAAAATCTAAAGATTGTTTTACTTGCAGGTAACTGAGTAATGCTGGCAGGTCAATTCAATTCAAGTTCCCTTGAGGCAGCATTGGAACAGAAAAATCCTTTTTAATTAGTTGAATTTTGTAATGATAAATTGAAATGTAATTCGAGGTTCCTTTCTTGGAATTTGATTCCCATCTTGATGGGGGTTTAGAAAGTGAATTTGGCATGCTAGTATGTAATTTATTTTTATTTTTATGTAAATATTATTGACAATAGAACTTTTTTTTTTTTTGAGAAACATTGACAATAGAACTATAGAAGTGTAATAGAGTGGATTTTTATTTTAATCCTAGCTGTGGATCTGTCCATTGAGCGTGATTATTTTTTTAAACTAATTTAATGAAGAGTAATGCATTTCATAATCATATTTATGGCAACATAATCATTTATTATTCCTTATTTATTTATAAATTTTCATACTTATCTCTTCTCCCCTAAAACATTCTCTACGTCCGCTATCTACCCTCCCTCATCTGTTCTTTCCTCCTATTCAACAAATAAGTCTAGTGCTATAACTTGTCGCACAACTTGTGCCACAACTCGCCTATGTGGTGAGTTGTGGTTGGTGGAGGGGTGATGGTAGGTCCATGTGGGGATACTCCTCCACCAACTACAACTCATCACATTGGCGAGTTATGGCACAAGTTATAGCACGAGACGTATTTGTTGAACTAAAAAGGATAACACGTGCTCAGGAGAATAAAATTTTATTTCATAATATTGAAAAGTTGACAGTACACTACAAAAACACAAGTCACACTTGCTTAAACACACACAAAACACTTTATTTTTTCCTTTACACTTCACCAATTGACCTTTTAAAGGACACACATCAACTCACATAAATATAGCTGCACACACCTAGACACCTACACACACAGGCTCTTGACTTTCTTTTCTTCACTTCACACTACTTCATTTCACCTCTCGCAAGTGGGAACCAAAGTTCCTATTTATATAAGCTGGAGGTCGGTTAAGTAACGGATATTGAAGCTTCTAGCTTCATCTAATTTCTGCCAGTAGAGCTCTAGTAGTTCTAGGCCTTATCTTCTCATGCCTTATTTTCTTATTATTTTAATTTCCAGCCCATGACAGCTTCTAGACTATTACAAAAATTAGCGGCTGAGTTTTACTTCTACATAGAAGTCTCTAGTGACATCTCATAGAGAAATCCGAAAAAAGCATCATAGAGAAATTTCCAAAATGCAAAAGAATTTTCTAGAGAAAGAGAGAGGCAATGCTTGATTTTTAACACTACCCTCATTTGCTCTCTCCTCCACTACCATGGCCAAAGGGTTCCACCATCTCCGGCCATAGGATTCCACTACCATCGGCTACAAGGTTCCACCGTAGCCAGCCACCGACTTTCTGCCTTTAATTAAATTTTTGGGAAGTTTTTCTTAACCCGGAAAAATCTAAAATTAGTGGTTGCCCTTTCCATTTGTAAGTGAATGATTATATCAACAATTGGTGTTTTGGTCTGATGATAAAGAGCTGTCATCAGGAGTGGACATCATAAGTTGAAACTCTCTCTCAAAAAAAAAAAACCCTAAACTTAACATAAATTACATGGTACAATGGCTAACAATGTCTCCTTTAAGCTTTTCTTCTACTCCTCTACTCCTTCTTAGTTCTAAGTGCACTAATAACATGATCATAGCGAAAATTAAAGTGTAGTAATCTGAAGGCTTCTAGATTTTAATAATCAAAAAGTTTGTAGTTAACATATTTTGTACTAAGAATAAATGATAACCTGGTGTAACTCTAAAGAATTAGGGCACGTTTGGTAGACTGTAATAAACACTGTAATGTAATAGATATTTCTATGACATAACTGTAGGGTAGGAATTTGTTCCCCCCACATCTAATTGTTGTCCGATCGCGGTGCCTGGCGCGATGCGGTGCCTGGCGCGATGCGGTTTTTGTCCTTCGTCCCCGAGTGCAGGCACGAGCAAGCAAGCGCCTAGCTTGGAGTGAGTGATGGTACACTAACCAAGCTCCTGAAGCATTATAAAGGGTAGTGGGGCGCTCTTTCTAACCGATGTGGGACTCGACGAGTACAAGTCCAAGCTAGGCGCTTGCTTGCTCGTGCCTGCACTCGGGGACGAAGGACAAAAACCGCATCGCGCCAGGCACCGCGGTCGGACAACAATTAGATGTGGGGGGAACAAATTCCTACCCTACACATCTCATTTATTATTTCTTATGCTAATTACAATATCATTTAAACCTTTTCTACTCATTAATGCTAATTACAATATCATTTATTATTTCTTATTTATATATTTCCATATTTATTTACACCTTTTCTACTCATTAATGCTAATTACAATATCATTTATTCTTATTACCATCTCATTTATTATTTCCTATTTATAAATTTCCATATTTATCTCTTATTCCCAAAAACATTCTCTAACAAAAAAATAAATAAATAAATTCTACGTTTTTATAGAATTCTTTCATATTAATAAAGTTTTTTCATTTATCTTGTTAAAATTAAGATGTAAGAGTTCTATAAAATGTCATTTTTATATAAATAATTTATTTACCCAACTCAACACCAATCAACTCTCTCTCTCTCTCTCTCTCTTGTTTAATGAATAATTCCCAATCTACTATCACATAAACAAAAATGATTACTACTTCTACTTAAATATCAGCTTCTAAACATGGTCCTTTACAGGTTGTCTAAAAACCACAATGATTTGTTGGGGGCGTGTTATTGCATTTACACTACTTGCACTTTCATGTTTGATTGTTGATGAGAGCTTAAGGCCTGTCACATATGCAACCAAATTACCATCAGAAGTACTGGATTTCAATGGTGATTCTGGTAATAATTCTAGTTGTAACACTAATTTCCGCGGAAAGAGATGGGCAATTCTAATTGCCGGGTCAAATGGTTACCAAAATTATAGACATCAGGTGTACATTAGACAAAATTATTTATACTTGTACTGAACATGTAAATTAAGTTTTGTTCATTAGCACCAAAAAAAAAAAAAAAAAAAGCTCAGTAATTTTTATTAAATTTTGGAAATGCAGGCTGATGTATGTCATGCATATCAAATATTGAAGAAAGGTGGGTTAAAAGATGAGAACATCATTGCTTTCATGTATGATGATATTGCATCTGACGAAGACAACTTTAGGCCTGGTGTGATTATCAACAAACCAAATGGGGATGATGTTTATAAAGGAGTGCCCAAGGTCTTTTTTATTATACTTAATACAGTTTTCAATTATGAGCTCGTCATAACATATATTAACATTTAACCATACTTTTTCAACTTTGATTTATATTTCTTCTTGTAGGATTATACAGGGCAACATGTTAATGTAAACAACTTTTATGCTGTTATTCTTGGAAACAAAAGTACCCTCACTGGTGGTAGTGGTAAGGTTGTGGATAGCGGACCAAATGACCATATTTTCATATATTATACCGACCATGGAGGTCCTGGTGTCCTAGGTTAGTAATTTTCCATTATATACCAAAATTTGGATTGAATGATACAATATTATGATTAATCTCTCAATAATTTGAAGGTTTTTTTTGCCAATGACTAAGATAATGAGTCCATCATTGATCATACTGTTTGTTAGCGATGCCAAATGGTGAATATGCTTATGCCAATGATCTTAACAATGTGTTGAAGAAGAAGCATGCAGCAAAAGCTTACAAAAGCATGGTATGTTATTATCAACACATCGTGATTTGTTCAAGAATGACTAATTTATAATATGTAGCTTGATTAGTATTTATCATTTTAGGGTTCACTTACTTAATCTGGTTTTTATACTGCCGTGAAAATCATAGGTATTTTACCTTGAATCTTGTGAGTCTGGGAGTATTTTTGAAGGCCTTCTTCCAGATAATTTGGACATATATGCAACTACAGCATCAAATGCAACTGAGGATAGTTTTGCAACATATTGTCCTGATGAACCTGGAGCTCCTGAGGTGGAATATAACACATGTTTGGGAGACTTGTATAGTATTTCCTGGTTGGAGGATAGGTATGCAATATTTTGTATTATTATCACAATAATGTATTCTAATAACCTCCCTGAAAACATTGCCTTAAACCAATGTGCTATTAGTTCTAATGAATTCAAATTAAAGCCAACACTATTTTTATTTTTTATTTTTTCGCTATGTGGCTAATGTTTGGAACTTGAAAACTTGGAGCAGTGACAAACATGATCTACGCAAGGAAACGTTGCAGAAGCAATATGAAGTGGTAAACATTACATCTTGTGAATGTTTTACAAAAACTCATGTTAAAAATGTCATTGTTAAATCTTAAAACAGGTCAAATATGTATTGTACACTGTTTTTAATTATATATTGAATATGCTTGTAAAAATTAAAATAAATAAAGAGCTTTCCTAATGGATCTTCTTGTTAGACCGTCTAATTGCTATGTCTCTTGACCAATCACCAATTCGACTAAAATCTAGATGCTGCAATTACAGGTTCAAAGGAGAACAGAAAAAGGTGATGGTTTTTCACATCAGGGTTCTCATGTAAAGCAATATGGAGACAAAAAACTAAGTAATGAATGCCTCTACTCTTACATGGGTACAAATCCTGCAAATGATAACGATACTTCTGTTGAATATGGTTCTTCACCATCAACTCTGAGGGTTGTTAACCAACGTGATGCGACTCTCCTTCATTTCTGGCACAAGGTTTTTTTTTTTTCTTTCAATCATTTGTCACTGTTAATTTCTCATAGGTTCTTTTAAGTTATGTGTCTCTGTTTTTTTTCTTTAAACAAAAGTAAGAATCACTTGTCCTTGACATATATAGAAGTCAATTTCAATTTTTTTTTCTTGATGCATGTCAGTACCGTAAAGCCCCTGTAGGCTCCCATAAAAAGCTTGAAGCTCAAAAGCAACTACAAGATGAGATTTCTTTAAGGAAGCATGTGGACTACAGTATAAATCATATTGGAGAGCTTTTGTTTGGAAATGGTAGTAGCTCAAAAGTGTTGGAGACTATTCGGCCAAGTGGGCAGCCTATTGTGGATGATTGGACTTGTTTTAAGATGCTTGTAGGTCCTTATTTCCTACATTGATGTGTGGATAAATTGCCAGCCTCATGACTTTGATGTTAATATTTTACTGTTTTCATGCTACAGGTAAGTACATATGAGAAATATTGTGGATCATTATCCAAATATGGGACGCAATACTTGCGAGCAATTGCTAACATGTGCAATGCTGGAGTTACCATGGAGCAAATGGTTACAGCATCAACTCAAACATGTTCTTAAGATACCTCCTACTTATTAGCATTTCTACCAAAATAGAATAAATAGATCCTCCTGCATTATCCTGCTCTAATGTGCCTAATATATATATATATATATATGCGTAAGAAATTTCGCAAGTTATTGGCATGTAAGTGTCTTTTTTCTGTGGTTGTATGCATTTGGTATATGACATTTGAATCCACAAGTATTGAAAAATTAACCCGTTATAACATATGAAGATAGTGAACATGATAAGTCAGCCTAAAAGCCTAATTTGTGCCGAATCATTTTAAGGAAAGAAATGAACCTCTAAATAATCACCACTATACATATATAATGTTGCATTAGTGAATAAACTAAGATAATAAACAACTAACAAGACCAGAAAAAGAATTATTTTCCCCTTACCCACCCCAACTAGCTTGATCTTTATAGTAAAAAAAGCGTAAAAGAGAACTAACAAAATAGAAATGACATATAAATAAAGTTGAGAGAAAAAAAGGGATCAACAGTGGTACATAGTTGAGTTTAAAAGGCCATATTACAAACTTCAAACATTTCACCACAGAAAAGAAAGTGAAAATTTGATCCAACTTATAGAGTTTAAAAACGATATCTTTTGGGGGAACCAACCTAGTTCATGACTTCAATTTGCAGTTGTAAATCTCAGTTTTGTGTAGGAATTAAGGTGAAGTGTGCTCTATGGACAAAATTATTGATTTGTAAGAGTTTCCAACAACTGAGGCATTGGCATGTGCAAAAGGTTGTGTGACTGCTCTTGCCCGTGTGCGCCACATTCTGCCCATATTAGGCATGAGGTTGACACAACTTGACAATCACTTGGGTCTGCAAAGCAATGGGAAATATGGGTCTAAATTTGGCAGAACCCCATCAACAGCAATGGGAAATATGTGATAGAGATACTGCTATTAGTATATTGTCCTAGTTCTGTTCCTTATATATAGCGATATCTCTCATTATATTTATTCCACAGGTGCCATGCCCAGTTGCATTTGAGTGTTTGTGGGGGAGAATGGTTTGAATATCTCAAGTAAGAAAGAAAATAGCAGTACTTCTTGATCATTTGTACTTCCATATATGCAGATTACTTTGGATAGAAGCATTCTTTTCAAGTTTGATCCGCTTGTCTTTTAATAACCTCAAAGCAACTTCATTTAAGTTACATCAGTGGCTATGTCGTTATATTTTTTCTTTCCAATTTTCCCTATAATTTTTTCAACATTTAAGGTAAATTAAAAACTCCATTATTTAACAATCAAAATATCATCTCTCTTATTTTTTTTACGCTTTTTCCAACTTTTCTTTCTCCTTGCTTTCACCTTTTCATCTCTCCACTACTTTCTACCTTAATATCACTTTTCATATTTCCTTTATTTTTTATTTTCTTATTCTCACCATTTTACTATAATTAAATTTGTCAATTTCTCTCTCAATCTATGCCTAGTTTTTTGTTTTCCCACACAAAAATGTTATTCCTCTCTCTCAATTTTATTTCATTTTTGGATGGATTTTTTTTTTCTTGCATCTCTAATTTAGGTTGATGACTATTTACAGAACTTTACTTTAGGTTGATGCAATTTAGTTTTGTGTTTTAAGTTATCATATTTTTTGTTCTCTTTGATTGTTAAATGTTATCCTAATATATATATATATATATATAACCGAAACCTCTAAAACTCTCACAATTTTTCACGTCAGCACAATATTTAAATAAAATTATCACTTTATTTAAATAAAATTATTTTTGTTTAGTCCAAACTTAACAAGAGTGAAACTTTATCTCTCTAACAAGTCCAACTTACACTCAAACTCAAATGTTAATTTATCTTCAAATTTGCGAGGTTAATCATGAACACTATAAAAGCAATGCAAACCCCAATATTTTTTTTTAAAACAAAATTATTTTTGTTTAATCTAAACTAAACAAGGAGTGAAACTCTATCTCTCTAACAAGTTCAACTTAAACTTAAACTCAAACTCAAATGTTAATTTATCTTCAAATTTGCGAGGTTAATCATGAACATTATAAAAGCAATGCAAACCCCAATATTTTTTTTTTAAGCCAAGTAGAGGTATGAGCTCTTTTTATGTTATTTTCTTCTCCTCTACTTTGTTAAAAAAAAAATAATAATAATAATTTATTTTATGGTTTTCATGTATTTTTTAAAAAGTAATTTTCGTACATGAACCACCAAACTCTCTTTAGCCGTTTTTTACAATATAAAAAGTTTGCAATAATTGAAATTATTCTTTTGAATGTAACTCATCTTTCTCTTATATTTCTCTATTATTTAGTCATATATATTTTGTTTTTTTAATAATTTCTAGGCAGTGAATCATCTGATTTTTTAATATTTTTTGGTCTTTCAAAAGTTTTAATATTTTAATTTTTGAGTTTTTTTATTTTATTTTATTTTTTTACAATGTTTGAAACTGTCTAACAAATTTTTTCTAAGTCATTGCATGTTCAAGCTATGGCTTCTTCATCAAATTGTAACACAAATTGTAGTCATACAAGAACAAATCATGCAATAGTGTAGTTTCTTAATTAATTTAAGATTTTATAAAATTATTTTAGTCTACCTTACAAATAGGTAGGTTCTCATGCATAGCACGAGCTAGCGACTAATGCATTATAAAAAGATAGTATACAAGGATGTCAACGGAGAGAGAGAGAGTGAGATTTATGGTGAAGAAAAAAAAAACAATACATAGTAATAAAGAATACATGAAAAAAGGGAAAAATAAAAGAAATCAAACATCAATAGCAACCCGTTAATTGGAAAACAAAGAGACTGTCGGGAGGAGTGAAAAAAAAAATAAAGATGAGATGACCATATGGAAGACATTAACAACTTTACAGAATAATAAAATCAATTATTACATTCACTTAATTAAATTATATATTTGAGGGTTCCAGTTAACTTAACTAATAAAGTCTCTGATAGTTGTATAAGAGATCTGGAGTTCAATCCTCACCTACACCAAAAAACTTATTGGTGTCTTGGTCTGATGATAAAGCTATTATCAGGAACGGACGTCATAGATTAAAACTTTCTAAAAAAAAATAAATTAAATCATATAATTTTTCTAAAAAAAATTAAATCCTATAGTTAACAATTAAATACAATCACACAAAATTTAAACTTAAAATTAATCTCTCTCTCTCTCTCTCTATATATATATATATATAAAAGATGAGTTCAAGTTACACCTGGTGTAACTCTAAAGAGTTACACATTTTTTAAATTATTAGATTTAAGTAGATCCAATGGTCAAAAAAGACCCTCATTAATGCTAATATTCTAATTGATCTCATTTATTATCCCTTATTTAATATATTCCATACTTATTTCTAAACCCAAATAACTTTATTCAGCTGACTCTTTCTCTCTCCACTGCACGTCTCTCTCTCTCTCTCTCTTTGCACGTTTCTCTCTCTATCTCCTCCACAGCTCTTCCACCTCCACAGCCAAGTCGTCGGCAGCAACAAAAAAAAAAAAAAAAAACCACAACCCACCGTACTTTGTTGAATAGCACAACTATTGCTGCCCTATATGCCTGAAACTTTTAATGTCATATATTGTTCTTCATCTTTTAATATTGTTTATGGAAGTTGCAAAGATACGATCTAATTCTCTAAGAGGTTAAACAGACAGAAATGTGTAAAATTCTTGTCTGTGGGATTGCTTGGGTTTCTCGAAGCAGAGAAGTTGTTGGAGAAGCTAAAGCCTTTACCACCTATTATTTCAAAAGTGTGATTCTTTTATATTTGATTGACGTTATGCAAAGAAAAGGGATTTGTCATTCCCTATTGAAGCTTGGGTATACATTCTGATGTGTGTAAGTTCTTGTCATGTTATATATAGATAGATATAGAAAACAAATTCATTTCATTATAAGGGTAATATACACTTTTGAAAAAGGAAGACACACATTTCATACATTCCAATTCAAAATGACATCAAAATGAAGAATTCTTGTCATGTTAAAGTGTTCTGCCTTGTGCTTGATTATGGAGGCTATCCTATTCTTGTCCCCTAAGAACTTGTAATTCAATATGCTTCATGTTCCAATATATAGCACAATAAAACTCTCCAGCGTTACTTTTGATATACTATGCCAATTCAAAAATTATTTTTATTGCACATCAGAAATGAAAATGCTAAGATTGTTGTCAAGTAAGGCTTTGTGTGAGATTGTACCAAACATGGCCCTTCTAAATGATACGTACATCTGTTTGGGCTGGTCTATACTAATCAAGGTAAGCTGAAGGAGCTAGGTCCTCCCTAAATTCGAGTGCACATTGCAATTACTAGCCTTATAAAGTTTTTTGGGTTTAGAAATAAGAATGGAATGTATTAAATAAGGGATAATAAATGAGATCAATTAGAATATTAGCATTAATAAAAGTCTTTTTTTTTACCATTGGATCTACTTAAATCTAATGGTTTAAAAAAGGTGTAACTCTTTAAAGTTACACCAGGTGTAACTTGAACCTATATATATATATATATATATATGTAACTTGGTGTAACTCTACAAAAGTTACACATTTTTTTAGACCGTAAATTTCTAAGATATCTAATAGTTAAAAAAATCACTATAATCAATGTCATCTTTAAAATTAATTGTTTTCCATATTAGCTAACCTAATTAGTTTGAGAGAATATTATATTATTTTCTTTTCTACTTTCTTTCTCTCTTCTAATTAATTTATCCCTAACCTTGCACAAGTTCCTATTCTCAATGTTATTGAGTTGCAGATTTGAGAGAGAGAGAGGTTTAATACGGTAAGAACTCCTACTCTCCTAGCATTATTGTTGTCTTGTCATATGGTAGGGATTAGAATTTGAATTACAAACAAATTCTTTTCTTTCTTTTATTTTTTATTTTTTATTTTTTTGAGAAAGAATTACAAACAAATTCTAATCACTAGAGATCAAATTTTGATAGTTCATTCTTATTATAATTTTACAATTTGTTAATTTTATTTTATCTCTAAGGATCGTATTTGGTTTCATTTGTTTTTCTCCTTATAAAAACAATATCTAAGAGGCTAGGATCGTTGAACAATAACTCTTCCTCACTAAGATAAATATCTCTCTTATTAAGAGCATCCACCTGCAGTAGATTTTCACATTCCACCACAAGATTTGTGAATCCAAAATAAAGAAACCTAAATCTAGACCCAAATAATCATTTGCTAAACGGCCTCACATATTAAATAATCAATACGTAAATACCGGATAAGAATAAGTCCTTGAGAAAGAAAATTTGCAACTCAAGAATGTTGAGAATAGGCTCTTGCGCAAGGTTAGGAAGGAGTTAATTAGGAGAGAGAAAGAAAGTAGAAAAGAAAATAATATAATATTCTCTCAAATTAATTAGATTAGCTAATATGGACAGTAATTAATTTCAGCAATTAACTTTAAATATGACATTGAGTATAGAGATTTTCTAACCATTAGATTTCTTAAAAATCTACAGTCTAAAAAAGGAGTAACTTTTGTAGAGTTACACCAGGTATAACTTGAACCCATCTGAAACTATATATATATATATATATAGTTTCAGATGGGTTCAAGTTAAACTTATATATATATAGTTTCAGATGGGTTCAAGTTAAACTTGGTGTAACTTTAAAGAGTTACACATTTCCGTCTGTTCAACCTCTTAGAGCATTAGATCATATCTTTGTTATATATATATATATATATATATATATATATAGTTTCAGGTGGGTTCAAGTTAGACCTGGTGTAACTTTAAAAAGTTACACATTTCCGTCTGTTCAACCTCTTAGAGAATTAGATCATATCTTTGCAACTTCCATGAACAATATTTAAAGATGAAGAAAAATATATGATGTTAAAAGTTTTAGGCATATAGAGCAGCAATAATTGTGTTATTCAACAAAGTACGGCAACCTGTGGCTTTTTTTTTTTTTTTGGTTGCTGTCGGCGACCTAGCCGTGGAGGTGGAAAAGCCGTGGAGGAGATAAAGAGAGAAACGTGCAAAGAGAGAGAGAGAGAGACGTGCAATGGAGAGAGAAAGAGTCAGCCGAATAAAGTTATTTGGGTTTAGAAATAAGTATGAAATGTATTAAAGAATGGATAATAAATGAGATCAATTAGAATATTAGCATTAATAAGGGTCTTTTTTTTACCATTGGATCTACTCAAATTTAATGGTTTAAAAAATGTGTAAGGGCGCATTTGGTAAACTATAATGATTAATACATGAGAATAAGAATAAGTATTACAAGGAATACATTAAGTTGGAATGTAATAAGTATTACTATTCATTAGTTTGGTGACCATTTAGGAATAGAATTCTGAATATGCATCCACAATTTAGTAGAGTATAAAAAGAAGGTATAATTAAATCATTTTTAAGTCAAATTTCCTAAAATACACTTATTTTAGAGTGTTCAAAATAGAGCTAATAATTAACAATAAGGAAAATTTATTTTCTTTCCTTTTGAAGATGTGGCAACTAATGGCTTTTTAGGAAAAATTTTTAAAAAGTTATTATATAAGGTGAAGGAATAAATGTTCAGTACTTTTAATAAGGAATAATTATTCCTCATTTTGAAAAATAGCTATTCATAAGGAATAACTATTCATTGTAATAAAAGCATAACCAAACAACCAAATAGTTATTGTAGGGTAGGAATTTGTTCCCCCCACATCTAATTGTTGTCCGACCGCGGTGCCTGGCGCGATGCGGTTTTTGTCCTTCGTCCCCGAGTGCAGGCACGAGCAAGCAAGCGCCTAGCTTGGACTTGTACTCGTCGAGTCCCAGATCGGTTAGAAAGAGCGCCCCACTACCCTTTATAATGCTTCAGGAGCTTGGGTAGTGTACCATCACTCACGACCATCACTCACGCGTGAGTGATGGTACACTACCCAAGCTCCTGAAGCATTATAAAGGGTAGTGGGGCGCTCTTTCTAACCGATCTGGGACTCGACGAGTACAAGTCCAAGCTAGGCGCTTGCTTGCTCGTGCTTGCACTCGGGGACGAAGGACAAAAACCGCATCGCGCCAGGCACCGCGGTCGGACAACAATTAGATGTGGGGGGAACAAATTCCTACCCTACAAGATGGTAATGAGAATAAATGATATTGTAATTAGCATTAATGAATAGAAAAGGTTTAAATGATATTGTAATTAGCCTTAATTAGATGGAAAATTATTAATGTGTAGAAAAGGTGTAACTCTACATAGTTACACCAGGTATAATTTGAACTCATTTGGTTAAAGTTTGATTAGTCATTTTTTTTTTTTATTTATGAGAAAGTAAAAACGGAGACTCGTATGTGGTAGTCATTGTTTCACACCCCATGGTACATTTGGTTTGTAAAGTTGTAATTTACAACTATGTGTTTTGTTGGCTTTTATTTCGTGCCAAATTTGATTGTAATTTTTATTCAATCTTTTGTATCCTATATTTATTGTAGGATTTGATTGTAAGGGTTGTGTGATAGAGAGAGAGAGAGAGAGAGTGTGTGTGTGTGTGTGTGTGTGAAGACTCAAGCAATTGAAGACTGAGGAGTTCTCGCGGGTAGCTCGCAACTAAGCATCCTACGAAGTGAGCCATGTGCCCGGCACATGACTGGAATGCGAAGAGTCAGGACAGATAGCAATAGCTGTGTTTCGCGAGTAGCTCGCAGGTAAGGCCTTCCGCGAGACATTCTGTTTTGCCAGACTGTGTTATCTGATACACACTTTCTGTACCCACACTATATATACCTACATTACCCACAAATGTTGAGAAGTGCTTCTGAGAGAAAACTCTAGCCAATCACCTTGAGAGTTAAAGATTGTTATACCCACAATCTTCTACACAATTGCTTATGGATTTTCCTCAACTCCTACCTCTCCATTTCCATACCATTGAGAGGTTAATAACCTAAATACTTACCACATCCTTTCAGAGTGTCAAGTGAGGTTTTGGTGCTGCTAGGAAGTATTGGAAGAAGCCATGCTTTAGCAGATGCAATCGGGCGTATTGCGGGATCTGAAGAACTAGACAAGACATGGTTTCGAGAAGCCTTGTTGGAGTAAGAGCTTGGAGGGCTTAGGTACAACGGGTAGATTAGGATTGGAGGGTCTCTTGCTAACCCATGTATCCCAACTAATTGTCTAGTGGATCGATTGCCACTTGGAGGGCAACGGAGAGGTTTTTCACCGAATTCTTTGGTTTCTTCTTCAATAACACATCGGTGTGTTATCTTGTGTTTGCATCTCTCTTCCCTACTCTTTTATATTCCATTTTACTGCTGTGTTGCTATGATTATGGATTAGAGTAGATTGTTTGTTTATTCGCTCGCATTTACACTATTCCGCACTTAGTATTAATTTAGTGTAAAATCAATCGAGCCGTAACTTTAATTTGGGAGTCTAAACAGCTCTTGTGTTTTCAACACATTTTCAAGCATTCATGGTTAAGCCCATGGGTACCACCAGCTCGAACTGGAGCTCGGAGACCCCGAACCCACACACACTTCAGGCTCTATCGATTTCTGGGACTTACCAGAAATTGCGATTACAGTTCGCGCGAGAACTCGAACTTGGGATGTGGTGAAGCCTCAGTAGTCACTTGCTAGTTGTATCACATCCGCTGGTGGTAGAGTTTGATTAGTCTTAAATTTAAATTTTGTATGATTATATTTAATTGTTGGTTATATATATATTTTTTGAGAAACTTAATTGTTGATTATATAATTTTTTTTAGAAAAATTTTATGATTTAATTAAGTGAATGTAACAGTTGATTTTATTGTACTGTAAAATTTTTAATATCCTCCATATGGTCATCTCATCTTCTTTTTTTTTTTTTTTTTTCAAAGTCTCTTTGTTTTCCAATTAATGGGTTGCTATTGATGTTTGATTTCTTTTATTTTACCTTTTCTCTATCTACTCTTCATCACTTTGTATTGTTTTTTTCTTTACCATAAACCTCCCTCACGGTTCCTAAAAAAAAAAAAAAAAAAAACCCCTCTCTCTCTTCTTTGGCATCCTTAATTCCTTATATACTATCTCTTTATAATGCAATAGGATAACATTTAAAAATTAAAGAAAAAAAAAGATAATAACTTAAAATATAAAACTAAATCTCATTAACCCAAAGTGGAGTTCTGCAAAAGGTCATCAACCTATAGTAGAGATACAAGAAAAAAAAATCCATCAGAAAATGAAAAAAAATTTGAGAGAGCATAATAACATTTTTTGTGCAGGAAAACAAAAAACTATGCATAGAATGAGAGAGAGAGAGAGAGATTGAGCATACAAGACTATGCTACTCAACCAATGATCCAATCAACATTTTAAGCTCTCAAAAACATCTTTCAACAAGAAAAATGCAAAGCATTCAAGATCCAAAACACACACACACACACACACACACACACACTAAACAAGTCTAACCAATTTTATATTTCAAAAACAAGTTAAGATAGTTTAGTGAGCATACATTAACACATGTATTCCTTGTGATGGCCAAATCACATTGTACCTATACATGTATCAAAAGTAGCAAAGAATATTGCGTGTTATGTGTGAAAAACATCGTAAGATTGCATAAGTGTCTACATGTTATGACGATTTGAGATATGAGAAAATCAATTTAACTCACACACAATCATAACTACTTAATGGAGACTATCACCTTCGTGGTACATCCTATAACTCTCATATCTCCTAGAATACACGCTTGCAATCATACATAAAGCATTTTGATTATTTTTGCTTTTATTTTTTATTTTTTGCATATTTTTCTTTTAAGCAAACCATGTATGGGCATATAAGAGAGAGAAAAGAAATACCCAATGATGTTAAGCTTTTGACATTGCACTTTTGCTATGCCGAAACATACATATGTCATTTTATGATTGGCGGGCAATAGTGGTGAGATGATTCTCTTAGGATTTTCTAGTCCTTCCCGTCAAAAAGAGTAATACGAGTGTTAAGTACAAGAGATTACTTAATCTTACTCAGCACAAACACAAGCCACAAATCTCACTTGCTTAGTTGTGCATAGAGATGCTCATCAAAGTTACAAAAGATACAAAGTTTAGAAAACTTTGTTTCAATGGCCATCCAAGGTACACAAGTACTAATGTACACAAAACATACACTGTTTTTGTATTTTTTTTCCCCTTTTTTATTATTATTTTTAATGTTGAAAACAAAACAAAATAAAAACTAAACAACCAAACAAAAATAGAAAAACAACATGAACGCATGAAAGAAAGATGCAAATGCATGAAAGCATGATTCCAAAAGCATATAAGAAATCAAGCAAAGAGAGTCCTACCATAGATAGAGATAATTAAAGTAGATGACAAACAAAAAAGACAATTAAGTCTTAAGCCCCTTTCTCACCCATACAGCACGAGTCTTTGGCCATGAAGATGAAAAGACATGTGTCCTAATATGTCTACTAAAGGACATAGAAGAATTAAAATTCTCCTGAAATTGAGTTAAAAAGCTCAAAGCTTTTAATAACTCTCAAAACAAAGGTGTACATCCTTAAGAGGAAACCTGTGACCATTTGGACATCTGCTTTTGAGGATACAACTTAAAGTAATTAGGACGAATGTGTCCAGAAACACCATAATGGTGACAAACATGAGATCTAACAAAGGATTTAGAATTAGCCAAATCAGTTTTGGATTTCATACTTTTATCACCTTTCTCAGATTGAGTCACAAAGACAGTCTTTGATCTTGAAGCTGTGGAACAGGAGGGGTTGGAGGAAACAGCATATCCTAAGCTAGTCTTGGTAGAACTAGGCTTTTGAGCACTCAACACCTCATCAAGCTTTGCACTAGACATCCTCTCTATTTGAGTTCTAGCTTAACTAAGCTCTACCTCAAGATTCTTGACATTCTCTTCTAATGAGGTGTATTCTACAACAAGAGTCTCAACGAACCTTGTAGTCTCATCTAATTTGACTAATAGATTAGCTTTTTCAGTTTTTGCCTCATTAATCTCTTTTCTACAATGATGGGAGGTCTTTTAAGATTTTATGAATTCAGTGCATAGCTTATCATAGGCTTCTTGAAGGGTCATCTTTTTGGGTACTTCCTCATCAGAAGAATTCTCACTGTCACTAGCACTCTCCATAATCACCTTATCAGTTATGGCAGCAAAAGTCATAAAGTGACCACATTCATCCACATACTCATCAGAAGAGTCATCCTCAGTATCACTCCAGGTAGCAACCAACCCTTTATCTTTTGACTTCTTGGTCTTTTCCTTCATAAGGTGGTTTGTGCACTCTATCTTCATATGACCAAAACCTTTACACTCATGGCACTGGATAAGGGGTTTCTCACTCTTACCCTTCCTAAAGGATTTAGCCTAGGAGGTTTGTCCTTATCCTTTTTTCTATATTGAAGGAGTTTAATAATCTCATTGGCTATGAAGGTTAGATCCTCATCCTCATCATCATCTTCATCTTCATCTTCAAAGTCATCAATCTCTTCCTATATACTCTTAAGAGCCAAGTTTCTACTCTTTCCACCTTTCCCCATTAAACCTAATCACATCTCATAGGTTTGAAGGTTCCCTACAAGCTCAATCAAAGGAATTTGATCAATGTCCTTCACTTCTTCAATAGCAGCGATCTTGGCATGGAATCTTTCTTGTAAGGACCTAAGGATTTTCCTAACAATTTTAGATTCTGTTATAGATTTTCCAAGGTTAAAGACAAAATTCACAATATCATTGAGTTTGGCATAGAACTCATCAAAGGTTTCATCCTCCTCTATCTTTATTTCTTCAAAACTACTAGTGAGTTTTTAAAGCTTCACAGTCTTTACTGCCTTGGTACCTTCATGGATGGTCTCAAGAATGATCCATGCTTCCTTGGCAATTTCCGTGAATGATATTTTCTTGAATTCCTCATTGGTCATCCCACAAAACAAAGCATTCATGGCCATACTGTTGAAATTTTCCGCTTTGATTGTTGCTTCATCCCAATCCACTGGCTCTTCCTTTGGCTTAATCCAGCCAACTTCAATAGCTTGCCATACCTGATCACCTAGAACTAGTAAAAAAACTTTCATACGAACTTTTTAGTACGTATAATTAGTGCCATCAAATAAAAGGGGAATCAAAAGAGATTGTCCACGATCCATGACAATAAGGGTTAAGGATCACATTTAAGAAATTAATCCAATCAAAGTGTACCCGCTCTGACACTACTTGTTGGGAAATTTAGATCCCGGTTGATAGAATTAATAAGTTTTAAACCCAAGTTGTTAATTAGATTTATTATGAATAAACCTTGTTAAAACATACTAACATCAACATCATACACATCGGAAAAATAAATAAGACAAGATATGATGACCTAAGAAAACCAATGAAACAAACTAGTTTCACAATAAAAAACCTGGGGGGAAACCTTCCCAAAAAGCAATTCACTATAGTAAAGAGAAATTTCAGATCTAGTACAAAACCTTTGTCCTTAGACTCTACAATCCCCTTAGATGAAATTACAATAGAAAACTTCTATCACTTCAAAACCTCTGAACTCTTCAATATATGAACGCCACCATTTTGCATGAATCCTAGTACGTGACTAACCAAAGATGCACGGCTCCCAGTACATGACTAACTCACCAACTTGAAGAAAATTGTTGGCTGCAAAGTTCTTCACTTTATCAACAATGAAGATTAGAAAGCACTTGGTGACAAAACTCTAAGGCACAAATACGTAATAGCTTCTTTCAGAGAGAATAATGGCACTTGCTCACCTTTTGCATGTGTTCTCCTTGTATTCTCTTATGTGACGACCTTTAAAATAAGCCTTATATATGTCTAGGGTTGTGAGAAAAGAAACCCTTATATATGTCTAGGGTAATGAGAAAAGAAACCCCACACATACATGTCAGTATGGGCCGAAAATCAGATCTAAAAATTTTGATTTCATAATTCTCGATAGATACAGCTGTCGAGCTATCTGTCGATTCCTTTGTTAGGACATATGTAGTTCACTTGTTAAGAATATATGTTGTTCTTTTATGTAATTGGCTAATCCTTTGACAAAACGCGCTTTACTTGTATTTGGGTAGATTTAGGATGTGTTGAAATGCTTCAAGAAACTATATTTCAAGATCAAGTATGGAAGCCTTCAAGTCTGTCTAAGAAAACAAGCTAAAAGTGCAAGCTTACTAAAGCTCGACAGCTGACTCAACAGCTAGCATGTGTCGAGGTTTAGAAAGCTGTTTAAGTCCGTATGCTTGACACCTGCTTGACAGCTTCTCGACAACTTCTATCTGTCGAGGTTTATAAAATCAGAATTTCTGATCTGATTTCTTGGGATCCGTGAATGTGTCTTTGGGCCTTCTTTTCTCCTAACCCTAGACATATAAAAGGATTGTTTTAAGGGCCGTCAAAGAGTTCACAAGTTGCATAAACATTGAGAAAACTCTGTTCAAGCAAATTATGACCGGAGACAAAGTTTTGCCCCAGTTCATCTCTTCTAAAGAAGTTGCTGTGTATGTGCACCTTTGAGTTTTGTGACCAAGTATCTTCTTGATCTTCATCGTGTTGATGAACTGAAGAACTTTGCAGCTAACAACTCTTTTCTAATTGGTGATTGAAGTCGCGTACTAGGATCCATGCAAATTGGTTAGTCACGTACTTGGGAGCCATGCATCAAAAGGGAAAACTGTCACTACAGAACAAGTCCAATTAGGTATTAGGGTAAGGGTTCAACTATAGGTTGGTAAGGTACTTGGGATTCCTTTACTTGTAACCATTTGTTGTGATAATAGTGGAGTTTCGGGAGTGGTGACCTAAAAATCACTCGGTGGGGTTTTTGCCGTTAGGTTTTCCCCATTCGTAAACAAATCATCATGTTATTTATTTTCTGCTGCATAATTAGTTTATTGGTGATTTGTTTATGCTGCCACGCATTTGCATGTTAATTAACTTAATTAATTCACTTGGTTAAATTAATTAGTTAATTTATCACAAAGGGTCAATACGTTTTTGGCCTATCAAGTGGTATCAGAGCAAGCACACTCTGATTAGGTTAATCTTTGTTGTGTTTGATCCATTGATCCCTGTTTGTCATGGATAGAGGACAGCCATTAATTATACCTCCTTTATTTGATGGGACTAACTATGCATACTAGAAAGTACGCATGTGAGTTTTCTTGCAGTCTTTAGATGAGAAGGTGTGGCAAGCTGTAGAGATTGGCTGGACTAAGCCAAAGGAAGCGCCAGCCGATTGGGATGATGCCAAGATCTATGCGGCTAACTTCAACAGCAGAGCATTGAATACCTTGTTCAGTGCGGTCACCAATGAGGAGTTTAATAAGATATCCTCAACTGAAACTGCTAAGGAGGCTTGGACCATCCTCCAGACAACTTATGAGGGAACCAAGGTTTTCAAAGATTCAAAGTTTCAGAGGCTCACTACAAGCTTTGAAGAGATTAAGATGGAGGAGGATGAGTTGTTTGATGAGTTCCATGCCAAGCTGAAGGACATAGTGAACTCTGCTTTCAATCTTGGGGAAACCATCCCTGAACCCAAGATTGTGAGGAAGGTGCTCAGATCTCTACCCGAGAGATTCCATGCCAAGATTACGACGATAAAGGAATCAAAGGATATCGACAAGATTCCTTTGACTGAGTTGGTTGGAAACTTGCAGACCTATGAGCTAGGGTTGACCAGAATTGGCAAGTCGGGTAAAGGAAAGAGCATGATACTGAAGGCCAAGAGCAGTGAGACAGATGAGTCTTCAGATGATGAAGATTCCAAGATGAAGTCCTACATTACCAGGCAGTTCAAGAAATTTATGAAGAATGTCAATGGAAAGGGTTTTGACAAGAACCGAAGGCAATCCAGTTCTTCTCAGTTTAAGAGTCAAGACAAAGGGAATAAGGATGCTAAGGAAGGTGGTCAGTACACTATTCCTGCAGGACCTAAGTGCTTTGGGTGCAATGGCTTCGGTCATATGATACAGGAGTGCCTCATATATCTCAAGAGCATTAGGAAGAGCAAGGCACTTGCTGCTATCTTAAGTGACATTGAGCCTGAAGATGATTCCAAAAGTGAGGATGAGGGAATCTTAAATGCCTTCACTGCCACAGTAAATCCTACTGAAGGGATTGTTGATGAAGTGAAAGAAGAAGAAGAATTGGTGGATTCTAAGTGTGAGAAGATGGATGATCAAGATGATATCCATTTAGCCTATGAGAAACTATACAAGTTGTCTGAGAAACACGAAAAACTCTATAGGCTGACCACCAAGAAACTCAGTGATGTGGAACTTGATCGTGAAGAATTATCCACAAAGTTTGATGAGGCAAATCGGACTATTGGAGCACTGAGGTTCGAGAACAATTTTCTGGTTGAGAAGACCAAGAAGCTTGAAGCAGAACTATTTCAAGTTAGAGCTCAATTAGAGAGGACTTCAAGTGCAAAGCTTGATGAGATGCTCAGTATTCAGAAATCTGCCTTGGATCGAATATGTTTAGGGTATGGTCTTTCTTCCTCTAATATTGCTTCTACTAGTTCTACTGTTTTTGTTCCACCTGCTAATAATACTAAAAATGAGAACAATGATGTTAAAACTGAATTAGTTAGTGAGAATTTAGACAAGGGTAAACCTACCTTAGGAGCACCCCCTAAGCAAGATAAGAAAGATGTTAAAAATCCTAGGGCTAAGAAGGCTAACTCTCAAAAGTCTAAACAGAAGAAGCAGCATTTCTGTCATCATTGTGGTGTTGCCGGTCATACTCGACCAAATTGCTATAAGTGGTTAGCTACTCAACAGAGCAACGGCATGATAGCGTCTGGAAGCCATAATCAGCTTCAATCCTTTCTTGCTCCTCTTGGAGATCTTCTGAAAGCCCTCATGTTCCTTTCAAACTTGAACGGTTTCAATTCTTCCCCCTCACCGCCGATTCAAGAGTTTAATCAAAGAAAAGGTTCTTCCAAGGTGTGGAAGGAAAAGGGTTCCAAGTGATTCTATCACTTTCTTCTATTTATTTGTGTTTTTGTTTGTTGCATTACTTGTGTGTTTTGCTTTTATTTTGAGTCAGTCTAGTTTTTATGCTTTGCTTTGATTAACATGTTTTTGTTTGTTGTTTTCAGTTTTTGTTTATTTTGTTTTTGATATAAAAATTTTTAAAAAAATTGAAAAATACAAAAACATTGTGTGTTTTGTGTACATTGATACTTGTGTACCTTGGATGGCCATTGAAACAAAATTTTTTAAATTTTGTATCATTTGTAGTTTAGATGAGCATCTCTATGCACAACTAAGCAAATGAGATTTGTGGCTCTTATTTGTGATGAATAAGATTAAGTGATCTTTTGTACTTAACACTCGTATCACTCTTTTTGACGGGTAGGACTAGAAAATCCTAAGAAAAAGGCATAAATAACCATCTCACCATTGTTGCCCTCCAATCATGAAAGACATCTATATGCTTCGGCATAGTAAAAGTGTGATGTCAATGACATTTGTGTGCTTTGCCATAGCAAAATTGGAATGTCAAATATCATTGGGTAATTCTTTTCTATCTTTTATATGCCCATGCATGATATGCTTAAAAAGAAAATAAGCAAAGAAAATAAAAAGCAAAAAGATTAAAAATGCTTTAAATATGATTGCAAGTGTGTATTCTAGGAGATGTGGGAGTTATAGGATGTACCTTAAAGGTGATAGTCCTCATCAAACAGTTATGATTGTGTGTGAGTTAAAGTGATTTTCTCATATCTCAAATCATCATAACATGTATACACTTATGCAATTTTGCAATGTTTTTCACACACAACACGCAATATTCTTTGCTATTCTTGATACATGTGCAGGTACAATGTGATTTGGCCATCATAAGATTTATATGTGTTTATGTATGCTCACTATACTGTCTTGACTTGTTTTTGAAATATAAAATTGGTTAGACTTGTTTAGTGTGTGTGTGTGTGTGTTTTTGGGATCCATGTGCTTAAAATTTTGTTGAGAGATGTTTTTGAGAGCCTATTATGTTGATTGGATCATTGATTGAGTTGCTTGTTAGATTGCATTCATGTCTGTATTTTTCACTTCTCGAAAAACTATTTTTAAAAGCAAGCTCAACACCTCCTCGATACCTTGCTATCTGTCGAGCTTCTCAAGCTTTTTTCTTATCGCAATCTCGACAGCTCCTCGACACCTGGTAGATCGATCGAGAAATCTCCTGCCTCCTCGATAGCTTCTCAATACATGGCCGATTGATTGAGCTTCTGTTTCGTTTCTGGTGTTTTATTCCTCGTTACCTCCTCGACACCTGAATCTGTCAACAACCAATTTTCTCGACACCTCCTCGACAGATTTCTCAACACCTCCTTGACAGATTTCTCAACACCTCTCGATACCTGTATCTATCGAGATTTACTGAGGTTCTATTTAAGCTCCTCGTGCGATCCGGTTTTCATTGTCTCGATCTCTCTCGATCTATCCGCACCAGTTCACCTCCCGAACTCTCTTTTCTCACTCAAAACCTTCAACCCACGTGATTTCGGCCTTTCTTTGCTTCAAATCACTTGGTTTGATCTCTTATCTCTTCATTCTTCATGCATTTCATGATTTTGAAACCTAGGTTTTGGGGTTTCTGAAAATTTTGGGGTTTTTCAAAATTGATGAGTTATTATTGAAATTTTGGGATGGGTTTTCACTTAAATGAGTTTAAAATCTCATGCATTGCATCACATATGCATTATAACTGTATTATCATGCATTTAGATGTGTGCAAATTGATTGTATGCTAGTAGGATTGGATTGGGCTGAGCCCATTATGAAATTTCTTTTGCATGTCACATGTTCATGCATTTCCTATGCATATGTACTCTCTTTTCAATATACTTGTTATATTTGAATTGCTTTGGGGCTTTTTTGATTCTCTCTCTCTCTCTCTCTCTCTCTCTCTCTCTCTCTCTCTCTCTCTCTCTCCCCTCTCATTCTGTTTACGTTAGTCGTGTCTATGGCACTTAAGCGTAAATCTGCTCCGTCTCGGAACCCTCTTCGTTCCGGGGCATCATCTTCTGATCCTACTCCTTCTATCATTCGGTTCGTGATGAGGATGCTCGTAAAGCGTTCTCGAAGAACTTTTCTTGACGAGGTGTTCATTCGGAAAGTCAAGTTATTTTGGCGGACTTCGCTGACACTGACCTTCCCGATGTCATTCACAGTCGGGGATGGGAGTCACTGTGTGACGTCTCGGTCACCTATCCTCTCGTGCTCATTCAAGAGTTTTACTCCGACATGCACGGGATTAATTGTTCAGTACCTCTTTTCTTCACTCGTGTTCGAGGTATGCGCATTCTTGTCACACCGCAGCTTGTTGCGGATGTGCTTCGGGTTCCTAGGGTAGTGTCTCCTAACTATCTTGGTTATGAGCGTCTACGGACTGTGTCCAAGGATGAGCTTATATTTGCTTTTTGTGAGCGCCCTTCTAAGTGGGGTAAACGTCAGTTTACATCATGTCGGCCTTTTGCTAAAGGTCCTAGATTCTTAAACATGGTGATGACCTTTGTACTCCATCCTCTCTCTCATTATAACTCTATCACAGAGTCTCGTGCTCAGTTTTTGTTATCTCTCCTTGAGCATCTTACTAATGAAGGACACGGTTTGTATATTTTAGGCCAAAATGGGCATTTGCCCCTTTCGCCAAAACTTTCCAGCAAAATGTCTGATAGGCCACAAACTGAATGACCCCTTGTGATTTTAAACTAATTAATTAATTAAGTCAAGTTATTAATTAATCAATTTAACATGCAAATACGTGGCAGCACAAACAAATCACCGAATAACAAAATATGCAGCGGAAAATAAAAGACACGGTGATTTGTTCACGAATGGGGAAAAACCCTAACGGCAAAAACCCCACCGGGTGATTTTCAGGTCACCACTCCCGAAACTCCACTATTATCAAATCAAGCGGTTACAAATAAGGAATCCCAAGTACCTTACCAACCTACAGTTGAACCCTTACCCCAATACCCAATTGGACTTGATCTGTAGCGACAGTTCCCTCCTTTGATGCACGGCTCCCAAGTACGTGACTAACCAGATGCGCGGATCCCAGTACGCGACTTCAATCACCAACTTTAGAATGAGAGGTTGGCTGCAGAGTTCTTCAGATCATCCTATGCATGAAGATCAGGAAGATGCTTGGTCACAAAACCCTAAGGTGCACAATACACAGCAACTTCTTGAAGAAGGATGAACTAGGTTAAGAACTTCGTCTCAGAGCACAATTTGCTTGAACAAGGATTGCTCAATGCTTATGCAACTTGTGTCTATGTTGACGGCTCTTAAAACACTCCTTAAATATGTTTAGGGTTAGAAGAAAAGAAGGCCCAAAAACACATTCACGGATCCCAAGAAAATCAGATTAGAATTCTGACTTTTTAAGTCTCGACAGCTAGCAGGTGTCGAGGTAGGTGTCGAGCAGGTGTCGAGCTTTAAAACTTCAGCACTTCAACTTGCTTTTTCTTGGACAGACTTGATGACTTCAACACTTGATCTTGAAACATAGTTTCTTGAAGTATTAAAAACACCTAGAACTACCCAATTACAAGTAGAGTGCGTTTTGTCAAAGGATTAGCCAATTTTCATAAAATATGACATATGTTCCTAACATGTAAACACATATGTCCTAACAATGTCCCTTGTTTGAAACTATTTAGGGATATGCCCCTGTTTTGAAACTCGATTTTTAGAAAATTAAGTTTTAAATGTAAAACTCGATTTTTGGAAAATCGAGTTATAGGAAACCGAAACTTTAAAAAAAAAAAAAAATTGTGGAACTCGAGTTCCTTGAAAATATTCAAGTGAAACTCAAGTTCTTTGAATGAACTCGAGTTCCACAAATTTTTTTTTTTTTTTTTTTAGTTTCGGTTTCCTATAACTCGATTTTCCAAAAATCGAGTTTTACATTTGAAACTCAATTTTCTAAAAATCGAGTTTCAAAATAGGATCATATCCCTAAATAGTTTCAGACATGGGCATTTTGCTAGAAAGTTTGTGAGAAATGGATATTTTGCCATTTTGGTCGTATATTTTATATAGCCTTTGCAAATAATAAGTAATAACAGTGTATCGTATATGTTAATGTGATTTCAAAAGTACGTAAATTGCTTGTATTAGAGGAAAAATTATGTATAAGCAGATAAGATAATATTTCCCAAGTATCAATAATCTCATTCAGGTAACTGTAAGCTTGCTTAATATATATAGTATCATAATATCAATAAGTTCACTTTGAGAAGTAGTTGTTAATTCAAGTCTCATCATCTCGTGTTTGTCAGTCTTACTTAATATTTTTTTATTGGAAGTGAATTTTGACAAATCCACTATTGAATTACATTTTCTTCTTATATCTTTTATGTTTGTAAAATTTCAAGAAAATTAAAGATCACTAGCTATGTCATCACTAAATTTTTTAAATTGCAAGTTTTTGTAATTTAGAATTATGTATAAAATATAAGCTTATAGATCATATAGTAAATAATATTCAATTGACACAAAATTTGACATGTGTATTAAGAACGTAAAGAATATGCAATTCGATGGTTAAATTTTCAAAATATGTAGTAACATTATTTTATTGAGTGAGTTTGATATTAAAAATAATTGACTGTGTTCAAACAAGTCTCAGTCAATCTATTGACGCTCGGTTGCCACTCTCTAAGGGAATAAATTTGCACCATTACCATTAACCATAACTTTTGGTGTAGTGGATAAGTGCTTGGTCTTATCAATTGGTATTAGAGCTAAGCTGGGCTAAGTCTCAGTCAGTGGCAACTTTACATGCAAGACAAGATGGTCACAGGACCACCCTGATTGGTAAAAAATTGTATATATACACTTGACAAAAAACTATTATATACTAAACTAACCTACTGTAGGGTCAAAGGTCCAAAACACATATTGGGCCTTGGGCCTTGGCTGAGAGTATGAGTAGTCTGACGAGATTTGCATGGTAATGAATGGTTCAAACTCAGGACTTAATGAGCCAAATGCCAATAGGAAGGTGGTCCGAGGATAAATATCTCCTCAGATGGACTAAACACAAATCAGATGTAGATCCTATTGATCAAGGCAAATCTTCCGGGGTACTCCAATGATAGAGACATGTGTCTCGAGCGTACCATAGGGCTAGGAGCTCAGAAATATCTAAGAGAAAGCTACTACCACTGCATTAAATACATTGCAGCTACTTTTCTGGCCGCATTTATGTGGAGAAGACCTCTGAATAGTACTACCTTGGTTACCACAACTCACAGAAAGCCCAATGGGGTGTCTGATGAGACATGCACTCAAGTAAGGGCTCAAATGATCAACAAGTGTTGGAATAAGATGATCCAAAAGGACCTATATAATGTAAGAGACCCTCCATGAGTGGAGGATCGGAAAATCAAGAAAGAAACACTGTAGCAACCTAAAACCAGCTCTGTAATAAAGCTTCAAAAGCAATATAGAAGAATCAATCTCCTCAGATTTGGCCGAGGACCTTTTTTTGTAGTAAACATCTATTATCTTTCTTTCCTTGTTATCAAAACCTATTGGCTCGTTACTTAATTCACTAAAGCCCAGTTTTCAAACCCATTCTCTACAAATTTATTGTTTTAGGCTTGAGTCCACATACCTTTTGGGCTAGGAGCTCAAACCAGGTCTATATACCTACTGTGACTATCTTAATAAAAATTTTGAACACTTTGACTTAGGGATGGCAATTGTAGCCCGACCCGCGAGTAGCCGGCCCGGCCCGACCCCAATGGGGCGGATTTTACCCAGTCCGATAAGGAATAGGGTCGGGTATGGATCTTAAAAAAAAAAAAATCTGAAGCGGGTCCAGGTCGGGTTCGGGTTTTGTAAAAAATACAGCTCGAAACCCGGCCCGAACCCGACCCGGATACAAGTTAATAAAATTACAAAAAGCCCTACTATATATATATATATATATATACTTACTTCAACGAGGGTTCCTGATTTTTAGTTAGCTCAACTAGTGAAATTTTTTGCTTATAAAAAAGAGATTTGGAGTTTGATTCTTTCTTAAACCAAAAAAACCAATTAGAATCTTGCTTTAATGATAAAACAAAATTATTAACAGCGAATGCTATGAGTTGAAATTATCTATAAAATAAAATAAAATAAAAAGGAACCTACTTCACTAAACTTCTAAAATGATCAAAACATCCTTAAAACTTGCAAACAATTGAAATATTTCAAACTTAATCGGTGTATTTCTTTTTCTCTATTTCATATCTTATTGCAAGTTCCCTTCGTCCATCTGTATTGATGAGGAGTTCAACTGACAATTTTCTACATCATCAATTCTAATTGATTTTTCTTTTCCCAAATCTTTATCGTGATTCAATGGATTCGAACTCCTAATCTTTACCAACCAATGAAAGTATGATGTCTTCTTTAATTTCAAAGGGAAGGACACTCACTACAAATTTATGAATCATCTATATACAACTTTGGGGGCAAAAATGGTCAAATACCATATTTGGCTGAAATAATTTGTGTTCTACCACTGTTAAAATTTTGCTTCTTTAGATCATTCCAACTAAACTCAAAAATAAATAAAAGTCATTCTCTCACTTTTCTTCCCCATTTTCCATTCCCTAAATTCACTCCGGTGTAAAAGGTCCTAACTTTGTTCACAAAAATCCATCACTTTGTTCGTTAAAAAGTAGTGTTAACTGTTGAGAAAACTTTATAGCTATTCCTAAAAAAAAAAAAAAAAAAAACTTTATAGCTTATTAAAAGGAAATATAAAAAGAAGAAAAGAACTAGAACCCACAACATCATGAAACTGAAACCACTATTTCCACTGGCTCTGGATATCAGTTTTCTCATTGCCATTCACTGGCCGGTCGAAAAGCAGGGTAAAACATGAAGCTTCCTTGCAAATTTCGTATGTGACCTGCAATTGAAGCGAATGAAACACGATATGCTAAAGTAAAGAATTATGGTAGGGACATAATTTTTGGCATAATTTTATGCCATAATTTGCCACACAGTGAGTTGTGATTGGTAAAAGCGTATTCTCACATGACCTACTGATATACTTTTACCAATTATAACTCATTATATCGCAAGTTGTGCAAAAAATTGTACAAAAAATTGTGCTTCCAACATAATTCAAAAGTAAAAGATACATTAGTGAAAGTACACCATGCCAAAGTAAATATACATTGAATGAAGCCCCAATCTTCATTGAATGTCTCATCCAAAAAAAAAAAAAAAACTTCATTGAATGAAGGTCCTTGGAAATTTCCTACATACGCGTACTGAAGCCCCAATCTTCACTCTACTCATCAAAAGCTGTGCACACTCTGGTGGACTAGTGCAACTAAAATTGAAGTGTTGTTGCTCCTGCTTCCCTGTTCGATCTTGTGTGGACCAACAACACTTCAATTTTAGTAGTAATGGTTTGGTTCAGCAGAATATGGACTGGTTGGAAGTTGGAACCAATGAGTCTATGAACATGATGAGCCATCCTCATTCTACAATACACACTGTAAAATATAAATTCTAATTAAAATTGATATGGATTTTACCAACGCATTGGAATACTTCATGGCCCACATATTCTTAAGATTTTGTTAACAGATATTCTTAGCACTTTTTTTTAGTAAACTATTTTAGTAAATTTTTTAATTATATAAAAAAGAAAAAAAATCAAGTGCAATACTTAGAGACTGTTTGGTTCACTTGTTTTCGTAACTCAATTCTCTGTTTCCATAACTCAATTCTCAAAAATGGTGGGACCCATAACAAAATGTCCGTTTGGCTGCACAATTTTTCTATTTTCATAACTCTCTTTCCAACACTCAATTCTCTGATTTTTGAGTTATGAGTTATGGAAACTGAAAACACATTTTGGCTGTTTTCAGTTTCCAATTCTCATAACTCAATGGTATTTTTGTAATTAAACATACATGAGGGACCCACTCAGCCGCACCTTTTGACCAAAACAACTCTTTTTTTTTTTTTTTTTTCTTTCTTCTCCTAGGTTCGATCTCCCCGTGTTCTTCCTCTCTTTTTTTTCCCCTTTCTTCTCCTGGGTTCGTTCTTCCCTTTTTTTTTTCTTTTTTTTTCTTTCACTAGTTTGGGTTTGTGGGTACTGAATGAAAAAAAAAAAAAAAAAAAGCTGCACCAGTGATAGGTATGGGGCCCACAAATAGGGGCGGAGCCAAGGTGGGGCGAGGGGGGGCAAGTGCCCCCCCTGACCCCACCCATGGTCTCCCCTACCCCATGTTTGTTGTTGTAATTTTATTTTTTAAAGTTATATTTCACATACAAAGCTTTGTTCTTATGGGGTTATAACTTACAAGGACGTGAATGTGATATTGAGAAAATAAATAATTAAGTTTCAAAAGACAGATTTTAGTGGAAATAAATTGATTTCAATTAGCTTCTTAACTACTAGTATTTCCAGTTTAAGAATAATTTAACTCGATGGGTTGCATTCAATATAGTCTATGTCACTATTCACTTTAGTTTTCCTATAAGTTGTTAAAATAGCCACGAGAAGAAATAAACAAGGAAGCACTAGTTCCCAACATAGTCCTAATTTTTTTTTTTTTTTGATTGGAAACATAGTCCTAATTGTTATGTGATAGTCTTATCATGTAATAATATTATGGTTTTGAGCCATTAATAACGAAGACAAGTAAATCAATTGAACAACTTATCTAATAATCTCTGCTCAATGATGATTACTAATGTTTAATCTTTTTTACATTCATATGATTTGTTCGAATATCTTATATTTAAATTAATCTTTTAACTTCATACATTAATAATGATTATGAATTTTGTACTTGTTTGCAATTTACATTTTTAGCCTGTTTAAATTATGAAGTAGTTTAAGCATTACAATGATTATACTAACTCCTACGCTAGGCTCAAAAAAATAAATTAAAATGAAGTATGAAAAGAAAAAAATTATAACTTTTACATTATATTTTCTTTGTTGATCAAATATTGTTTAATAAATTATTTTTTTTCTTATATTAATAATTTTTATATTAATTTTGTCTTCAATATCATATCTTAATTTTGCCCCCCCTAAATCAAATTCCTGGCTCTGCCACTGCCCACAAATAGTGTGAAAAATATTGAGTGATGGAAATTGAGTGATGGTGCCAAACAGCCTTAGTATTTTAGAGTGATGAGTGATGAAAATTGAGTGACGGAAATTGAATGATAAAAAATGTAGAGCCAAACAGCCTTTTAATGACTAATATTTTGTTTTTACTTGAATAAATAAAGACCAATAATAACATTTAAGATGACGTTGCCATGTTACCGATACCATATATCATATCCTCAGTAAAGACAGAAATTATCTTAATAAATAAATATTAAATATTTTCATTATTCACTGAGACTGCTAGTTCGTTATAAAAGCCCGAATAATAAGAGTGAGCAGCACAAGCACACTTGCTATTGCGTAATCTATTTCTCACTTTGCTCCTTATTTTTGTCTTTCGCATTCTGTTTCTTTATTGTATTCTCAACTTATAACTTTCAGTCTCCATTAACTATGGATGGTGTACTACCGTCACTCGTTTCTGATCTCTTGAAGCAGTTGGGTTCATTCACAGCCCAGCAGGCTCTAGAGGAGCTACAGTTGCTTGTTGGAGTTGATGATGAACTCCAAAATCTTCAATACAATTTCAAAATGGTCCAGGCGATGCTCAACAAGTTCGAGGAAAGACGACTGAGGGATGACGCTGTGAAGCTTTGGTATGATAAGCTCGAAGATGCATACTACATGATGGATGACGTGTTGGACACCTGGAAAACTGCAAAGATCAAATTACAAATTCAGAAAGAAGAAGAAGGAGAAAAAGCTACTCATAGTAACGCTCCTGCCCCCCTTGAGAAAAAAATGAAGAAGGTATGGTCCTTCTTCCCCTCTCCATCATGTTGCTTTCGTCAAGTTGACAATGTTTCTGTTTGTCATGAGGTTGGTCACAAGATAAAAAAACTGAATGAAACATTAGCTAATATTCTCAAAGGCAAACAGGAGTTTGGGATTGACTTGAATAGTCAACCTGAAAGAGATGAGAGCCTACAAACTACGTCCATTGTGGATGTTTCTAAAATAGTTGGGCGTAATGAGTATAGAGATGATCCACTGAACAACCTATTAGGCATGGGTAGTCAAGAAGAAAGCAATCCTCTTGTCATCACCTTAGTGGGCATAGGCGATATAGGAAAATCAACTCTTGCTAGACTAGCCTATAATCATCCAAAAGTAATAGCTCATTTTGATAAAATAATGTGGGTTAGTGTTTTTGACCCTTTCAATGAGTGCAAGGTTGCCAAAGCAATCATTGAGGAGCTTGACCCTAAATATGAATCCCTCAATAACACCACTACCGCATTGCAAGCTCTATTGCGTATAGTTTGTGATTTGATTAAGGGCAAAAAGTTTTTTCTTGTCTTTGATGATGTGTGGGCTAAAGACTTCCCAAAAGAGTCTAAAAAGTCGGAGCATTTCAAAGATGCTCTCATATGTGGTGCCCAAGGTAGTAGAATTCTAGTCACCACATGAAATGAGGAAGTTGCGCACATGATGGGGAGCACCGAAACCCACACAATCAACTTAGGGAATTTATCTGCTGATGATTGTTGGTTGATTATTAGGAAAACAACATTTAAAGATGAAAATATAGGTCGACATAAGGATCTTGAACCCCTAGGTAGAGCACTAGCAAATAAATGCCATGGCTTGCCACTTACTGCAAAGCTTATAGGGGGTTACATGGGCAACGAGAGAAGAAAAGAACAGTGGGAGAAGGTTTTGAATAATAGTTTGTGGGATTTAGAAGATGTTGAAAAAGGTCTTTTGGAACTATTGTTGTTGAATTATTATGAATTGTCCTTAGTAGAGAAAAAATATTTCTTATTTTGTGCTGTCTTCCCAAAAGATCATGAAATTAATAGATCTGAGTTAATCATCCATTGGATGGCACAAGGATATATTGATATTGACTCAAAACGAAATAAGGAGATGTAAGACATGGCAGAGGAGTACTTTAAAAAATTAGCCAAGCGCTCTTTTTTCCAAGATTTTGAGGAAGATGAAATTGATGGTAGAATTAAAAGTTGCAAAATGCATGATATTGTGCATGACTTTGCACAGAAAATGACAGAAGATATATGCTTCACAATTAAAGGTGATGAAGAGTTTAAGATAGACTTTAATAGGGCTCGACTGTTGTCATTAATAGTTAAAGAAGCATTTTCTGAGTCTGTCTATGAAGCGAAAAATCTACGCTTTTTAAATTTGGATTTTATTTCTTCTCTGATTGTTCAACCCAAGTTATTTGACCATTTGACATGTCTACGTACATTACATTTGGAAGGTGAGTCCATTTTGGAACTTCCAAATGAGGTGGAAAAATTGATACATTTAAGATACCTCAAGTTATCTTGTGAAGAGATAAAAGAATTGCCTGAAAGTATATGTAATTTATGTAATTTACAAAGTTTGGATGTTAGTGAGTGTGAGGAACTTGAGAAATTACCCCAGAGGATAGGTAAACTAATTAATTTAAGACACCTCCTATTTTCTGACAGAAGAATTAAAATAAAATCATTTCCGAAGGGAATTGGGAGATTAACTTGTCTTAAAACATTAAAATACTTTCCTGTAGGTAAGGGCGAAGAAATATTTAAACTAGGAGAATTAGAACATTTGAACCACATTCAAGGGACACTTGCTATATTGGGGTTGAAAAATGTGGTAGATATTGGTGCGATGGAGAATACATTGAAGAAGAAGGACCACCTCCGTCATTTGTTGCTATACTTTTGCACAGCAGAGGAATGGAAAGGAGAAGAGGAAGTGGAAGAGGAAGAGACAGATGAGAAAAGAAGAAGAAGAAGAATGGAGAATGACGTAGCACTTCTAAATGCCTTAGAGCTACTTCCAAGCTTGGAAACTTTAGCAATTGTTCGTTATGAGGGCACCACACCGTATCCCAATTAGATGATGTCCAAATTGACCTATTTGAAAAGGCTTTTTATCCGGGAGTGCCCAAACCTGGAGTGTTTGCCTCCTTTGGGGAAGCTGCAGTTGCTCAAAAAATTAGTAATATGGGGCGCTCCAATGATTCGAAAGGTGGGAGATGAATTTTTGGGAATAGACATAGAAGAAGAAGAAGAACTATTAGAATCATCCAAAAACAATAACAACAAAGACATCATCATATTCCCAATCCTAAAATCTCTCAAATTTGAAGAATTGGGGGAGTGGGAAGAATGGACTGGGATGGGAGGAACAACAGAAGAAGAAGAAAAGGATAATAGTACTAATGCTTTTGTTACTAATAATACTCCAAAAAAAAATTAAAACAATGCCACTTCTTCATTCCTTGAAAATTAATGAATGCCCCAAGCTAAAGTCTCTGCCAGACTACTTGCGTAATACTACATTACTACAAGAATTAAAAAGCTATGGATGTCCAATTCTCGAGCAGCGTTGCGAAAGAGAGATGGTCAACTTCGAGACAACGCAGATTCAGAGGTAACTCTTCTTTTCTTGCAAAACTATCCTATCAAATACTCCCTCCGTCCCACTTTTTTTGTCCTGTTTGAAAAGTCAAACTTTTTAAGGAAACATCATTTATTGTCTTGTCTACCTTTTAAAAATGTATAAGTTTTCAAAACTACCCTTAAAAAAATTTATCAAAAAATTGAATTAGTAAATTAATAGGGGTATAATAGGAACATTAGTAAATTAATGATTTTTATTTTTAGAAACAAGGCAATATTTTGGAACATCTCAAAATGGAATAGAGGACAAAAAAAAAAATGGGACGGAGGGAGTATATAAATACAAATACATATATGGATTTATGCAAATAGACGCAATTAACTTCACTTCTATATTTATCCTATAAAAAACAAATAATTATAATACCAACCACGTCCCTTGATAAATTTTCCCAATATCACAAACACACTACTGCCACCAAATCATTCTATTTGTTTGGGTTGTGATCCTTGTTGCTCTCTCTAATCTCTCAGTGGTATGGTATGGGTTCTATTATATTTTATTTTTCTTGTTTAATAATATTATTATATGGGTCATTGTGGGTTTTGTTCATTTTGGGTTATTTAAACTAATCTGACATAGCTGCTATGCTTTTCATTGGGACAAGATGGTGAGGAAGATAATGGGGCTGGGTTTGAGACGGATGAACAGGATTTTTTTTTAAATAATTATAAAACTCAAACAATATCATTAGTTAGGAAACGTTTCAAACAAATTGCATTTCTAACAATTCGACTTCAGAGGAGTCGATTTCACTGTTCATATTGCCTATTTTTGTGCCACGTAGATAAAGAAATCGAGTCAAGAAGAGTCGGCTCTTACACACAGAAAACGACTTCAGAGAAGTCGTCTTCTATACAAAGAAAACGACTTCACTGAAGTCGATTTCTTTGTATAGAAATCGACTTCTCTGAAGTTGATTTCTTTGATATGCCCAGCCACTTAACCATTTTCGTGTTCTTCCTTTCCTCCCCAAAATGCGCCTGGGTTTCTCCACTTCCAAGCCCGAGCGTGTTCTTCTTCTCCTCCACTGCTCGTCGGTGTTGCTGGGTTCGTCGGGGTTTGGTGAATCGGCGCCTGGGTTCCTTCGTTTGCTCGTCGGTGTTGCTGGGTTCGTCGGTCAGAATCGGCGCCTGGGTTCGTTCGTTCTTCGTTCTTCATTCACCTGGGTTCGTTCTTCTTCGTTCAGCAACAAAACTTCACGGATCCGCGCCTGGGTTCGTTCGTTCTTCGTTCTTCATTCACCTGGGTTCGTTCTTCTTCGTTCGGCAACAAAACTTCACGGATCCGCCGAGTCAGGTCCGTTTGGGTTTGGATTTGTCATTCCTGTTTGGGTTTCGTTTTTTTTTGGAATTGAATTGGTCGCCTGAGTTCCGGCTTTTGCAGTTTGTCTGGGTCGCTGGGATTTCGGTTTCTATACAAAGAAAACGACTTCAGAGAAGTCGTCTTCTATACAAAGAAAACGACTTCAGTGAAGTCGTTTTCTTTGTATAGAAGACGACTTCTCTGAAGTCGTTTTCTGTGTGTAAGAGCCGACTCTTCTTGACTCGATTTCTTTATCTACGTGGCACAAAAATAGGCAATATGAACAGTGAAATCGACTCCTCTGAAGTCGAATTGTTAGAAATGCAATTTGTTTGAAACGTTTCCTAACTAATGATATTGTTTGAGGAATTTAGTTATAAACCCAATAATCCTCGGATGAACAAGTGGAAGTACACATTGATTCCGAAGCCGCAAACGCCGAAGACTCCGATGAAGACGACTCCTCCATTCGCACCTTCACCACAGCTCGCCTCGACGCCGCCAACGCAGGTGGAGGATCCGGCTCGGCTCGGCTCGCAACACGAAGATCAAGATGGAGAATCTGAGCTCCTCCGCCACGGTTAAGATCAAGAATTCGGATAGCACGAACGACGGTGGGGCCCAGGGGACCGGTCCGGCGGGTTCCACAGCTCCGGCCGGGAGCTCGGTGCCTGGAATCGTTGTTAAAAAAGACGCCACAGAGATCTTCACTGAGAACATTCAGACCAGTGGAGCTTTATAGCGCCAGAGAAGAAAGTTTGAAGAGAGAGGTAAGTCTCTCTCTCTCTCTCTCTGTCTGTGTCAAATTTTGAATCTTTGTTTGGAAAATTAAAGTTTAGAAGTGATTGATTCAATGAATTGAGAATATAAATGGTGTTTGTGGGATTTTTAAATCTGGGCAGTTGACATGCACAGAAGAAGACAGAGACATGATGATGAGACTGGGTAGTAAGAGCGGGGTGTTGAAGAAGACAATGAATGAGGAGGTCAGTTTCCCTTTTAAGTTGCTCAATCATTACCTTTAAATCTATGTTTATATTTCTACTTTATGCCTCTTATTTCTAGTTACCTTTAATATTTCTATCTTGGATTAATCGCTCAAATTCCATTGTGTGTTTAGATTAGTGATTATACTAGATAAAACCATTTTAACTTTTTTATTGATTGATTGATTTCAATAAATTTTTGTTTTTAGCTACAAGTAGAGTTTCTTCGAATGATGATGGCAAGAGCAAAGAGAGATATAAAGCCTCTGTTTATGAAAATCTCTCCAAGTTTTTTCCTAATATAAGATGTTCTTCTTGTAATATCTTTTTGTTCTTGATTTCAATTCCGTGTTTTTATTGGCTTGCTTGTTATTTGAGCTATATATTATTTGTTATTTTTTCTTTTATTTATTACTAATTCATGTGATTAATCTTAACCATCTTGATAAAAATATGTTTTTGCATTTGCCATTTTGGTGAAATAAAAAAAATTAAACCCTAAAAGCGTTCTTACTATTCCATGTCAATGTCAATATTGTCTCCCTTATTCAGGTGATTCAGTTTGAACCTCTTTCTTCTCCTTGCTATTCTTTACTTTTATCTCAACCAAACTTAACCGTCTTTAAATGGTCATCATTGTTCAATCCAGGATGCTGGCTGGGGCACGTCCATCAAGTAATTATGCTGCCCAGGTCAATTATGTTCTCATTGACTTTATTCTTTTTGAAGTGTTTCCCTGCATTAATTCTTCTTGATCAAATCTGCCAATTTTAAAGAGAATCAATGTTTCTTGAATTAGCTTCACCAAATTCTTGTAATTTTATGAAAGATTCATAGCAATGTACGTTTCCCTTGTTAGCTGAGATGTGGAGTGTTGCTTGATTGTGGAGTCACCATTTTATCTTGAAGGAGCTAGTGGACTGTTTGAATTTATTGTGAAAAGGCAAAGAAAATGGGCACATGGTTATAGTAATTGTTGATGTTACAAAACTTCTTCTTGAAATAATGCATACAAAAGACTAGCAGGACATGAGTATGCAGATATCTCAGGGGATTTAGGTATGGATGCTAGGATGTAAGTCTTGCTTTGGTGTTAACTGTGTTGTTTGCCATGCCTGGAAATTGTGAACATCTCAGTTTTGAAATATAGTAAGGAAAGAACAATTGGAAGTACACATTGATGAGACTGGGTAGTAAGAGCAAGGTGTTGAAGAGGACAGAGATTTTAAAGACGAAGGAGGAGGTGAGATTCCCCTTTTCACTTGCATGAACATTACCTTTTAATATCTGTTTATATTGCCACTTTATGCCTGTAATTTCTGGTTACTGCTAATATTTCTATTTTGGATTAATTGTTTGAATCTCATTGTGTGTTTAGATTAATGATTATAGTCTTTAAAACTAGATTAGCTTTTTATTTATGAGTATTATTGAATTTTTTTTTTTGTGTGCTTGTGTGCGATCATTAAATTTTTGCTACAAGTAAATTTTTTTGAATCATGATGGCGATAGAGATGAGGGATATAGAGCTGTTGTTTTTGCATGTTTGGGGTGACCATAACTCTCCATTTTGCTGCATTTCTTTTACTCTCGCCTTTGAACCAGAAGGATCTGTCCCTCCTTGCTGCCTCCCTAACCCCTCCAATTATGGATATTCAAATTGTAATATTTTTCTGGTGTTGATTTCAATTCCATGTTTTGATTGCCTTACTCAGTTTTTATTTTGAGCTATATATGATTTGTAATTTTTTCTTTGATTTATCACTAATTCATGTGATTACTCTTAGCAGTCTATATAAAAAATGTTTTTGCACTAGTCATTTTGGTCGAATAGAAAAATTGAATCCTAAATATTTTCCTAGTATTCCATGTCAATATCTATATTTGTCTCCCTTATCTAAGTCTTTCAGTTCGAACCTCTTTCACATTTCTCCTTCGTCTTCTTTACTTCTCATCATTAAATGATCATCATTCGCAATCCAGGATGCTGACTGGACACCTCCATCTACTAATTCAGCTGCCCAGGTCAATTAGTGTTATCATTGAAAGATCTTCTCTTTCTTTTTCTTTTTTTGAGTGTTTCCATTGATTAATTCTTCTTAATCAAATCAGCCAAATTGTAAAGAGAAACATTGTTTCTTGAATTAGCTCCACCAAACTCTTGTAGGTCAGAAACTTTTTATAGCAATGTATGTTACCCTTGTTAGCTGAAATGTGGAGTGGAGAGTCACCCTTTTATCTTGAAGGAGCTGATGAACTATTTGAATTCATTGTGATCTAGTTATTTGCAAGTTACATGAATGTGCCTGTGGTTTGCGTATCTCCCCTTTTGTGAGTGCAATTCTGAAATTATGCATCTCGCTATATTAAACATGCCCATAATTGTCCGTCAGAAATTGAACTGACCTTTGCAAATAGTATATGGCATGATTTTGTTAAAATTATTTCTTTAAACATAGCTTGATTGACCTCTTCATTGAATCTCTTATTCATTGACCTCTTTATTTTGGGTATTTGGAACAATCTGACATAATTCATATGCTTTTCTTTTAGGCGTGCATGTAGATGGATGATGATCAAGACAATGAATTCAGCCAAGAAATCAATGGCAAAAATGATGTGATTGAGGTATCCAAGATTGAGGACGGTAATGATGAAGAAAATGGGACTAAGAATAAGGTGGATGAAGAAGTAGAAGTAGGCAACGATGAGGGAAATTCACAGAGCTGGACAGTACAGGCCAATTGACATGCACTGAAGAAGAGGGATACATATTTTGAGAGCAAGGTGTTGAAGATGACAGAGACTTTAAAGATGAAGGAGGAGGTGAGATTCCTTGTTTTAGTTGCATGAACATTACCTTTAAATCTCTTATCTCTAGTTACCATTTATATTTTTATCTCTGATTAATTGTTTGAATCCCATTGTGTCTTTAGATTAATGATTATTGTTGTTAAAACTATATTAGTTTTCTGTTGATGGATTTTCTTGAATTTTTGTGTAAGGTATCATGAATTTTAGCTTCAAGTAGAGTTCTTTTGAATGATGATACTGATAGTGCGAGAGAAGTGAGATATAAAGCCTTGTTGATTGAAGTTTGATGTGACTTTAACTCTCCATTTTTAGGATTTCTTTGACTCTCACCTCAGAACCAGAATGATCAATTTCTCCCTGCTGTCTCCCAAGCCAGTCTTCGGGTTTGTGTTCTTTACATGTATTAAATTCTCTCATTGTAATACTTTTCCTGTATTGGTTTCAATTCCTAGTTTTGATGATATGGTGCATGTAACTTGATCAAGGCAGTGATTATAATTTAAATGGTGGAAGATCTCTGCAAAAAGATGTACTTGATATCACAGTGACAACATCCAATCCTGCTGTACCGTTTCTATTGGAGCTAACAATGATGTATGTGTAGTTGGATCTTAAATTTCATTCAAACACGATAAATTGTTTAATAATTGTCAATTCATTTTGTTTAAATGAAAACATTTACATACAGGTGGATCGAATGTTGCTTCTTCTTTTTCTTTCTTTTTTTGTTTAATCTCTCTTATATTTCTCATATTATTTGATTGTGGTTCATGAAATTGCTCAATCTGTTTGTTGATTTAGCATAGAGTATTTTTTTTTTTTTTTTATGACTTCTATGCTGACTCATGTCAATCTTTTCTCTCTGAAGGAGTTCCCTCCGTTATTTCCACCTTAAAGATATAGGTAATTACAAAATACAAGACAAACAGAAGTGCTCTATCCCTCTTTCTTCCCCCCCCCCCCCCCCCCTTCGTCGAAGATAAAGTATGTTACTTCTAATTGATGCTTATTATCCATCCACAAGAAACAAGCCCCACTTTACAAGGGAGTTCCGAGGGTTAGCACTTGGACATACGAGCATGGATTCTGAAATTCCAAGGAAGTATTTGTTCCCTTTGTACATTTTAATGCTGCCCCAAATTTGTCCTTCAAATATTGCTTTGATGCCTTGTTAGGTTCTGTATTTGGCATGCTGTTGGTCAGTTTTGTTCTATCTTTCTCTCCATTAATCTTTTGAATTATAGTTTTTTTTTTTTTTTTTTTTTTTTTTTTAATAGTTTTATTAATTTTTTTTTGATATATTTTTTAGTGTTTCAGATTGTAGGGTAGAAAAAATTGGGTTTGAGAAAGTTTGTTTAAAATTTAAAAGAATAATTTTCACATTCTATATACTTTTTAATGATACACAAAATGTTATAAATAAATTCTATTAAATAATGAATATTTTCACTAACTTATCTTTTGAATTCCTTAGAAAATTTTCATTGTTTTCATTTTGGTACGATAGAAATTATATATATATATATATATATATTTGTGGTTGTTCCTATAATTAATGAAAATATTATAATTAATGAAAATATGATTATGAAAAACATTACTTTTTATTAAATTAGTATAAATTACAAAAAATAAATTTAATGAGACCATTCTAAAAAAATTGTTACACACAGGCTGGCGACTAGTTAAACAATAATATGTAAGGATTTTTTAGCATCTCATATGCACTAGCAAATATGCTTACATAAATTCATATGTTTGAGTTTGTGTGGGCTTCTATGAGAAAGGCCTCTTGCTTCCATACCTAGGAAAAAAATTGTCATGAAACTTTCCACTAATTACATTTATTAGACTATTCTGCAATGTAGTATGAAAGTTCCTTATGGGTAGGGGCACTCACATGCATTGAAAGAACAAATTCTCCTTGCTTTTCATACAACTCTTGCCGAAAACACAGAATTTCATCTTTGTATACTTGCCTGATTAATTAATATGTTAAGTTGTGCTCATAAGTATGTTTTTGTATTTTCTATCCTTTGTCCTGAATCATTAATCTAGTTTGTAAAACTCGTGCAGCGTACACCTATTGGAGAAATACAGTTTTATATTGGTGAAAATTGTTGAGCAAGGATACACATCAGTATGAATAAAGCAAGTAATTAAAATCCCAGTTATAATTTATTAGTTAGTAGGGGTGTTATAAATGCAAAATTTTAATATTGATTGCGTTAAAAAATGACAAGATAACCTTAGCACTATAGTTTGGTCCTCTTTGATAATTTGCATCCAAAACAACAATTTTAGACCAATGTTATTCATACGCGTAATTGAGATTTTAAAAATAAACGACGTACCTTTTTCACATTTTTACCAAATTCTTATTTTTAATTATCAAAATTAGGTTAATATGCAAAACTCGCTCTCTATGTTTCACCAAAATTCATTTCAGTCCTCTAGCTTTGCATTCATTCATTTCAGTTCTTTAACAAATAAGAATTTGGTAAAAATGCAAAACTCACTCACTATGTTTCACCAAAATTCATTTCAGTCTTCTAGCTTTGCTTTCGTTTATTTTAGTCCTTTGACTTTCAAATTTATTCAAATTAAGACTTTTTTTCAACTTTTGTTATATGTTGTGGTTAATTTTTCAATTTTTTAAATTTTTCTTCAATTTTTTTAATTAAAAAAGTTCATTTTCAAAAAAATTGAACAAAAGTTGATAGAAATGCCTTAGTTAAATAAATATGAAACTTAGAGAATTGAAATGAATAAAAACAAGGTTAAAGGACTCAAATAAATTCTTAAAAAAAACTTAGAATGTCGATTTTGCAGTTTAGCCTAAAAATTGTGTTTTCAAAACGTAATTTCGAAAGTTATTATTCTTTTAAAACACAGTTTCTAAAACAGCTAACCCAAATGGACCCGTAGAGCCGTATGAGGGCCATTCAAATAATTGATTCCATCCATCATATGCTATTGCTAGCTCATGAAAATCCATCAAGTCTTGCATGCAGACAAACTTAAACCAAAGAGTGGGCCATGTAAAACAATGAAGAGCAACTAAGATCTTCACGTGCACTGTGATGAAGCCTTGCTGGGTCCACTGTTGCGGCTGGGTTTTAAACTGTGTTCATTAATGGCAGTAGCTTGGCTAGGAGTAGGAGTGGCGCAAATTGATATCCCAACCGAAATCGTATCCTTTTTAATGTGCCGTGTATGTGGTGCAATTTCCATCTCCCACTCCAAATCTACCTTTCAAAATAGATTTTTTTTTTTTTATTAAAAAAAAAAAGGCAAATATTATTACACATTGGGTTAAAATTGTGATATCATACTTCAATAATGTGACTGTGTATAGTGAGGGTGTAATAAGCATTACCAAAAATGAAAAAGCACACGGAAACAATAATTTTAACATGGTCAAGCTGACGGCCCTTATGCCACAATGGAAATTCCTTGCCAATTATATCTTTGATATTATAGGAGAAATTACACTTTACTACCCTAAACTATACCTCATGTTACACTTTGCACCTTAAACTTTTCGAATAAACGTTTTGCATCCTAAATTATTACTCTTGTTACACTTTGCACCCTACCGTTAAGTTTGCTGTTAACTTGGATGAACATCCAAAGTTTAGGGTGTAAAGTCTAATAAGGAATATAGTTTAAGGTGGTAAGGTGTAATTTATCTTTTGTTTTTCAAGCATTGAGAAGAGGGGCAATTAGGTCTTTTCTTATGATGTCATATTTTTCCATCTAAGTTAACAGCAAACTTAACATTGGGATGCAAAGTAAAACAAGGATTATAGTTTAGGGTGCAAAAAGTGCATTCGAAAAGTTTATAGTGCAAAAAGTGCATTCGAAAAGTTTATGGTGCAAAGTGTAATATAAGATATAATTTAGAGTGGTAAAGTGTAATTTTTCATTGATATTAAACACTTGATTTTATAATAAACCTAATGTAGGGTTTGTATACTAAGAAACCATAAGCTCAAAATACTAGAAACTAGAAGTGTTTTTTTTTTCTTTTCTTTAATTTTAAGGTAGGGTGTCATTTTTCCCAACCTTAAGGAAGGGAAGCATAATTACTTAAAAGATGTACCCGCCATTGTAATTAATGTAACGATAATTGTCTCGACTGAAGGAGCAGTTGACCCAGACAAAGTTGAAGGATCGAGGTTCCACCTATTGTACAATAATCTATGTTAGCGGGAAATGTGGATGGTCTTAAATAAGAGATTCACCCACCTCAGTTATTGATGCAACCACAAAAGTCGTAATTGATGGCCTAGACAAAGTTGAGCGAGGTCTCACCATCTATTGCTAAAATCTGTAGAGGCTGAAAATGTGGATTGTTTTAAACAAAGAGCAAAGTTAAGTTACAAAAATGGTTGTAATTTAAGGTTACAGTTTTATTCAATATTTTTTTTTTTATTGAAAGTAAATTTTGATAAATTCACTATTGGATTATATTTTCTTTTTATACTCTCCATACATGCAAAATTTTTTAGAAAATTAAAGATAAAAAACTATGTCATCAATAAATTATTTAAATTACAAGTTTTTGTAGTTTAAAATTATGTATAAAATACAAACTTATATATCATATAGTAAATAATATCCAATTGACAAAAAATTTGACATGTACATTACGAGCTTAAAGAACATGAAATTCAACGATTAGATTTTCAAAATATGTAGTAATTTTTATTTTATTAAGTATGGTTGTAACCTTAGATAAAAGTACACCCATAGTTGTAATAGATGCAACCATCACGTTTAAATGGAAAGAGCAGTTAATAGCCTAGACGTATTGCCTAGACATAATTGAACGAGGTCTCATTTGTTTCTAAAAACTAGCAAAGGGCCGCCCAACGTGGGAATAATATTATAAATTGCCGTGTAAAAAAATTATATAGAATATTCAAAATATGTTAGAGTAATAATACGATGTAATGTCGTGATAACATGAACAAGTTTTTATTGAATTAAAATAATACAAAATTAAAGGGATAAAGATTTTTATTTAATCTCAAGGGGATAAAGAATTTAATCTCTCGCGTCATTGTCATAGAAATTAGTTGAAGTAACAAATTCATCATGAAGAGTGAAAATATAAAATTGCATACACATGACCGTTACTCTTTTCCCTCAAAGTATAGAGGAATTAAAGGATAAACGAACAATGTAAGAATATTGTAGTTTAAATAATGATAAAAACATTTTAATCTATGTTGTATTATTGATGTTTATTAAGTGGTGTAATAAGTTGTTTGTTTGATTATTTATAGTTTTTGTTTCTTTATTGCATTGGAGCTAGCATAAGATATTTATGATATTATATTAATGTGTAGTTAACTTATGGACATATTATAGAATTTTTATTAGAGTATAATAGTGGTGGGTTAAATGAAATATACGTCTAATAAAATTTAATATGATATTTAGGGGCTGTTTGGATTTGCAAGTTTTCATCACCCATCACTTTGTTTTCATCACTCATAACTCAAAACTGGTGGGTCCCACTGAGAGGAAGTCTGTTTGGCTGTGTTTTCAAGTTTTGTTTCCATCATTGAATTCTCTGATTTTTGAGTGATGAGTTATGGAAACTGGAAACAAGTTTTAGGTGTTTTCAAATTATGGAAATAGAGTTATGGTGGCATTTTGGTAATTTCACTCAACTAATGGGCCCCATGGTCAGTGTATAGTCATTTCAATGCCAGCCTTTCCCCCCCCCCCCCCAACGGCTCTCTTCATACTAGACCAAACCCCTTTCCCTTCCATTAATTTCTTTCTCTTTTCTTCCGAAGCCAGCCTCTCCATACCCACTGGTAGCTGCTCTCTCTCGTCCCAGTCAGCCACTCCATCCTATACTGTCACACAACCCACATTCAAAGATTATAATTTGTCAAACACAACTCAGATCATCAATGCAAATCCACTCGTGTGGTAGAACTTAATACACAATACAAAAGGGGTAATCTCAAATTAATGTCAAGGATTCAAAAAGGCCTCAAAACACCCAATACTTTGACCAAAATTTGAAACCCACCGGATTGGAAAATCAATGAATCAAAGAGGAAATTACAAGCACTAAACCCATTCAAAGGAAATCCATATACCCACAGATTACAAGCACCAAACTCATTCAAAGGAAACCTATATACCCACAAATTACAAGCACCAAACCCATTCAAAGATTACAAGCACCAAACTGATATACCCACAGATCAGCGCCACTGCTGCCCGTCGAAGGTGGAGATCAGTGCTGGGTGGATTTCCTTTGCTGGAGATCGACGCTATTTGTACTTGGTGAGGTGGAGATCGGCGCTATTTGGACTCGGTGAGAGGAAGAGAATGGAGGAGTGGAGAGGAAGAGAGAATCATGTGTCTGGGCATTGGGGAAGAGTGATTGAAAAAAAATAATAATAAAATAAAATAAAATAAAATAAAACCAGAAAAGGAGATGTATACGCGGGTATGGTGCTCAGGCAATGGGTTAGGTATGGGTCCCACAAAAAGTAGAAAAATTTAAGTGATGAGAAGCTGAAAATATGTACCAAACATATGGGGTTTAAAAAATTGGGGTATTTTAAGTGATGAGTGATAAGTGATAAGTGATGAGTGACGAAAATTGAGTGATAAGTGAGGAGTGATGGTTTTGTAAAAACCGAACAGCCCCTTAGTATTTTGCCATGAAATATGCATATTTCATGGTTCATGTATATTTTGAAATATTAAAATATTCTTACTAGAAAATAATTTAGTTCTCGACTTGGCGTTGTATTATGAATAATGTTGAATACATCTAGCATTTTCAAAGAGAACTTATTTCCTCTATTGTTCTATTGTGCCTGTACTTCAAGCTAGTAAAAAAAAATCTATTCGTTTTTAAAGTTTAATGGGCTTGGACTTGATGAATGACAATATTTTACTAAAGCTAATTTAAATAAGACTGACAGGACCTTAACCTGTTATTATTATTATTATTATTATTTTTAGAGAAGAATGCAAAAAAGTACCACATGACAGAATCTCATGATTTCCCACGTGAGATTTCTACTCTCTTATATGCCTTTTCTTAATAAAAAATAACCAAATACATTATAGATATATATATATATATATACACATATATATTATTGCACATCTATAAATAATTAATATGTGTATTTAATCTAGAGACACATTTACTAAACTAATATCTTGACATCAATATAATCTTTCTTGAGGTCGAAGCTTTTCCCCTTCCATTATCTTCACTTCCCACTGCAACAATATTTCTTTCCAACAACTCCGGGTTTATCAATCAAACTGGTGACAAATCCTCCTAGAGTATTAGGAGCATTCATATTGAAAGAACAAATGCTCCTTGATTTTCATAAAACTCTGGCCGAAAACACAGAATTTCAAAAGTATTTTTTCCTATTTGCTATCCTGTGCGGGGCGTAGCCAGAAATTTTTGGTTGGGGGGACCAAGGTAATATTATCATATTGATTTGCAATTCAAGAAAAATACAAAGTATGACATATATACATATATACATGTCTTTCTGCATTAGTTTTAGAAAAAAACATTAAATCTAACCAAAATTAGACTACATTTACAAGAAATAATATTTATAGAAATTAAATATAATAAAGTCACTATAAGCAACTATAAAATAAATAGCAGTTAAATTCAATCAAATTAGAGTACTATGGTAAAAAATAAATTCAAAATCAACTTCATTCATCTCCACTAAATTCAAAATCAATTTTATCCCTACTAATAGTCTAATACTGTATCCTCACAATCTCTCTACTCTCTAATGATAATTACCACACTAGTACAACATAGGTCTTTGAATAGCTATGGAATATGGCCTCACTCAAGAAAAAAAATATGAGATATGGCTGACATGTCTTAGAGAATGAAAGGAAAAGTCAAAAAGATGAAAAATAGGAATTTGGGGTGGGGCATTTTTATGGCTACGTATTAGAGGAGGGGCCAAGTTTTTCTCATAGGGGGGCCAGCTCTTAAATGAAAAAGTGTGAGGCCTATTTCTTCCTACTATTATGGAGGTTTTAAAAAATTTTGGGGGGGCCATGGCCCCCTCAAAGCATAACGTGCCTCCGCCCTGCCTGTGCTCATAAGTATGTTTTCCTATTTGCTATCCTTTCTCTTGAATCATTGATCTAGTTTGTATTTTAAAACTCATGCAATCTACAGCTATTGGAGAAGCACAGTTTTATATTGGTGAAAATTGTTTAGCGAGGATACACATCAGAATGAATAAAGCAAAGGAATAAATCAAGCAATTAAAATATAATGTAATGGTTAGTATGGATGTTATTAATGCAAATTTTAATATTGATTTCATTGAAAAATAACAAGATAACTGTAGCAGTATAGTTAGGTCTTTTTTGGTAATTTGCACTCGAAACAACAATTTTAAACCAATGTTATCTATGAAAAAAAAACACACATTTTTTTTAACATTTTTACCAAATGTTTATTTATAATTTCAAAAATCATGTTTTCAAAATGCACATTTATTCTAAAATTATTATTTTTGTAAACGTACTTTTTAAAACAGCTAACCTAATTAAACAGACCCCGTATGAGGGCCATTCATATAATTGACTCCATCAGATGGTAGCTTATGAAAATCCATCAAGTCTTGCATGCATTGAAACAGTGGAAGAGGTGATGTGCGTTAGTTGACCCATCAGACTAGAAGGTAAACGACCCCACCACGTTAAAATAGCTGTATGATACAACAAAGATGATTTTTGGTAGCAAATATAAGTAAGGCGTGTCATCAATACACAAATATGCAACCACTTGGAATAGGAGCAACTCGCAGAGTGATGAATCTAACGTGGCCCATGCACATTCAAGCTTGGTAAACTAAAAATATGAAAATTAAAGTAATAATGATAGTTTACTTCTTCAAACTTTTTTTTTTTTTTTTTTTTAGTGCAAACTTCATACTTTTATTGTTTCTTTGCTTGGTTATTTAGAAATGAAATGTGCGTATCAAAAAAAGAAAAAGAAAAAAAGAAATGAAATGTGGGCACGACCCATGCACATTCAAGCTGGTGCAGGTGGGGACAGGCACAGCGTCAGGTGAAAAACAACTAATCAAGAAGACCTGAGATCTTCACGTGCACTGCGATGAAGGCATGGGTCCACTGTGCGGTTGGGTTTTAAATAACCTGTTGCAGACAAGGGATTAGATCTAATTGGCTATGATACCATGTTAAAGTTGTTGAAAGAGAGAAAAGAGTTGTTCAAAGTGATATCCCAACCCAACCGAAGTCGCATCTTTTTAATGTATCATGTTACGTATTAAAGATACACCTACCATTGTAAATTTGTAATGATACAACCATAATGGTCTCAACCGAAACCGAAACAGCAGTTGATGTCAGCCATAAAAATGTTGAAGGAGCCTAAGAGGTCCCATCGATTGCTAAAAATCTGAGAAGGCTGAAAATGTGGCTTGTTTGAAATGAAAGATATACCCACTGTTGTAATTGACGTAACCATTATAATAGTCTCAATTAATGAAGTAGTTGATGCCCTAGACAAAGTTGAAGGAGGTTCCATCTATTGCAGAAAAGTATGTGGCTTGACTTAAATAAGAGATTCACCCACCATTGTTATTGATGCAACAACGTTAAGCATCCACGTCTGGATTCTAAATCCTATTTTATTTTACCATCTCAAAAAGTCACTTTTTCAATTATGCAATACAATTTTACAATTCTCCAACATTCCAACTCTTATATCCCAATCTTACTCATTAAAATAATATTTTTACACAATAAAATAATATTTCTCACAATTACCATTATACATTACAACACATTATTTATACATTATTTATTCTTTCTCTCTCTCTTTCCTTCTGGTCAGAAACCACAATCACCACCACCGCTGCACACCACCACCGCCGGCAACCCAGAAACTACCGTAACACCAAAAAAAAAAAAAAAAAAACCCAGAGAAAGAGCAGTCAATAGCCTAGACAAAATTGAACGAAGCCTCATCTATTTCCAAAAATGAAGGCTGAAAATGTGGTTTGTTGACTTTGTTCTTTCAATAAAATAAATGTGGCTTGATTAATTTCATTTCATTTGAAATTTGTTAGAGTGATTGTGTGACTGAAAGAGAGAAAAAAGTGGTTGATATATGGGTCCGTTTTGGCAACAATCTGTTTTTTTTTTTTTTTTTTTTTTTTTTTTTTTTTTTTTTTTTTTTTTAATGTCATTTGCTACGAGTTTTAAGTGGTCAATTATTCACTATAAATTCATGGAATTGTGTTTGTCTAAATCAAAGATTGAGCCATTTGTTCTATCTGCTATAATGTATATGAATTATCGATAATTGCTGGTTCTGGTTTGAGAGTGTAATTTACATTACGAGAAATTATTATATGTATTCGGTGAAAGAAAATAGGTAGACAACATTGTTCATTCTTCAAACAAGGAAAAATTTTGCAATCTACAATAAAACAAACACATATAAACTTAATATATGTGTTAGTTTTGTAAAATACACTTCATAATCAAGAAATTTTTCTTTTGATTTTGGTTTTGCCACGAAGAGAGAGAGAGAGAGAGTTAACGTTAAGGTTAACAGAAGTTTTCATTAAATTTTCATTTAACAAGTGTCTCTAATATGTTGACACATGCTTATTTGTAATTTTAACGAGTGCCCTAAGGGCACTTGTTAGCATTTTCCTTTTAAAAATCATGTTTTCAAAGCTCACATTTATTCTAAAATCATTTAAAACATTGAAGAGGTGACGTGCTTGTTGACCCACCATGTTAATTAAAATGGCTGTTTGGTTGGTGAGATTCCGATGCATAGACTCACAGATGTATGACATACAAGTACAACAAAGATGATTTTTGGTAGCAAATTGGTCCGACTTTTCTTCTCCATCAATACACAGAATGCAACCACTTGGAATAGAAGCAACTCACAGAGTGACGAGTCAACATGGCCTATTGCTTTGCTTGGTTATTTAGAAATGAAATTAATGTGGGTACGCACGACCCACATTCAAGCTTGTGCAGGTGGTAATAGCGTCACGTGAAAAACAACTAGCGAAGAAGAACTGAGATCTTCACATGCACTGCAATGAAGGCTTGGGTCCACTTGCAGTTGGGTTTTAGATAAACTGTAGTTAATGGGAATCCAAATCTTCTGTCCCACTTTTCCTACTCCACTCTATACTCCACCAATAAAAATTTGTCACGTGTTAACATAATTAATTAAATACTATCATTATTGACTTATTAATATTACTATTATTAATTAATGGTAGTATTTAATTAATTAAATGAATACGTGGCAAGTTTTTATTGGTGGAGTATGAAGTGGAGTAGGAAAAGTGGGACAGAAGATTTGGACTCAGTTAATGGCAGTAGCATATGGTAAAGGAGTTAGGAGTGGGTTTGATGGAAGATTTATTAATTTGCAGACAACACAGCTCGGATCTAGTTGTTGAGTAATTGAAAGCGAGAAAAGAGCGGTACAAAGTGATCTCCCAACCGAAATCGCATCCTTTTTAATTTATCATGTATTTGGTGCAAATTAACCCCATCACTCACTCTATATCTACCTTTCAAAACTTATTTATATATATATATTAAAAGGTATAGAAGTCCGGAAATTTTAACATGGTTCTGCCTACGCTATAACAGGAAGCCCTTAATAGATTCATCCCTAATATTAAATAAGATAACGTTTATACACTAGAGAACCCTAAGCTAACTTCAGACACGTACATATATGATCGACCTACAATTTGTTTGAGTCTCTTGACCATAATATATCTAACATGACTTGTTTTAATAATTGATACACTTATCATTGTAATTGGTGCAAGAATATGTCTAGGAACACAACATTAGCCATAAATTTTTACACTATTTGTTGAAGTGACAGGTTGTAAGTGAAGGAAACAAAAATAATGTTAGAAGTGAGTCTATGTAAAAGCGATTGTCCACCACTTTAAACTTGTAACTTCTACAAATTGAGACAAAGTTGTCTTTAAGAAAGTTGTTAATGCAACCATAGTAGTCTCAATCCAAAAAGTAGTTGATGGCAAAGTCAAAATCTAAAACAATGTTGTTTAGACCCTTAGTACGACTTACTACTAATTTTAATAAGTTTAACAAATTATTTAATTGGGAAGTTACTTAGTCCATGTTCAAGTACAATAATATTCGTAGATAAATAGTAAAGGAAGTAAACCATAAATAAACCCATACATAGACCAGCATTTATTCACGGAGTGAAAAAACTAAAGGTAAAATCACTTGAAGGCAAAAAATGGGAAAGAAATATTGGAGGATTAAATTAGAGGGGTCTAGCTTATTTCTAGTATTTTTTTTTTTTAATTGAACATCTCATTTTTTAAAAATAACAATGGCAAGTGGTAGTAAGTTTTAATCTCCATCTTTTATTTAGTTAGTAGGTAATATGATAGTTTCTTATTAAAAGAAAATGAGATTCCAGTTAAAAAATACTAGAAGTAAGCAAAACTCAAATTAGAAGGGATCATTTCCCATCAAATTCACTATCAAGGTTTTTGCGGTATAGATTATACTCACTAGACTTCCAATACAAATAGATAAACATCGTACTTGAATCAAATCCTTTCATACCCTATAATTTTTATTTAGGTATAAGACATGTGGCATTTGAAAATCAAATAAATGCTACATCTGGCTAAAAATAGGAGTGAATTGAAGGATTAAATTAGAGGAGATCTTTTCCCATCAAATTCAGTATGAAGGTTTTTGCGGTATAGAGTATACTTACTAGGCTTCCAATACAAGTATATAGACACCGTACTCTACCTCTCCACTCCTAATAGTAACTGTAGACTTCAATCTTGTTCCTTCGTAGACACTTGATTCTGTAAGTCAATATCTATTGACTGCAATACTAATCTCTCAGTCACTCCAAGGCTTCTTGAAAATGTGATTACGTCTCTATGGTTTGAACAACGCTTCCAACACAATGAAAGTAATCTAATATGTTTCGAACACTCAACCTCTCAGGTATGTTCAATTGGATGGAGTTGAAAGACAAATTTTGCTCTCTCAAGGTTTGCCTTGATGTTTCAAATGACATCATTCTTCTCACGAAATAAAGGTTGAACTATGGTTTAAATATAAGTAGAGTGTCTAACGGGACTCTATTGAGAGTATATGTCTAAGTTTGCATGATCGAAGCTTGATCTCGCTCAACCAAGTTCTTCATTTTTGCAAGGTAAACAGAAGCTTTAACTTTCAACCCTTATTGCCATAATATACGAAATATAATTTCACAATCCAAATTTATAAAAAAAAAAAAAAAAAAAAATAGATGTCACATAATTAGCCAATTCTAAGACTCCTAACTTTCATTCTTGCAAGGGCTCGATTTATTGCTAAAAAATTGTATAGGCTGGAAATATGGTTTTTTTTTTTTTTTTTTTTTTTTTTTTCTAAAGAAAAATATACACCCACCGTAACCACTGTAATTGATACAATCTTAATACTGATAATAGTCTCAATAAAAACTGAAACAAATAGTTTTTTTTTTTACAAAATAGAAAATTTAATTTAGTTTAATCTATAAATATATATGTGTGTAAAATTCCCTCTTATAAAAATTTGAACTTCGATCCTTGCCCCACCACCCCACAAAAACTTTGTACTTGTAGTTGTGCAGTGATCGTCACGCTAAGGGTGCACGGTGGACATGGTTTTAAAAACCAGACCAGGGAGAAAATTGAATTTGCCTCCAATTCCCTGTTTAACACAACTTTTGACTAGTTATTGGGTTTTTACAGGACCGAATTGGTGGCCGTTTTCCGTTCAACCAATTGGTCCAGTCTGATTTTTAAAACTATGACGGTGGAAAACCAAAACAATTTTTAATGACCTATAAAAAGTCCCATTGATTGCTAAGAATCTGAAAAGGCTGACAATGTGCTTGTTTGAAATAAAAAATATACCTACCACTGTAATTGAATTATTGATGTAACAATAATAGTCTCAACTGAAAGAGTAGTTTGATGACGTAGACAAAGTGGAAGGAGGAGTTTATTGCCAAAAAATTTAAAAAAAAAAAAAAAAAAACCGTAGGATTATTCACCTACCACTGTAATTGAAGCAACCACAATAGTCTCAACCGAAAGAGTAGTTGATGGCCTAGACATAGTTGAAGCCTTGAAGGAGGTCTCAGCAATTGCTATAGTCTGTAGGCCTCCTGGTGTATGTCAGGTAGCTCATTTCTTTTTTTTTTTTTTGATGAAGGAAAATTCTATTAACCAAGAACAAAAGGGAACAGCAAAAAAACCTTAGATGCCAGACTCACCCCAAACAACTGCAGCAAACTCAGGGGGGCAGCATCCAAGGTCAAAAGATCCAAAAAAATTACAGGACAACGACCACTTTGCTAGACAATGGGCAGCCATATTGGCTGATCTAGGAACCCAAGAGACAACCACATTAGACAACTCAGAAAGCAACACCTGCATACCTAGAACAGTAGGTCTAATCCTCCAAGGAGAAGCTTGACTAGGATTCACCATAGCATCACAGCATATCTTAGAATCAGACTCAATGAAAATTCCCTCAAATTCTACCTTGGCTGCCAACATCAAAGCCCATTTCAGAGCATCAGCTTCAGCTTGAAGAGGGAAAGTGGATTTCACCTTTTGCGAGCAAGCAAAGACCAACTTCCCTCTCCAATCTCTCGCCACTGCAGCTACAGCAGAAAAAGAAGGCCCCACTGCAGCATCCACATTAATTTTAATAAAGAATCTCCTAGGAGGTAACCACTCATGAACCGCCACCGTAGGAATCACCTCAGCAGTCACAGCAGGAACCATCACAGTAGGTCTGGGATTCTTGAACTCAGCAACGAGCCTCCCAATACTAGCAGAAAGGTCATCGATACTGATCTGGGAATTTTCAAAAAGAACTTGATTCCTAAGCTTCCAAATTCCGTCAAAAAGAACAGCTCCAAACAACAAAAATTCATTTCTCTGCTCATGATTCAAATTATTTGAAAAAGGGGGGAAGAAAAGAAAATTAACCAGCTCTAAGGTTGAAGAAAACCCAAGAGTATCAGATCTTACCCCCCACTTACTATTGAACCAAAGAGCCTTTGCCACCGGACATAGATTGAATAGATGGATTGAGGACTCATTTTCTGCCTTGCACAGAGGACATAACACCTCTCCAATGTCCAGACATCTAGCTAAATTGGCTTTAGTAGGCAAACAATCCATTGCGACTCTCCAAATTAGCATTTTAAGTCTTTCATGCAGATTGGATTTCCAAAGTTGATGCCAAAGAGGCTCAGGTGACTGACTAGCTGTAAAACCCCGACAAAACCAATAAGCAGATTTAACTGTCAAATCTCCCGAGCTTGTGGGGGTCCATGTCCACCCATCCTTAACTACACAAGAAGGTAATGGAATTTTCAAAATTAATTCGACATCTGAGTCCTCAAACCAATGCTTCAACTTATGAATATCCCAGGCATTTTGATCAGAATTTAGAAGTTGAGAAACCAGCAATATCTCTTCCGGATTAACCCCATTTTTAGGCTTAGGAACAAACCCCTGAAGATCTAGAATCCAAGGGTCATCCCATATTCTTATTGATTACCATCACCAACAGACATACACGCTGTGTTTGAGAAAATGTGCTTTACACCTTCTAGACTTTTCCAGATTGGAGAAGAGGAACCTCGAGAGAAATGGGAAAGCCAATTATTTCTAACTTTGTATTTAGCTCTAAGCATATTAACACAAAGGCTGTTCTTACCAGATAACATCCACCAAGCAAGTTTCGAAAGCAAAGCCTGATTAAACTCCCAAGATTTTCTGAAGCCCAAACCGCCTTCCTTCAAAGGTCTACATAGAGAAGACCAAGAGATAGGAGTCCAAAAATGTTTAGACTCCGTTTTCGGATTCCACCAAAACCTTCGAACTACCGCATCCAGTTGGTCACAAAACATTTTGGGGAATTGTAAGGCCGCCATGGTATATGTTGGAATGGAAAGAGCAACAGACTTAATTAGAGTTGCTCTTCCAGCCCAGGAAAGATTCTTACTTTTCCAGCCACTAAGTTTGCTCACTAACCTGTCTTTCACCATCCTGAGATCTTGGGCTCTGCACTTAGATAAAAACAAGGGAACACCAAGATAGGAGGTACACTGAGGGAGAGAGTTAAGACCCCACCAACACTTTATTTGGTTGAGAAACTGAGAGCTAACACCTTTAGAGGGGAAGACTCCAGACTTTTCCACACTAATTGATTGACCAGACCAAGAACAATATTTTTCTAGACACATTTTAAGCGAGGCCAGCTCAGAAGTCTTAGCTTTACAAAAAAGTATAATATCGTCCGCGTAGCAAAGCTTTGAAATAGTAGGGGCGTTGTAGGCCACTTTCACTGGGGAAATAAATTTCCGATCCACCTCTCTATTAATCAACCTCATAAGAACCTCACTACCAAGAATAAATAGATACGGGGAAAGAGGATCCCCTTGTCTGAGACCGCGGCTAGGAGTAAAGCTCGAACCAATTCCCCCATTCAGCAGCAAGGAATAATGAACAGTGGAGATGCATTGAAAAATTAAATTAGAGAACTTATCACTAAAACCAAAAGCTTTAAGCACCTTCATTAAGAAACTCCACTCCATTCTGTCATAAGCCTTCTGAAAATCAAGTTTTATCCCCAAGAAACCTTTCTTCTTCTTCATAAGCTTGAAACTATGAACTATCTCTTGAGCAAGGACCACGTTCTCTGTGATGCATCTATTGGGAACAAAGGCTACTTGGGCTGGATCCACTAATCTGCTCAATAGCGGTCGAAGCCTACTCACAATAATTTTTGTAATAATTTTGTAGCACACATTGCATAGCCCAATAGGTCGGAAATGTTTAAAATTGCAAGCCCCTGGTCTCTTTGGTATGAGAGAAATGAATGTTTGATTAAAGCTTTTTAACATCCAACCATTTCGGAAAAAGCTTTGCGTCGCAAGTACCACTTGATCCCCCACAACTCCCCAATAGTGTTTGTAAAATAGGGCAGGGAAGCCATCAGGGCCTGGGGCCTTTAAGGATTTCATCTCAAAAACCACCTTTTTAATTTCATCTCTAGAAGGAATTCTGCACAACTCTGCATTTTCAACATCAGAGATACAAGGAATAATTAAGTTCTCCAACCTACTAGGGATTTGAGGATTACTAGACTGATACAGCGCACTAAAACTTCTTTCAAAATAGTCTTGGATATCAGTGCTATTATTGATCCAAGAACCATCATCCAATTTAATTTCTGATATGCGATTTCTTCTTCTGCGAATGAGGGTAGATAAGTGGAAGAATCTTGAATTTCTATCCCCCTCTTTTAACCACAGTTCCCTAGATTTCTGTTTCCATTTCAACTCATCCTTGGTCAGCCAATCATCAAGTTCAAGATTTAAAGATGCCTCTAGCTCCAGGTTCTCTTTAGTGGGAGGTTTCTGTTGAATTTCAGCTATTTTAGCTTGTAAGGCTTTAATTCTCTCTCTAACAAGACCAAACACCTCCTTATTCCACTTCTTTAATTCTTTTTTTGTCTCCTCCAGTTTTCTTGCAAGTTTAAACCCATTAGAACCCTCTACATTTGCCTGCCAAACATCCTCAACCACCACTCTACTCCTTTCATCCTTAGTCCACATTGCTTCAAATCTAAAAGGTCGGTTGAGATTTACCGGCTCCAGATGAGTATCAAGCAAAATAGGATTATGGTTAGAATTTGCATTTGACAGATGCTTAACTCCCGCCTTGGGGAAAAGAGATTGCCATTCTCGATCACATAGGCATTGATCAAGTCGTTCCTTAATATTCGCTAAACCTTCACGCCTATTTGACCAAGTGAAAGACGGCCCATTAAAGCCAAGATCGATAGCTCCAGTATTTGTCATGAAGTCCCTCAGGCAATTGATAGAACTCTCAGAGGTAGAGCGACCACCCCTTTTTTCATCTGCCATTTTAATGCAGTTCAAGTCCCCAATGATTAACCAAGGTCCCGAAAAGGAACGCACCATATTCTCAAGCATCTCCCAGAAGATTTTCCTTTTATTCCTCCTACAGGGCCCGTAAACAGCAAAAAGCATCCAAGGTGAGGAGGGAGGGTCCGAATACACAAGAGCCGAGATCATATTCTGATCAGAATACACAACTTCCAGCTCCACCCCCAAACACCAAAATAAGGCAATACCACCAGCACGACCCTCTGGTTCCACACAAAAATAATCTGCAAACTTCAATCTAGTCCTGAGTTTATTCATTCTTAGAGATTTGGATTTAGTTTCTGACAGGAAGACTAGCTCCGGAGTAGAATCACGGATAAGCTCCCTGAGACCCCGAACTGTCGGAGCTCTGCCAGCGCCCCGACAGTTCCAAGCGAGGGTCCTCATAAAAATGTATGGGCGAGACAACAGCACCGATTTAAAAAGAGATAGTACTGATGCGCAAGCAATACCAACCCCAACTACCACAAAAATACCCAAGGTAATACTACTGAACAGAGGAGCAATAGGGCACTTACTTAGTTGAAGCTCGGAGTAAACTTTGATCAGGTAGCGACCCACAATCCAGCTGAATCCACTGATAGATTTCATCCACCGGTGTTGCTCACACCGAATCCAGCAAGGCAATGCCACACGAAGGTGGATGAAGTACTCACCCGGAGTGTGAGAGAGAGATCGTTCCGACGAGGGTCCTAGTTGAAACTCGGACTAGAATCTGAAGCGGAATCAACCCACTGTCAAGATGCAACCACTGATAGAGATCAATCTTCGGTGATGCTCACACCGAAATCAGCAAGGCAAGATTAGAGAGCTAAAGATGGGAGATGGGTTAGGAAGGTGGGTGTAATGAATCTGAAGATTGGGTTAAAATTAGGGATTTCCAAAACAAAAGGAAAGATCCCACCCAAAAAGATGGAAGATGAGATCCACAAGCAGGTGAAGGAGCACAGCCACACGGAGGTGGAGAATACCCACCCAAAATGGTGGAGGAGGCCACACCGAGGTGGAAGAAAGGGCTCACACGGCGTGTGAGAGATAGAGACTCCTACTACGGGAGAGAGACTTTTTCTTGCCGATATGTTTCCTCTATTTTACAACTTTTGATACAGGTAGCTCATTTCTCTCCAATATTATAAAGAAACAAAAAAAATCAGTCAAATCAGTCATATCAATGAGTTCACTTTGAGAAGAATTGTTTCAATATTTAAATTTTCATGTTTGTAGCTATTTTGTGTGGACCTGTAAAAAAATCATCATAGCTTGAATGGCTAGTGCAACTAAAATTGAAGTTTTGTTAATCCTGCTTCCCTGTTCGATCTTGTGTGGACCAACAACACTTTTTTTTTTAGTAGTAATGGTTTTGTTCAGCAGAATATGGACTGGTTGGAAGTTGGAACCTATGAGTCTATAAGCATGATGAGCCATCCTCATTCCACAATACACACTGTAAAATATAAATTCTAATTAAAATTGATATGGATATTACCATCACATTGGAATACTTCATGGCCCACATGTTTTTTTTTTTTATAGGAATCATGGCCCACATGTTCTTAAGATTTCTTAGCACATTTTTTAGTAAACTATTATAGTAAAATTTTTAATTATCGAAAAAGAAAAAAAAAATCAAGTGCAATACTTAATGACCAATATTTTCTTTTTACCCGAATACGTAGAGACTAATAATAACATTTAAGATGACGTACCATGTGTCACATCCTCAGTAAAAACAAAAATTATCTTAATAAATAAATATTAAATGTTTTCATTATTCCCTGAGACTGCTGGTTCGTTATAAAAGCCAAATAATAGGAGTAAAGCAGCACAAGCACACCTGCTATTGCGTAATCTATTTCTCACTTTGCTCCTTATTTTTGTCACTTGCATTCTATTTCTTTATTGTATTCTCAACTTATAACTTTTAGTCTCCTCCATCATATCAAAAAAAAAACTTTTAGTCTCCATTAACTATGGCTGATGCACTACTATCACTAGCTACTGATCTCTTGAAGCAGTTGGGTTCAACCAGTGTTCAGCAGGCTCAACAAGAGATAAACTTGATTGTTGGCGTTGAGGAAGAAATCGAAAAGCTTTCTAACAGTTTCAAAATCGTCCAGGCGATGCTCAATGATGCTGAGGAGAGACAGTGGACGGAAGCGGCTGTGAAGCTTTGGTTAGATCAGCTCAGAGACGTGTACTACATGATGGATGACGTGTTGGACAAGTCGAACACTGCAAGGATCAAATCAGAAATTCAAAAAGGAGTTGTTACTAATAACAGTCCTGCTACCCTGAAGAAGAAGAAGAAGAAGGTACCATGCTCATTCTTCCCCTCTCTGTCATGTTGTTTTCGTCAAGTAGATAACCTTTCTCTGCGTCGTGAGATTGGTCACAAAGTAGAAAACCTGAAACAAACATTAGATAACATTCTAAAAGACAAAGTGATGTATGGGTTTGACTTGACTAGGCATTCACATGTAGAAGTTGAGCGACCAACAACGACGTCCTTTGTGGATGTGTCCGATATAATTGGTTGTGATAACTATAGGAATGAGCTGTTGAGCAACCTGTTAGGCGTGGGTACTCAGGAAGAAAGAAATCCTCGTGTCATCTCCTTAGTGGGCATGGGCGGTATAGGAAAATCCACTCTTGCCCAACTAGCCTACAATCATTCTAAGATCCAAGCCCATTTTGAAGTAAAAATATGGATTTGTGTCTCTGATCCATTTGATCAATGCAAGGTTGCCAAAGCAATCATTCAGGAGGTTGACCCTAAACACGAATCTCTCAATAAAGTTACTGAATTTCAAACTCTATTACGTGAAATAAATGATTTAATTGGGGAGAAGAAATTCTTTCTTGTCCTTGATGATGTGTGGACTGATGACTTCACAAAGTGGGAGTCATTTAGAAATGTACTCAAATGTGGTGCCCAAGGTAGTAGAATTCTAGTCACCACACGAAAAAACAGTGTTGCAGAGATGATGGAGAGTTCCCACATGATCAATTTGGGGGTACTGTCACACGATGACTGTTGGTTGATGTTTAGTAAAATAGCATTTTCTAACAAAGATCTACGTCAACATAGGGATCTAGAAGAGTTAGGCAAAAAACTAGCAAATAAGTGCAAAGGCTTGCCATTGGCTGTAAAGACTCTCGGTAGTCACATGCGTAGCAAGAGAAGTAAAGAAGAGTGGGAGAGGGTTTTGCACAATAATTTGTGGGAAGTAGAAGATATTGAAAAGGGTCTTTTGGGACCATTGTTGTTGAGTTATAATGAATTGTCCTTGTCAGAGAAACAATGTTTCTTATATTGTGTTGTCTTCGTGAAAGATCATCAATTCAATAGACTTGAGTTAATCATCCATTGGATGGCACAAGGATATATCAACTCAAAAGGAAATATGGAGATGGAGGACATAGCAGAAGAGTACTTTCAAAAATTAGCCATGTGTTCTTTTTTCCAAGATTTTAAGAAAGATAAGAATAATGGTAGAATTGAAAGTTGCAAAATGCATGATATTGTGCATGACTTTGCACAGTCAATGACAAAAGATGGATGCTTGACAATCAAAGGTGATAAAGAGGTTAATATAAACTTTAAAAGGGCTCGACAGTTGTCATTAATAGTTAAAGAAACATTTCCTGAGTCTGTCTATGAAGCGAAAAATCTACGCTTTCTCAAATTAGATTTTTTTATGTCTTCTCAGATTGTCCAACCCAAGTTATTTGACAATTTGGCATGTCTACGTACACTACATTTGGAAAGTCAATCCATTCTAGAACTTCCAAATGAGGTGGAAAAATTGATACATTTAAGATATCTCAAATTATCTTGCTATGAGATAGAAGAATTGCCTGAAAGTATATGTAATTTATGTAATTTACAAAGTTTGGATGTTAGTGAGTGTTGGAAACTTGAGAAATTACCCCAGGGTATAGGTAAACTAATTAATTTAAGACACCTTTTACTTGGACTTTATATTGGTCGTCATTTTATTAAAATCAAATCATTTCCGAAAGGATTTGGGGGATTAACTTCGCTTAGAACATTAAATTACTTTCCTGTAGCTGTAGGCGGTAAGGGAATATGTAAACTGGGAGAATTAGAACATTTGAACCACATTCAAGGGGCACTTGTTATATACGGGTTGCAAAATGTGGTAGATTTTGGTGCGATCGAGAATACATTGAAGAAGAAGAAGGACCTTTATAATTTGAAGCTATTTTTTACCACATTAAAGGAAGAGGAGGAAGAGGAAGAGAAAGAGAAAGAGGAAGAAAGAAGAAAAATGGAGAAAGATGTAGCCATTCTAAATGCCTTAGAGCCACCTCCCCGCTTGGAATCTTTACAAATTAATTTTTATAAGGGCACCACAGTGTATCCTAATTGGATGATGTCCAAATTGACCTATTTGAAAAGGCTTTTTCTCATTTCTTGCGAAAACCTAGAGTGGTTGCCTCCTTTGGGGAAGTTGCTGTTGCTTGAAGAATTAAAGATAGAGGATGCTCCAATGATTCGAAAGGTGGGAAATGAATTTTTGGGAATAGACATAGAAGAAGAAGAAGAATTATCAAAATCATCCAAAAACAATAACAACGAAGACATCATCATATTCCCAAACCTTAAATCTCTCACATTTAGAAATTTGAGGGAGTGGGTAGAATGGACTGGGATAGGAGAAACAACAGAAGAAGAAGAAGAAGAAGAAAAAGATAATAGTACTAATGCTTTTGTTACTAATAATACTCCAAAAATAAAAATAATGCCACTTCTTCATTCCTTGAAATTTCGGTGGTGCGGCAATCTGAAGTCTCTGCCGAACTACCTGCTTAATTCTCCATTACAGGAATTGGATATCTATGGATGTCCAATTCTCAAGCAGCATTGCGAAAGAAGGATAGGAGATTTCTGGCGCAACATTTCTCACATTCCAAACATCAAAATTTGTGCAAGAAGACGGCCAACGTAAGTCTTCTTTTCTTGCAAAACTATCCTATCAAATATATAAATACTAATACATATATGGAGACGCAATTAACTTAACTTCTATATTTATCCCATCAAAAACAATTAATTAATTAATTAATAATACCTACCACATCCCTTGATAAATTTTCCAAATATCACAAACACACTGCCGCCATGGGATCCTTGTTGCTCTAATCTCTCAGTGGTATGGCTTCTATTATATTTTATTTTTCTTCTTCATTTTTTCTCAGTGGTACGAAGACGACTCCTCCATTCGCACCTTCACCACAGCGAGTGGAGGCTCCGGCTCGCCACGGTTAAGATCGAGAATTCGGATGGCACGAAGGACGGTGGGGCCCAGGGGACCGGTCCGGCGGGTCCCACAGCTCCGGCCGGGAGCTCGGTGTTAAAGAAGACGCCACGAAGATCTTCACTGATAACATTCAGACCAGTGGAGAGTATAGCTCCAGAGAAGAAAGTTTGAAGACAGAGGTAAGTCTCTCTCTCTCTCTCTGCCTGTGTCAAATTTTGAATCTTTGTTTGGAAAATTAAAGTTTAGAAGTGGTTGATTCAATGAATTGAGAATAGAAATGGTGTTTGTGGGATTTTTAAATCTGGACAGTACAGGGCAGTTGACATGCACAGAAGAAGACAGATACATTATGATGAGACTGGGTAGTAAGAGCGGGGTGTTGAAGAAGACAATGAATGAGGAGGTCAGATTCCCTTTTAAATTGCTCAATCATTACCTTTAAATCTATGTTTATATTGCTACTTTATGCCTCTTATTTCTAGTTACCTTTAATATTTCTATCTTGGATTAATTGCTCGAATTCCATTGTGTGTTTAGATTAGTGATTATACTAGATACAACCATTTTAACGTCTCTAAATGGTCATCATTGTTCAATCTAGGATGCTGGCTGGGGCACATCCATCAAGTAATTATGCTGCCCAGCTCAATTCTGTTCTCATTGACTTCATTCTTTTTGAAGTGTTTCCCTGCATTAATTCTTCTTAATCAAATCTGCCAATTTTAAAGAGAATCAATCTTTCTTGAATTAGCTTCACCAAATTCTTGTAGGTTAGAAAATTTTATGAAAGATTCATAGCAATGTACATTTCCCTTGTTAGCTGAGATGTGGAGTGTTGCTTGATTGTGGAGTCACCATTTTTTCTTGAAGGAGCTAGTGGACTGTTTGAATTTATTGTGAAAAGACAAAGAAAATGGGCACATGGTTATAGTAATTGTTGAAGTTATGAAACTTCTTCTTGAAAAAATGCGGACAAAAGACTAGCAGGAAATGAGTATGTGGATATCTCAGGGGATTTAGGTATGGATGCTAGGATGTAAGTCTTGCTTTGGTGTTAACTGTGTTGTTTGCCATGCCTGGAAATTGTGAACATCTCAGTTTTGAAATATAGTAAGGAAAGAACTTGGAGAGGATTATTTGTGTAGCGACTGATTCTAACTTCAAGGACTGCCTATTATTTCCTTCATTTTGCTTTCTGACATTGTGCTAGAGACGTTAATGTAACTTCAACTGCTTGAGTTGCCCCTTTTCAGTTTAGTAAATGGTAAACCTAGCACTAGAACATGACAGTTCCTTCATTTGGAAATTGTCAACCTCTATACAAGATGCAAACTTAAGAACCATAGATTTGGTTATAGGTAAATCAGGTGGCAGTTTACTCTTTTTTTTTCTTTTTTTTTTTTCAGTGAAACCTTTAAGGTCCTGAACACTTTTTATAGTTGTGTAGCAGATTGAGTTATTTTTTGCTTTCTTGATTTGATAAATAACGATTTTGGTGCATTGTGAAGAACATGGTCAGGGCAGGTGTTACGTAATGATATAAAAGTTGTTTTTGGGTGCTACGGTTTAAAAAAAAAAAAAGGATTTAATGGAAAATGTCTACACCCATAATCCTGGGCTAAAAATAATATAACAGCACAACATTGAGTAGCAGATTGAGTTATTTTATTCTTTCTTGATTTGATAAATAATGATTTTGGTGCATTGGGGAGAACATGGTCAGAGCAGAGATTACGCTATGATATAAAAGTTGTTTTTGGGTGCTAAGATTTAAAAAAAAGAAAAAAAAATAAAGTTAATGGAAAATCCCCACATGCATTATCCTAAGCTGAAAATAATATAAAAGCAAGGTGTTGAGAGTAGTTTGTAAAAAATTAGTATATCATTTATTGTAATATGATTTATTTAGCAAGCTGGTTTGGTGGGGTGCCTATCAGGAAAGGTGTTCAACATGAAGTAAAGGGCAAACCACCTGTAACCTGAGCAATTAATTTTGTATTGGTCTTTGTGGAGTTTCTTTATTTTGGATATTTTGAATAATGTGTCATAAATTTTATGCTTTTCTTTTAGGCATGCATGTGGATTGATGATGATCAAGACAATGAATCCAGGCAAGAAATCAATTACAAAGATTTTGAGGTTGAGGTATACAAGATTGAGGCCAGTAGTGATGAAGAAGATGGGACTAAGCATAAGGACTTACCAAAAAAAAAAGATTGGACTAAGTATAAGGCAGATGGAGAAGTGGAAGTAGACAAGATTTAGTGAGTTGACCAGTACAGAATGATTGACATACACAAAAGTAGACAGATACATATTATGAGCTTGGGTAGTAAAGGCAAGGTGTTGAAGAGGACAGAGGCTTTAAAGATGAAGGATGAGGTGAAATTCCTTGATTACTTGCATGATCATCATTTTCAATCTGTGATTATTGCTACTTTGTGCCACCTATTATTTCTGGTTACCGTTAATATTTCTATCTTGGATCAATTTTCTGAATCCCATTGTGTTTAGATTAATGATTATAGTTGTTAAAACTATATTATAATTTTATTGATTGGTTTTATTGAATTATTGCATGTTTGTGTGTAAGTGATCATGAAGTTTAGTTACAAGTAGAGTTTTTATAAATGATGATAGTGAGAGATATAAAACCTCTGGTATTGAAGTTTGGGGTGACTTTAAGTCTCCCTTTTTTGAGGATTTATTTGACTCTCACCTTAGAACCAGAACGATCAATCCCTCCCTGCTGCCTTCCTTGCCACTCTTTGGGTTTGTGTTCTTTCCTTGAGATAGATATGATCATTATAAAATAGAGATGAAAATGATTTGCAGTCATCATTTTTTTAACACCCTGTTTGATGCAGGAAATTAGGAGGTGTAGGCTTGCAGATGCAGCGGTAGGAATACTGAAGACAATTGATAATGACATTCCAGTACTCCTCAAGGCATACACAACTCTAAAATCTGATGCTCAGCATATCTCCTGATACAAAACCGTGATTTGATATTGAGCCTCTTATATTGGATGTCATCCTCTTCCTAGTGTGAGATATAAATTATCCTTTGGTTGCAACACTACTGTTCGAAGTCTCAAGAAATACAACATGCAACCCATGTTCAATCGTAATGTATTAAGAATGGTACCCGTGTTGTCAAGTTAATGGGCTACTACAGTGGTAAGCTTCATTCATCTAAATTGCTATTTTAACTTAACAAAGAGTTAACACTTGAGAAATTATTGGATTGATCTGAACATGTACTTCCTGTTGAAAAGAAAGTTCCTGATGGTTGGATTGTAATCTTGTATTGATTGTGAATCTTAAGCAATTAATTATGAGTCAGAGCATTGATTCTTTATGTTGTCGTCATGTGGAGTTAAGATTTGAGTTTTTTGATATCTCTAAGTTCAAGTGGACTGGGCTAAGTGATATTAATAAGTTTCTACACAATGATAATTTGTGTAGAAGATTACTCTTCTCTGTAGGAAATATGGAGGACTACCCCCAAAGTTGTTTTGGCTGGACTTCTAAAATCATTGACAATGTCACTTTTATTGGAACTCTGGTGCTCTCTATGCTTCAAATGATTGTGAACTAAGTCACATCTAGTTCATCTTAAGATACTCTCAATCTAGTTGTCACTTATGATTCAGATCAAAGACAAGTCCTCTGGATTTTACAAATAGCAAAAGACTAGGAGATTAACACAAACTGCTTGCAATGGATGAGGAAGAAAGATCAAGATCAATCTCAAAGAGAAACCCATCTGGGGGGTCACAGTCACAGATTAACAACTAGTCATGGTACATGATCTACTTTTCCCTAAACAACTTGTGTTTTGTTCATTCAATTGACAAATGCATCCTTATTTTCTATTCATTTTGATATTTGTTAATGTAGATCATTTGGAATAATATTAGGTAAATGCATTCTGCATATATTTGACTTCGCTTATTAATTTATGTTTTAATATTACATCAATATGGGCCTTGTGGATTTTCTTTATTTTTTGTATTTAGGCCAATCTGACATAACTCATAATGTGCTATTCTTGAAGGATTTTGGGTATCAATAAGATGAGAACCAGAGTTTTTAATAACAACGGTGATAGAAGAGAAATTTAAAAGCCTCTATTCTTGTGGATGTTTAAGGTGGTTTGGCTCTCTCTTTTTTGCTTTATTTCTCCACCCTTGTCTCAGAATGAAAACAATTAAACCCCCCTGCCATATACATCTCCAAACTCTTCGGGTTTGTGTTTTTTCTTATTCCAAATCTTCTTATTATAATTGACCTGTTTCTGCTTTCAAGTCCATGTTTTCATCATACCCTGCATGTTACTTGATCAGTGGAGAACTTAAATGGTGGAAGACCTTTGGAATGGGTTAATTCATTGCACTGTTTCTGTTGCAGTTGAATAATATTTAAGTTGTTGGATCTCAAAGCCCATTCAAATTTTAAATTTATATATTCTAATTTCACTATATAGTTATTGTTAACTATATATAGTATTTCTGTTAGAATAATCACAATCAATCTTTTAATCTTATTAGTTGTCACTTCAATTTTTTAAAATGAAAATTATAATGTTCAAATGGAGTGAACGCTGATTTTTTTTTTTATTTCTCTTATTTTTGTGATTTTGTTTTAATAGTATTGATGAAATTGCTTTGTTTGGTTGTTGATGAATGGATTGTTTTTCACATATAAATTAACTGAATGATTATCCCAAACCTGCTTGGTAAAATAATCCTGTCAACTGAACTTCATTATTTGTATTGTTAAATGTGAACTGAAAATTTTTTTGAAATTGGAAATCTATTTCCTCTCACTTTCCCTTCTATTCAATAATGTTGATGCATGATGTATATATTAACTAATCTCAGAGACTGTTGCAAAGTATAATCTGTTAGTCAAGGAATCATGAATAAAGTTTATTGCAGGATTTTCATTATATGCATGTCCTGGTTCTTTAATGACCCACCTAAGTTTACATTTTTAATTTTATAAAAAAAAAAATCATATTTGCACATCACCTACCAGCTAAAGCAATTGTATATTGTTGTCAGAAATCTCCTTATTTGACTTTTCATTTTTGAGCATACAGTTAAGACTTGATGGCTTCAGCATATAATATGAGTGACATATTAACTTTGGTGTAATTGAGAGCCCCACCCCCTAAAGAAATCTTTAGTGGTACAGAAAACCACAATAGAGAGATTCTGATAACTTTCAAAATTATATTAGTGACTTCCAAGCTCGCACCACAATTTCTCTGTGCCCAGCTGCAATGAAATTGCGAGATTGTCTATAACACCTTGCTAGTACTCACTACTCAAATTCTATAACACTTAAAGCCTTCTAGTATTTAAATTCTTTAACACTACATGGGAAAATTTGTAGGGAAGGTTTTGGTGTTTGGGAGTGGCATTTTCTGGGTGGTGATTTGACCTTTACAAGCTAGCCTACTATAAAGCAGCAAGCAAATTGTTCGAAACTAGTCCAAAAGTATTGAGAAAAGATGTGTTGGCCAAGGATGAAGCAGAAAGTCAGAAACCTTGTTGGCTATTAATGGTGCTATAAAGCTTTTCCTTTAATATTTAAATCTTTCATTTGTAACTTTTTTCACTAGTTCTTTTTGGTCTTGTTCTCTTTAATATTTTGAAAATTAAGGCTCCAAGGTGACCACTACGAGAGAAGAAGAAATCACAAACACCTTGGATACTCTTCTATAGTAAGGTATATTCTGATATTTCATTTTAATCTTCTGTATTTTCCTTTCTATTTTCTCCATCCATAATATTTAATTTTCTTTTGGAATGAAATGGACATACCTGAAATAGAAGTGAATATATAGAAAAAATTGAGGCATTAAAGTCATATTCTGCTCTTCAGTTGTAATTCACCTATAAGTATCTCTATATTCTTTTTCTTCTTGTGATGCTGTTATATTTGCTTTATAATCCAAGGTCAGTAACTTCTATTTCCAACCTTTATGGGCCTAGGAATGTTTTGGTCTCATTCCAGAACATCATGCAATAATGTTCCAATCTAATTCAGCCACATTTAATCTAAACATACAGAAGGCTGTGTGTACTAAAAGCCTGTTAACCCTTCCAAGATGCAGAAAGAAGTTTAACCTGGAATGCTGGTTCTTTAGCAGTCCATCTAGTTTGATAACTACAAAAGGCAACTAGGTAATTTTTCAGTAACACCTTTATTTAGCCTTCCATCTAAAATTTGAATGCTTAACACCTTAGGTGTTTTTATTATTTTTTTTAAAAATAAATTATTTAGAAGAATTCGGGGAAGCCCTCATAGCTCAAATCTATACTTGTTAATCATCTAGTCAAAATGTTATAGGATTAGGTACTTGCTATGTATCAAGTTTCCAAATCTATCTAATGCTTGTTCTTTGTCTTAGAGCAGAACATATTTCTCGATATGGAAGAGTTCGAAGCATGGGAGGCAGCTGCCATTAGGGATGAAGATATCATGAATACTTTGGCTTCGTTAATTGGATTAGGTAGCCATCACACAATATGTACATCCAGAACAACATTCTTGGAAGTGAACCGAATTTCTTATTGGCTTATTGTGACTTCATTGCTGTCTAATGTCAATCATGTCTCACTCAAAGAGTTCCCTCCATTGTTTATTTCCTTCAAGAAGTACTCTATCTCTCTTCCTCCATCCTCCTATGTCTTAGAAAAAGTTTGTTTTTCCATACTCTTCCTGCCTTTTCCTTCTCAATGTGGTGGTGGTATTACTTCTGATTGATGCTTGTTACCATTAATAACCCCTATCCAGCACAAGAAACAATTCCCACTTTACAAGGGAGCTCTGAGGGCCAGCACTTGGACATATGAGCAAGGATTCTGAAATCTGAATTGCCAAGGAAGTATGTGTTCCCTTTGTACATTTTAATGTTGCCCAAATTTTTCCTTCAGGTATCTATCTGATGCTTTATTAGGTTCCCATTTGGCATGCTGTATTCAGTTTCTTCTATCTTCCTCTCCATTTATCTATTGGTATGGATGTCACTCATGATTCAGATCACTTACAAGGCTCACTAAGCTAGTAGCAGAACCAGTGTTTGAAGTAATATGCATGAAGAATGGTGTTGAATGCAACGGTGAAGAGCATTATAGTGATGATGATCTGAAAGATGGCTTCCAATTTCATTCTTAATAGCCTTGTGTTTACATTGAAGGTTTGCATTTTTTTCTTTGGGCTTGAAGTGTCTTGATCATGTATTTATGGTGACTGTTCATAAAGACCTTTGTTGTTAAATTATCACATCTTTCTTTTGCGGCCCAAGTGTCCATACTATTTCTGGAGTTTGTGCACCGTCTGCTATAACCTCTGGGCGCTAATACTGCATACTTAATGTAGCATAGGTAACTGTATATTCTTCTTCTTGTCTCATGAGGTGCTTTTCTGTTAGCATTTTAAATCATCCTACCAAGCAGTCATCTATGTTTAAAATCATTTTGGATTGTGGGTAAAGTGTAGATTAATAGATTTCATAATCAACTTTAGCATCTTTCTTAACTGCACAATCCCTTCTGGAAAAGCGGCTATGCATAATCGGTTGATCTTTTATATCACAGGACACCACAGTGATGTCCTGCCAAAGTCAACAATATCAGTTGGAGCATCTACTTCATTTTTTGGCCTATTGGGAACCATGCTTTCTGAGCTTCTAACTGGACAATCTATGCAAATAAGGTAACATATTCTTTTTGCCCTTATGTCTTGGGCTGGTAAAAGTCACAGTCTGAGACTCAAAGCTAAGGTTTTATCTGATTAACCTAAAGTTATATGCTCTTAGTTTGTGAGAATAGGTCTTGACTCCTGAATATTCAGTGTGCAGCACTTGTAAGTTGTAACTCTCAAGCTCATTATTGCCATAAATTTGTCCCTTGGATTTCTTCCTCGTGTGGTCAATTCTGCTCATATTGGAGGATTCTTGTCAGGATTTCTCCTTGGCTTCATTCTTTAGGTCTGCAAATCTTCATGCATCATCATAAGAAATAAAGCAGAAATCCAGGCACAAGTGCTATCGATACCTGTTTATAGGATTACAGCTTTAGACCTTTAGTGTCTTAATTCAAGGGTAATTAACTTGAACTTTCTCTGAATTCTCAACTTCTAGTTTAAGTATGTACTGTGGAAAAATGATCCAGCCTTGGCTAACCTTTTTCTTTTCTTTTATTTTATCTACCCCCAAAAATTGGCAGATATGCATAAGGATGTATTGAGCTTATTAACAATCAGAAGCCGTATAGCCATGCAGTCTGCCTTTCTAGAGCATCAAGCACCTGAATGATTGTGTCAGTCTATTTACCTACCTTCAAGCTTTGCAAGTTTAACAAAATGACTTTTTTTTATGGATGCACATACCACTGTTTTCAAGTGTAAGGCAAGCAGGGACTTGCGTACTGTGATAAAGGATCTTAGTAGCATACACCTCCCATCGCCAACTTTTAAAACTGGCCAGCTTGCAGATTGTGCAGCCACTTCTTTCATACTTATGGCTTGGATACCTTACCATTAGTTTGCACAACTAAATTGTACAAACACTAGGGGTTGTACATTTTTATTTACATTATTATGCCATTCTCATAATACTTTTAAAGTATTTTTCATGTGTATTATTATAAATCAATCCAACAATCCCTCATATTTAATTCTCCCAAATGGGGAATTTGAAGAGGTAGGGGAGGGGATGGGAGCCATTTGTATTGAAAAAAATTTAATTGTCAATCTCGCTCTTATGATATCAGTTTATATTTATTTCTTTGAATTTCATTTTCCTCATCCATCCTCTCCCTCTTTATTTTTAAAACACTAGGCTTTTGACACATGCTTTTGAGACATATCAGTGAGAATATTTTCCTAAGGCTCATAAAGCAAAGGCTTTTTAAAGGATGCTAGGACCTACAAATTAGAATTTTGTGAACATTGTGTTCTAGGGTTGCAACTAACAAATCAAATTTGGCATAATAGTTCATCAGATTGAAATAAAGGGAAGAGGAAGAGGTGCTTTTTTCCCTTCCCTATACTTAATTTTTAAAGCTTCCAAATCCGTTTCCCTTCCCTCTTCTCTCCTTTCTCTCCTTACCCTCTACTCCCTTCTCCCTTCAAGCTTCCAAACACATTGTAAATGGCTAATGCAAATAAAATTCAAATGTTGCTCGTCCTACTTCAGTGTTGTTGTGTGGACGGTGGACCTGTTTCCATTAGTTCATGAAAAAATGGTGCCCTTGAACTTTAATGTGTAATGTTATATTTACGACGAATTAAAGGAAATTACATATGTAGGATTACTTATTTATTTATTTTATGAGTATATATGTAGGTATATGTAGGTTTGTCAGTTGGTTAATAGTGCAACTCATCACTTTTTGGATCTGGATTCATTACTTGCTGGCCAATTACTTATGATCAATTATACAAATTTTTAAAGAGCGTTCCATTCTTCTTAGTTTGATACTTTTTATTTGCAATGTTTAATTTCCACAAGAAGAATTTTAACTAAGGTCATTGCCCATCTGTATGGGCAAAGCATCAACTTTTTTTGTCTGAATAAATACTTTATTGATCAACCCCCAAGGCACAATATATATATATATATATATATTTTTTTTTTTGAGAATTTACAAGGCACAAATTTAATCCTGAATTTTCTTTATATATATATATATATATATATATATATATATATATATTGAGAAACTATAACCAAATGAGTTATTATTACATAATTTTAGAATTCTTTTCTAACTAAATGAATGATTATTATAATATAACATGCATAATTTTGTATATTTGTCATTATATATAATATCTGTAATTAAGATTATCAATAAAAACCTTTCTAATTTTTTTTTATAACTCCTTGTTTATTAACGAAGGAGATGATTTGAACTCAAACAATTATATCTTTTGTAATACTTGCATATTATTGTTACTAGCATATGTGTAAGTTGCAACTAAAAAAAAACAATAAACAAAAATGTGGGGTGCAAGAGAGATTCTATGGCAAGACTATTGGTGAATGTATATAAGTTTTAAAATTTTGATAGGGAGGTGGGTTACGGAATAGTAATAAAGTGAAGCACAAGTGGGTTAAATGTCAAAAATGAAATCACGAGTGGGTAAGTTAAATTTGAAACAAACTATAGGCGGGTAAAGTGTAATTCCCACTAAAAAAGAAATAAGTGGGTTCAAAGGACTAAAAAACCACAGTCTATTAGTTCTACTAAGGTGAGTTTGGTTTAGTTTTTTCAAACAGTACTTTTGGAAAAAGTGGAAGTTTTAAAAAGAGCAGTATGAAATTGAGATTTTTTTTTTTTTTTAAGCAGTGTATTTGGTAAAAACTATAAAAAAAAATGTTTTTTGAAAAAATTGAGTATTTGGCTAACACTTATAAAAGTGGCGGTTTGAGTTGTGTATATATATATATATATATATATATATATATATATATTAAAAGAGAATTTATTGTTTGAATTACCTCTATTAATGCAAGTTATGGACACAATATTTTCACAAAAATTTCACTAAAGTCTACATGACAAGTTGTTAATGGTAGGGAAAAAAAATAATATCACTAGTAAGTCTAGATGAGAACTAATAACAACTTATTGTGTAAACTTTATAACGGAATTGTTATAAAAATATTTTATCAATAGCACTATTTTTAAAAAAAAGAAAAATAGCACTAATCAAAAAAGTTTAGGGATAAAATAAAATGTGACAATATTTTTATAAGAGTCTTTGTTTTTAGTTGTGATCAATTCTAGTATAATATTTTATTAATTAATTTTATTTTATTTTGACATATAGAAGATTTGACACTCCAATTGTTGTGAAAATTTGTTGCGTCGTAGGGCAATTGTAATTTTTATTTTGTAAATTTTTGGACAAGTATCCCACTCAAAATACTTTTTTATATTTTTTTTCCATCAAATATTTTTCTTTTCCTCCGCATGCCAACTTGTCTCTTCTTCTTTTGTTGAGACCATCTTGTCTCTTCTTCGGCTATTCTATTCTTCTTCACCCACCCAAAAGACAGTTCTTCCTCGCCCAAAAGACATGAAGAAATATATATATCAAAAAAATGTTTTTATGATAAAACTGAGTGTTTAGCTACAACTTATAAAAGTAGTGGTTTGAGTTATATATATATGAAAAGAGAATTTATTGTTTTAATTACCTCTCTTAATGCAAGTTATGGATACAGTATTTTCACAAAAATTTCACAATAAGTTGTACATAACAAATTGTTAATGGTAGGAAAAAAAATGTCATTAGTAGGTGCAAATGAAAACTAATAACAATTTACTATATAAACTTTATAATAAAATTGTTATAAAAATATTTTGTCAATAGCATTATTTAAAAAAAAAAATAGCACTAATTAAAAAGTTTAGAGATAAAATAAAATGTTAAAATATTTTCATAAGACTCTTTGTTTTTTTTTTTTTTTTTTTTGGTTAAGAAGACTCTAAAATAAAATAAAATGTTTTTATTTGTGATCAATTCTAATCTAATATTTTATTAATTTATCTAATTTTATTTAGACATATAGAAGATTTGACACTTCAACTTTTGTGAAAATTCGTTACGTTTTAAATTGTAATTTTTATTTTGTGAATTTTCGGACACGTATCCCACTCAAAATACTTTTTTATATATTTTTTTCCTTCACTTTTTTTCCATCAAATATTTTTCTTTTCCTCCGCACACCGACTTGTCTCTTCTTCTTTTGCTGAGACCATCTTGTCTCTTCTTTGGCTATTCTGTTCTTCTTCACCCGCCCAAGAGACAGTTCTTCCTCTCCCAACAGCAGTGGAGAAGGAGAAGCACTTAAAACCCCTTCTCAATCTCAAGAATTTGCTCATATCCGAGCCCTCAAAGTTTGCACCCATCTCCATCATCACCCACAAACGTGACTCCCTACAAATCCCATTCCGCTCCATTGATTTCATCCGCAAATACCCTTCTGTTTTCGATGAGTTCCTTCCTGGCGGAATCGGAGTTTTGCCCCACGTCCGCCTCACTGCTGAGGCGTTAAACCTCAACGCCAAACAACGCTTGGTTTATCAGAGCGATACTTATAAGAAGCAGACTGCTGATCGCCTTTTGAAGCTCTTGATGATATCAAAAACCAACAAAATCCCACTTAGCATCATTGAATGCTTGAAATGGGATTTGGGTCTTCCTCATAATTATGAAAAAAACCATAGCTCCGGAGTTCCCTGACTATTTTCCAGTCGTAGGTGGCGGAAACAGAGATGAAGATGGTGTTTTGGAGTTGGTTTGTTGAAGTGATGAGCTTGCAGTTTCGGTTATGGAAAAGAAGGGTTCTATTATTGCATTCCCTATGCAATTCTCGAGAGGTTTTGAGATGGATAAGAAGTCGAAGAAGTGGGAAGATGAGTGGCAGAAGTTGCCTTACACCTCTCCATATGAAGATGCTTCTCATCTTCTGCCAAATAGTGATGAATCGGATGAGTGGACGGTTGCAATTTTGCATGAGTTGCTTCATATTCTTCTGCCAAAGAAGACTGAGAGGGATAATTTGCTGTTGCTTGGAGAGTATTTGGGGCTTCGGTCGAGGTTTAAGAGAGCATTGCTTCAGCATCCGGGTATATTTTATATGTCCACTAAGATTGGAACCTACACTGTGGTTTTGAAGGAGGGTTACAAGAGGGGTTTGCTAGTTGAGGATCATCCATGGATGCAAATGAGGAATCGGTATATTCACCTCATGAACATGGTGAAGGAAGATGGTAAACCGGTTAGTGTGCTGGGTGGAAGTAATGAAAAGAAAAAGCAGACAGTTATTGATGAAAAAGAGAAAGGAGAGGAAGATGAAAGTGGGGAAGAATATGAAGGGGCGTTTTCTGATTCATATGATGCTGAGGTTGAGGATGCTACTGACGATGAGTATGATGATGACGAAGATGAAAACAAGAGTCAGAGAGGTGTTCGAAAAAATGTTTCAGGGAATAGAGGAAAAAAAGATTGGAAAATGAATTCAGATGTGAAGGGGCATTCTAGAAAATATGAAATCGAAAGGGAAGCTGGAAAAAAACCTTGAAATTCGAAGGAAGAATTTCCATCAAGAACAAAGATGCATGATGGGAATAATGCCTTGGTGAGTTCACGTGAGAGGTCAAGTGTACCTAAACGCAGAGGGAGGTTATTGCCAGGCAAGAGGACTTCTACATTGTGATGATTCTGACAACTTGCTGCAACAACATATAAGCAGGTTTGCTTCATGTTAACGATTGTAAACAACTTCTAAGTTGTTTACAATGTAACTGCATCTTTGTTGTTGTTGTGCATGTGCTGTCTCTAAAAGGGGACCAGAACTTTTTGCCATAACCTAATAAACCCTAGAGCTGGGACCAGCAAGCACTTTACTGTTTAGTCTTTTACCTGGTGCATATGATTAGGTGGGAAGAAAGGGATTTGGAAAGGTTGGCTGCATCAATGAAGCAGAGTTTTTTTTTTTTTTTTTTTTTGGGTTTAGTTTGCAGGAATTTTGTTGTATTCTTTAGCCTGAGGTTCACACTTCACTGTCCCCAGTTTCTGTAATCTGTGATTTGACTAGCTTTGTCTTGTTTGTTCATCCAAAAAAAAAAAAAAAAAAAAAACTAAGATTAACTGCATTATTTAGTCATTCTTAATATAACATTTTTTTAATTATAAATATACATTCTCAAATTCTTGAAATTGTAGGAGCAGTCATGCTTGCTATTAATGTCCTGTGAACTATTGTGTTCTTCTATCTTGTTCTGCATCTATCTTATTGAGCAACAAAAAAACCCATCGGCACTCCTTGCTCCTAGACTTCTATTGGTTGCCTCTGTGGCCCTGATGGTTGTTTGTGTTTTGTTTGTTTATCTTTTTCATAAGACTCAAAGTGGATTGAATTTCAATTTTTTATTTGAATTGCAATCATTCACAAGGAGTAAAAATTGAATTGCAATTTATACACTTTTTTATTAGGTCCTGAACCCACTACCTACCTCTCCATTATATTACAAGCAAATTCTTTTCTGCTTCATCTTGTGGTGGTCTTTTAAAGCAAATTCTTTTCTGCTACATCTTCATTATATTAACAGTTTCTTCTTTCTTTTTCTCCCCTTTTTTGGGGTCTTTTTTTTGGGTTTGTCTACTTTCTTTTTTCATTCTTATGGCATAAATATACTGGAAGATGGTGTAAATATAGTTCTCAATGTTACTTGAATGAGTTCATGTCTACAACATATTTCATTTTAATTCGTCTTTGATGTTTTTTGGGCTTAATCATTCACCTTTGGTTTTCTTGCAGGTGAAATCATCCATGGTCTGCAACTGGAATGGGTCGGTGTTCTGTTATACAATTTAAAGGATATGATTGCACAGACTCATTAAACATTGAACTTTCGATGTATTTGGTTGTAGTATGAATGGATTTATCTTCTATTTTTGTATTTGGTTATAGTACATTGGACTTTTGAGTCAAGTTCAATTAACGTATGTTATTAAGTTGGTACGTCATTGCACAAATCATACTGAAATTTGGCTGCTGACTTAATATCCAGCTGGCAATCTTACTTTGTTTTACTGTGTTCTTGTGATAGAATTGGTTTAAGGAAATTCTGGAAGTTGGGAAGGGGGTCCTTTTATTTATTTTTTTAAATGTAATCTAGGAAAGAACATATCTGTGTATAATTGTCTTCTGCATTTGCAGTGTAGAGGCACAAAGTAGAGAATATTGAACCAGACTTCTTATTGATGGCTGTGAAGGCTTTAGTTACACAAATTGGGTGTCTGTTCGCAGAGACAGAAAGATAGGGGTAATTGTTCAAATAGTTATTTGTTTTAACTTTTAATAATGTTTCTTTCTGTTACAGTATTAAGTTTTGTTATACGTGATTCCAGGCCAATAGGATAAACACCATCTGAGATGAGGAGAAGCTGTACCATGGCTCTTGACAGTGTCAATTTGAGCAAAAATCACTATTCAGATGTCATACCATGTATATTTCGTTTTCAAATAATGTTGCTCATATCTTTATATTCACATACTAGGTTTGAAGGGCAACTATAAGAATGACTAGATTACTGTATTTTTGTTGATTTCAGTTGATGAGAATAGGGTTGTTCTTAACTCATGTAAGGATTACAAACTGGCAGCAAGGGGCTACATCAATGCGAGCCTCATCACGGTAGAAATTAATAAAATAATGTTTAGTTGGTAATGCCTGTTAGGAGTTTATATGGAGTTTGGATGTTCTTGGTTTAACCCTTCAATATGTCTCTTAATTGTAGACTTCTTCCTCCAAAAACATTTCTCAGTTTATTGCCACACAAGGTCCATTGCCACAAACTTACAAGGATTTCTGGGAGATGGTAATGCAGTACTGTTGCCCTGTGGTTGTGATGTTGACTAGGTTAGTCCACAATTACAGGGTACTTCACTGTGTAGAGTTTAAGGTAATTTTTGTAATTTCCAAGTTTTGTTATCAGTGGGACTGGGATTCTTGATATTTGGATAAGTAGTCAATCAAAAAGGTTTCAAAGTTTTAATTGGATATGTAAATTACTGTTTCAAATGAAGATCTTTCATATTTAGATCTTGTTTTCTCATCCAATGCATATCTGTTGCAACTTGCAACTAATTAAATTTTGTTGTGAAATATCAAATATCATATGAAGGATTAGTAACATCAATTGTGTTAGTTGCTGCGTATATTTACAATGAAAATGGGAACGGTGAAAGAGTTAGATCTTGTTCTTGCTAAATGCAAACTCTAAAAATTCATTAAAGAGCCTCACAGAACAAACATGTACGGATATATTTTTATTGATTTTATTACACATGGGAGGCCAATTTAAAGACTCTAAAAGCTTATTTTTCAAGTGGAAATATTCATAAAAATATCATAGAAAACTCTCCACCACTTAAGCTAGCCACCTCGCCCCTTCCTTCTCAAAGACTATCAATCTCATTAAACCCTTACTCTGCTGTATCAACCAGACCCCATTGATGTTACCTTTGTCTGAACACTAACTCAAATGTTTTCTACTTTATGTGTAGGATTTGTCAATCCCCTATCCCATCACATTACCTCAGGCTTCTCTTCCAATCTTTAGCATCTACATCCCCATTTGAACTATGCTCATTCAAAAAGTACCATTTTCTGACCTATGATGCATAACTTTCTCTGAACCTATTAACTGCACAAGTAGAGGCAAGCAAGTATCTTTTGGTTAATTTACAACTGAAGAATCCTTTGTAAGTTTTCCAACGATTATATTGCTGTTATTAATTTTTGAGGTGGCTAAATAAACTCTACATATCTTATTTCATTCTTATTTTTCAGAAACTTTTCTGAATTTAAATTTTATTTGCAGATGGTAAAATGTGGAGATTATTTCCAAGCTGAAGATGGTCCCAGGGAATTTGGTAATATACATATAGTCACTAAATGGATAAAAACTACTGACACTTCAATAGTGTTGTGCCATTTGGAGGTGAAATATAAAGAGGTTAGATGATTTTTTTAAAAGAATGCTGACATAATGCAATTGACGCTTTAAGGACTGTTTTGGCATGCCATGTAGGGGAACAATGTGGTGAACTATTAGCATGTCCAGAGATTATTTTGCAAGAATGAGAATGCAGGCATTACACACATACACACACGCACGCACGCACATGTATATAAATGGAGTGCTACCCTAGTAAAGGGAATATATACAGGACAAAACAACCTGTAAGTAGAAAAAAGACTAATTCCTAAGATCCAAATCTCCACAAACTCTAGTGTGCATCCAACTATAAGGAGAATGAAGGAGCAACTGCTTCTACTCCAAAACTATGGGAGTTTCCCTTCCCCTGCACACACACTGCATGAGACATAAATCCACAGGTTTCCAAAATTTAATGCTTGCTTCTCTCATGAGTTTCTTTTTTGTATGGTTAGATAGAGCATATCTATTCTGTACTTAATCCAAGGTTGTACCTTGGTGCGATGGTAAGTACCTTCCATCCCAGTGATGTGTCCAAGTTCGAGTTTGAAAATCAACCTTTCTAAAAATTGGGGTAAGGCTGCTTACCAATTACCTTTCCTAGAACTCCTAGAAGTGGGACCCTAGTACATTGGTATGCCCTTTTTAGTTACTATAATTAATCTCTCCCAAAAGGATTTCTTATGTCAGCCTTATGGAGGGACATTGTTTCAGATGTAATGCATGCTGCTTATTTAGAAACAAGGCCAATGAGCTTGAGCCCTGGCAACTACTCCCCTTAAAAGTGTTAGGTGGAGGATTAGGTCAATGGATTCAAGGCCTATTGGGTGCATGTGTAACTTATCTAAAAAAAAAAAATTAGAATCAAGTATACTGATAATTTAGTTATGCTTGATCGTGCAACTTTACAGTGAGGGAGAGTTTATTTTACTATGAGAGTATGTCATTTATGGAATACGGATTTTTGAAACAACTGGGGATTGCTGAAGCTATTTTTATGTTTGAAGTTAGTGATTGAGTTTTGTTTCTACAAGAAAATAATGTTTAAAGAATATAGAGGAGAGGAGAGAGGTTTCCGCCAGTTGGAAGTGAAAATAGCTTCATTGTAGAAGTGACTTGGAGCTTTGTTGCTAAAGAGAACTTGCTAACTTGTAAACTTTGGAAAGAGAGTGAAGTTTGGAGACTAACAGATCTTTTTACAGTTGGTGAAAATGGAATATATTACTATATTAGTTGGAAATAAAATTGTAGACCCCTTGCTTGAAGGTTCATGGTTGAGACACAAGCCTTTACATCACATACCTACTATGCATTTAATAGCAAACCATTTGAGAAGGTAAACAATTTATGAAAGCTTTTTGTGTTGGGTATGGAGATGAGAGTGAAAATTGTGTATTTAAAAGTGATAGTATGAGTATGTGGGATTTAGACCACTTTTCAAAGGTTTTAAATTTTATTATGTTGTTATCCATTTCAAAGAGTGAAAGATTGCTTTTTGATGGAAGAACTGGTGAAGGCACTAGGATAGCAGTTGGTGGCTGGGCCAATTGGTGATTGCCTCTTACCTCTAGCTGTTAGGGTTGTGGGGCTGATGCAACAAGTATGGTGTCAAAAATATTGATTGGGGTGAATTTGAAATAAGTTCTTATGCTCTATTATCCTTTTAATCTCTTGAAATGGAGGTAATGAATATTAGAAATGTTGGCCAATATGGTTGGTTATGAATGTGTAAAATGATAATATGTCTTGGCTTGTACATTCAAGGCCCTTGTGGTGATTTTCACACAATAAAATTGCATTTCTTGAGGGTAGATAGATCTTACTTTATGTTTTCATTGCTAATGAATATTGAGGCTTAGAAGTAGGAACCTTGGGTAAATCTGCAAGTTAGATGCAATACAGATTGTTTAGTTTGAGTCAAGTTATCTTAACATATGTAATTAAGTCAGTACGTCATTGTACAAATCATGCTGAAATTTGGCTGCTGACTTAATATCCAGCTGGCAATCTTACATTGTTTTACTTTTAAATATCTTTAGCCTCGTGTGGATGTTGACTGCAATCTTGTGATAGAATTGGTTTAAGGAAAGTCTAGACTCTAGAAGTTGGGAAGAGGGTCCTTTACACACACACACACACACACATATATATGTATATAATCTAGGAAAGAACATATTTGTGTAAAATTGTCTTCTGCATTTGCAGTGTGAAAGCACAAATTAGAGAATATTAAACCAGAATTTGTATTGACAGGTGTCAAGGTTTTAGTTACACAACTAGGTTTGATATTGGGTGTCTGTTCGCAGAGACAGAAAGATGGGGGTAATTGTGGATATTAGGTAAGATTTTCCTTAAAAAGTTAGATTGAAAATTTGTAGAAACAGATTTAGGGAGGATGAGAAAGGGAAAGGGGCACTACCAGAGGAGGTGGGTATGAGCTAGAAAAAAATAATTAAGTATGATGTTGCATCTCAAAATATGCAATAGGAGTTGAATAGTTCGTCAGGAGAGGTCATGCATCCAGTGTGTCTTACATCCATTGAAGCTTTAAAGAATTGGAAGTTTTAGGTTTGAAAATATTTTATTTGTTAGGTGATAATCAGTCTGGTTTCGGTTGGAGTACTCAATGGCATGGGGGAAGAATCAATTGGGCCTTTTCGTGAAGTGTGTTTCAATCTTTGTGAGCAGATGCAAATAGATCAACCTAATGCCTAAGCTTGATGGTACAATCTCCTTCTGTTGTTCTATGTTAAGCAAATTTTGTTTAGGACTATCTATCTCTCTCTACCCCCCCCCCCCCCTTCTTTCTATCCTCTCTCTTTTTCCAAAAACAAAAAGAGGGAAAAAGAGAAGGGAGAGAGGATTGGTTTCCGACTCTTTGAAAAGACTAGTGATTTGAATGATTGGATTGTCTTATTTTAACAACTGGTAAGTGGTCCCCCCCTCCCCCTCTCTGCCTTCTGGATTGCATATGGAAAGACTAGCCGTTATGTTCCTTATCCCCCCCCCCCCCTCCTCTTCTTCTTTTAGCAAAATGCCCTGTTTTTTAAACTTGATTTTAACAAAATCGAATTACAGGTGAAACTCAATATTAGCAATGTCAAGTTTTATGTATATTTTGCCACTTAAAATTTTTTGAAAATTTAAGTGGAATTCGACATTGCTAATGTTGAGTTCCACTTAAAAATATCATAACTCGATTTTGAGGATATCGAGTTTTACACAAAACTCGATTTTGTTAAAATGAAGTTTCAAAAACAAGGATATTTTGCTAAATAGTTTCAAAACGGGAGCATTTTACTGCATAATTTTAAAATTATGAGCAAATGCCCATTTTCCCTGTGGAAATGTGTCCAATCACACTTTTCTCATATTTATTGTCATTTATATTGTAGTCAGAGGAGGAACCCATGTCTGTTCTACATATCCAATATCCTGAATGGACTGATCATAGGGTTCCAAAGGACACAATTGCTGCGCATGAAATTTTGAAAAGAATATACCTTGTACCACCCAATCCTGGTCCAGTTGTGGTGCACTGCAGGTTCAGCTCATCAGCTCATGTTTATGCATCTAAATATGCCATGATGATGTTATGTAAATAATTTGTACACTTGTCTGAGACTCTCTCTCACAGTGCAGGTATTGGGAGAACAGGAACATATTGCGCAATTTATAACACAATTTAGAGAATCCTAGCTGGAGACATGTCTGGTTTAATTCTTGTTAATACCATAACCGTGTTAAGGTCTCAGAGAATTGGAATGGTCCAAACACCGGTATAGTTACTAGTTTTTCTAATAATTTGTTAAAAATTTTCATGGTAATCTCATATTATGTAAACCTTTGTTAGACTTTTTTGCCGGCCCCCAAAATTGATTTCTCACTTGATGGCTCATCCTCAAGAATTTGTGGTTTTTCCCAAATATTGGACTATGGAGTTGTGCCGTTAAACCTCGACGCCGAACAATGCTTGGTTTATCAGAGCAATACTTATAAGAAGCAGACTGCAGATCGCCTTTTGAAGCTCTTAATGATATCAAAAACCAATGAAATCCCACTTAGCATCATTGAATGCTTGAAATGGGATTTGCTGTTGCTTGGAGAGTATTTGGGGCTTAGGTCGAGGTTTAAGAGAGCATTGCTTCAGCATCCAGGTATATTTTATATGTCCACTAAGATTGGAGCTTACACTGTGGTTTTGAAGGAGGGTTACAAGAGGGGTTTGCTATTGAGGATCATCCATGGATGCAAATGAGGTATCGGTATATTCATCTCATGAACATGGTGAAGGAAGATGGTAAACTGGTTAGTGTGCTCGGTGGAAGTAATGAAAAGAAAAAGCAGACGGTTATTGATGTAAAAGAGAAAGGAGAGGAAGATGAAAGTGGGGAAGAATATGAAGGGGCGTTATTTGATTCATCTGATGCTGAGGTTGAGGATGCTAGTGACGATGAGTATGATGATGACGAAGATGAAAACAAGAGTCAAAGAAACATGTTGGATTGCATAAAACGCCCAAAACTCATGTTGGAGATATAAGGTTTCCTGGAACATGGTGATAAAAATTAATGTTGTTTGTAGTTTCCATGCATTTTAAACTTAACTTTTTTTTTTAGTCATTTTCTTGAATGTTATCTATAGTGTGCATGTTAGACAAGTATCAGGCTGTCATTTATGTCTTAAGAGATATTCATGTATTTGGAGAAGTCTAAAATCAATATAGGAGGAAAATTTATAGTTTCTTCCTCTGTCCCTTGTCCTACAAATTGATGGGCAAATGATAAGACTTTGTTTGCTTGTTTTGCAGATCCCAATTACATGATCTGTGTTGTTCTGAGCAATGCATCTGAAAAGTGTATTCAACCTTGCACATAGGGCTATTCATGGTTTAGTGGCAAGGTATATGGATTCACAGTTGAGCCTATTAATAGGAGACATGCTTATATTCTATTCCATGTAATGCTGTGTTTGTTTTGGTGGTAAATGATTTCCTGAAATCATTTACCACCTAACCCCACTATTTGGAAGCCAAGGAAAATAAAATTTTCCGGAAAATATGCTTTAGTTGACCGAAATTTACTCCTTTGACCCGGAAATGGTTTTACGTTTTTATTTTCCCTTCAAACCATTTCCGGAAAACGCAAAAGAGAGAGAGCGAGAGAAAGAAGAGAGAACTTAGCTCTAGATCGCCGGCGAACCCCGAGCTCCAGATCGCAGCACCGCGCCGATCAAGCAACGATTGACTCCAAACACCAATGGTTGCCTCAAGCTCTAGATCGCCCCGATCTCCAAATCGACTCCAAGCAACGATCGACTCCAACGTTTGCCTCAAGCGCCTTCGCCGTCGCCATCGCCTTCGAACCCACACCCGACCCACACGCCTTCGCCTTTTGACTGGATTTGATGATTTTTTTTCTTTGGGTTTTGTATTTTTGTGACTGTGGACTGAGAAATAATATTAATATTTGATTGCCGGAATTTGCTGCTGGAATTTGTTGTTGAATTGGCTGTGATTTTGAAATTTTTTTAATAAAATTTGTTTGGATGCTGAGAAAATAGCTGAGAAAATGTGAAAATTTGTAGGAAAATAACATTTTCATAATAGAACCAAACACATGAAAATATTTTCCACAACAATTTTCATAATGCAACCAAACACTTGAAAATCTTTTCATTTTCCGAAAATAGCATTTCCGGAAAATAGGTTATTTTCCGGAAAATATTTTCCGGCAACCAAACACAGCCTAAGTTTCTTTCTTGGTTGGAAATTTTTTATCTTCCTCATTCATGTCTAGCTGTCTTTATGAGCTATATGTATGTGTTTGTGGGTTTGCGCATGTATACGCCCTTTGTGTACCCTTTGTGTGAGATTATGCTTCTTGCTACATTATACATGTCTACAATGGCCAATTGAACAAATGTCCATTCATTCAACCTTTAAATATCTGGCCTGCTTTACACATAGCTTCTTGCACCTATTGATTTGGAAACAGGATCAACGAACCTGTAAGCAAGTTTATATTCAAAATTTCGTTATATGATAGATGAGTTCATTCAACTGGGCTAGGAGCATATTGGTTTTATGATTGGCAACTAGCCATTAATATAATATGGACTTGTTTGCTCATTTTGTGTGTGCAGTGTGCAATTGAGAAATAGTGAGAAACAAAGCAAGGTCATGATAAGTAACAAGATGTGGGCAAAACTACAATCTTCAACCAATCAGTCGAGTTTCTTGAAGACTTGGACAATACAGATGTCCTTGATCAGGGATAGAAAGAAGGGATGTACCACAAATTTTATCAACAAATAGGCAGAACCATTTGGAAGCAACATGACCTAAGCATATATGAGTTCCTAAAGATGTCACGAGGAAATAGTGAGGAAGAGCCACCAACTCTTAGGGTCCGTTTGGTTGGAGGAGTGGAAAAGTTGGAGGATAGAAAAGATTTTATTTTCTTTCTTATTTGTTTGGTTGAGAGTAAAAAAGTGGAGGGATGAAAAAAATGAGTTCGAATAAATTTACTCATATACTCTTGTTAAAGAATTGTGTCTAATTAAAAATAAAAAGTGACAAATAACCCAAAAAAAAAAAAAGCAATCACCTAAATTTATTATAAAAAAAAAATCATATTCCCAAAAAAAAAAAAAAAAATCACATCTAGTTAAAAAAAAAAAAAAGGGAAAAAAGAAGAAGGGCAACGAAGAGGAAAACAAAAAAGAAGATGCCCATGCCTAAAAAAAAAAAAAAAGAAGAAGTGGCAAGGCAACGTTGAGGGTATTTGTATAAAGTATATCTTTCAGCACTTTTTTCTCCTCATTTTCCTTCCAAATTGGGAGGATAAAAAAAGGTAGGCCCGGAAGGAAAATTTTCTTCCCTATTTTCTGTCTCTCCTATTTTCTCTCCTCAACCAAACAGTAAAAAATGTCATTTTTTTACCCTATTTTTATCTCCTTATTTTTCATTTTCTTTGTTTTCACCCCAATCAAACATACCCTTAGATTGGAACAACCATATTAGAAGAAAAAATGGCTGAATAAAGTGACTACAGCACTATCCAATTAGAGTAGCTATCAATTTGATGTTTTCTGTGTTATTGTGTCCCTTTGTTTTTTCCTTATATGTTGATAGATGACACTAATTATGTCAAGTATGTCCTTTGAAATCTTGCGGTTTGCTATAGCATTGCTGATTCGTAACATTTTTGTGTGAAATTGTCCTATGTAGATGGGGCATACTTGAGCTTCTTCACACAATACTTTTAAAAGGAACCACAGTATATTATTTTGAATATATAAAGAAATTTGAGTCTGTGTACTTATCTTTTGAAAAAGGCCTTGAGCATCCGTATATACCTTGGAAAAATTTCTCATTTTCTAGTGCTTCCTCTATAAAACCTTTTCTTTTAATTATTGACTATTTTCCCGTTATCAAATATATGTGCCACTTCCACGAAAAAGCCACATTCCTTTGCTATGAAGGCTATAAAAGCAATTCCATCTGTTAAGACTCCGATAAATAATGATACAAGTCAACCTCCTACCTTTAGAGTTTAGAGTCATTCCCAATATGTATATTGTCACAAAGCAAATATTTTACCCCCAAATTTTATGCCTTATGTCTTTCAGAATGAAACATGGAGACTTTCAAATCAGAATATGGATCACTTGCTTATGTTGTGATGAAACCTCTTCCAATGTCACTCACAACTTTAGCCTTTAGGTGATACTCTAGTCTAGTATCAGTGATCTTTTGTCATTTAACCCTTAAATTTTCAATAGATTGTTGACAAACAATGAGATTCTCTAGTTGATTATGTGGCGCATTATGAATGGACTGTTCCTTCTTTCCTTTCTGGGATTTATTCAAAACAGGTGGCTTTTAACAAGTAGGAATGTTGTTTTAGCAAGGAGTTTTGTGACTTGGTAAAATCATCTCCACAAACCATTTTCCACTATTCCTTGTAATAACGTTTAATCCAACCTCCAAAATCGATGGAGCCTACTGCTTTGATTGTAAATGAGGATGTCGGTCCATCTAGATCTTGGCCTCCAAGGTGTACTACCAAATTTTAGTTTATTTAGTCAATTTAATATTGGCTCATTTTAGTTTTTTTCTTTTAAAAAGAAAAAAAAAAAAAAAAAAACTTTTTCTCCCTCGTATACTCTTGGGTTAGACTATGCATCAGTAAAAGATGCAAAAATTTTAGTTTGTTTACACACGTGAACTATAATCAAGCTCTTCAGGATTTATAGCCACCCCAACATTTTGACTGTTTGAGACCAAAGCTATTGTTGTTGATGATGATTAGTGTTCAAGGAATACAATAAATGTGAGCTTCATTTTCTTACCTGATAGTAATTAAATTTATGGTAGGACTTATTATTCTTGTGGAATACTCTAAATGCATGCTCTCTTCTCTTATTTGTTAGTGATTAAATTTATGGTGAGGCCTACTATTCACAAGTGATGGGAAGTTTCAAGAGTACTAAATAGGATAAATTGTAAATTACATCCCTAAAATTTGAGAGTATTTGAATTTTACACCATAAAATTTTTGAACTTGGGAGGATAAAATTCAAACACCTCTATACTTTAGAGGGTAAAATTCAAATTTTGAAATGTCAGGCTATAAAATCCAAACATCCCCAAATTTCAGAAGATAAAATCTAAATTCTGAAACTTCAATGTGTAAAATCTAAACACCTCTAAATTTTAGAGTATATAATTTGCAGTTTACCCTACTAAATAATTACACGAACTTCACTTTCACTTGTATGGAAAGTACTATCACTAGAGTTTTTGTTTTTGTTTTTTAGAAGATTGTTCATTTCAAACATAAGAGCATTCACATCCAGTTTCTACAAAAAAAAAATTTCATTTTACCATCTCAAAACCTACTTTATCATTTATACCTAGGGATGGCAATGGGGCGGGACGAGGCCGAAGGATGGGGTCTTCGTCCCCACCTTGCATAGTTTTGTCTTCGTCCCCTACCCCGTATGACGGGAAAAACTTTCTCACCCCATCCCCGCCCCTTGGGGCCCCGCAAAGCCTCGCCCCATCCCATAAAACTCTACTTTTTGTTAATTTGCCCTACAATTAGTACAATTTTTTTAATGAAACCTATTTCATTAATAAAAATATAGTTAAAATTGCAACTAAATTTTTCCCATCAAATCAAATCAATTTTTAGAAAAAATTAAATAATATATCTAAGTGTATAACAAGACAATCATTAAAAAAAAAAATCTCATAGTATAACACATAAAAAAAAAGACAGAGAACCACATTGGGTAGAATAAAATAAGCTAATATTAATATGTTTGTTTAAATAGTAGGGTTTTAGGGTATGAAAAATTTACAATTATAACCTTTAGTAATGTGGGGTGGGGATGGGGAGAGGTGGGCAAGGTAGGTCTAAAAAGTTTAAACCCATCCCCGCCTTGCCTCGTGGTGCGGGGCTAAAATCTTGCTCCATCCTCGCCCCACCACCTTTGCAGGCGGGGAAAACCTGCGCATGGTAAAGCGGGGAAGGGCGGGTTAAGCGAAGCAAGAAAAAATTGTCATCCCTATTTATACCATACTATTTTACAACACATCTAACATCCCAACTTTTATTTTTCCTATTCAACTTATTAAAATAATATATACTACCCAATAAAATAATATAATCCAATCTCTCTTACTCCCTTCTCCACCATCAATTTGTTTATCTTTTCCTCACTATCTTCCTTTCAACCACCCATCACCACCACCTCTGCCACAAGAAATCCACAAAAACATGAAAAATCAAAGAAGTCAAATAATCCACCACTACCATAGCAACACAAAAAACATCCACAACAACACAAATAATCCACCACCACCACAGAAACACAACAACACAAAAAATCAATGAAAAATCAACCACCACCACAACAACAACACAAAAAATCAAATAAACCACCACGACAACAACACAAAAAAAAAAAAAAAAACAAAAAAAAAAAAAAACAAAACAAAAAACAAAAAACAAAGAAAAATCCACCAACACCACGATGGCAAATCCACGGGAACAAACATACCCACCACCACTATGGACAGAAACCCACAAAAAATCAAAGAAAAATTCACATCAAAGCCCACCAGAAATCAAAACCATTACCACCGTGAGGCATCGGAAATCAAACCCAAAACCCACTCAAAATTCACATCACCACCATGAGGCACATGACGCCGATCTCACCACGCCACGCCTACGCCGATCTCCACGCCGTGCCATTCCGACCTCCAACCTAGCTTCGGTGGCATGCTTAAAAGAAGAAGACAGAGAGATGTGAGAGAGGGAGTGAGGATGAAGACAGAGATCAGGAAAAAAAGAGAGAGAGAAGAGAGAACTAAATGGTTGAAAGAGAGAAGATATAATATAATATTTATCCAAGATGCTACAGTACCATCATAAAAGTAAGACGGTATTATAGCAGTATTATAAAAACAATTAGAAGACTAGGTAACGGAGGGTTTTGGGACTTTGATGCTAAATATTACCAACATATGACATTTACAAGACCTAATGTGAATGCTCTAAAGAGGATCATGTTGGGAATGGGAAGCCAGATTAGGCTGTTACTTAGTACAGATGAATTGGGTAAGCACCATAGGTCATCTTCATTTGAGCTTGGGAACAATGGAGAGGAGCCTGATCTGTCATGGGTTCAGTCACTTGCCAAAGAATCTCCTACTAATACTAAAGAAAAGGTAGCAACACTTGTTTCTATTGTTGCATCATCCAATGAGGGTTCAAATATGAGCTCCCAAATTGAATTGGTTGGTCATGTTGTGTCGAGGGCATGGCTCGAATAAATGTAGCTTGATCATCTTGTGGTTCAGCTGAATTGAAATCATTTTCACTGAGCCCGAGGTAATTAACAACAAAAAGGTTTTGGTAAATAACCTTATTAAGAAATGGGGAGAACCGTTTGGAAGCAACAAGAGCTAAGGGATCCCAGAGATAACAGGAGGAGAAGAGAGAGAAAGAACCACAAACTCCGATAGTAAATGCCAGCATAGAAGCAACAATTGGAAAGTCAAATGAGTAGCAGGAATTGTCCATGAAATTTCCAGTTTAGATTCCTATATTAACTATGCAGTGAAATTATCAATTTATTTCAATTAAGTGATCCACAAAATAATTATACTTTACCACAGTTTAGAATATATATACCAAATCATAAAACAAGGCAATGGAAATACACCAATTAAAATACATTGGAAATATAGACAGAACAATTAAAAGACACTGGAAATGCATTGATACTCAATTACATTAGCCTCACCTTATAAAGTAATCTACAACTACAAGTGGTCCTTACACCAAAATGACGATAATTCATAGTGTTTTTGATACTAAAAAAAAAACCTAGTCTCATATTTTATTTTGTTGCCATTTTCAACTACTTTCATGGAAGCCATGAAATGAGTGGAAACTGCTCGCTCATGCATTATGGATGAACCCAAGATATGTTATGCATTTATGGTGAGCATTTATGCTAAAGAGTAACAGACACAGCAACGAAAAAGAAGATATTACACATATCAAAGCATCAGTTTGTAATGTATTAACCGTTACAAATGAGAATGAATGCAAAGATTCGTTGCTTATTAAAGACAAGAAGGCTATAAAGCTAAAGAAGAACGAAACCAAAGGGTACACAATTCTAATCCCAAAAATACTCCCAAAGTTGAATTCCTTTGTGATATTGCAATTGAATTCCATCTGACTTTATCATTAGAGGTTTTTTTGGCACACACCACACCGATGTATTTTTTTTTTCTTTGTTTCACATCTTATTGCAATTTTGTCTCTAGATGAATCAATTGCCATCGTCCATCCACATAGACGAAGAATTCAATTGACGATTTTTGGCATCAACAGTTGTCACTTCATTTTTTTTTTTTTTTGATGGGTCACTTCAATTTTTTTAAATTAAAATTATAACATACAAGTAAAGTGAACATTGATTCTTTTTTAATTTCTCTTATTTCTGTGATACCGTTTTACTAGTATTGATGAAATTGCTCAGTTTGATTATTGATAAATGGAGTGTTTTTTCACATATGAATGAACTCAAGCAATGGCTTGTAAACGGCTCGGTCATTAAAGTAAATGCACATATGTATGAGGTATGAGTGATAGAGATGTGGACCACAAGAATCCACTAATTTATTTACACTGCTCATAATTCGTCACGCGACGAGTTGTGACAAAAATTATAAAATTTGTTGTGACACTAACATTTCTCATTGTATACATTGGGAGACCACACGTCTTTTTATTGTCTTCTTCCCTTGTTTGTCCCCACATTCACATAATTTATTCGGTGGCAAAGATTTTCCAAAAAGTTGTCCCTACATAATACTTTCATGTGGTCCTTACTCATTTTGTTAGGTTCTAAGGAATTAGGAACTAATGTATTAGAACTCTAATTTGTAATGTTGGCAAACCATAATCAAAACAGATTTTAGTTTGTTTTAAACTAGCTCAAAGTATGTTTAATTGTATAGTTGGAATCAAGTGCTCTGCAGGATTTACTGTGTAAATCTGCCTGGCTCAATCGATCGAATCTTAGACTCGATCGATCGAAAGTTGTGCAGATCATTTTTCTGAAGAATTTTCCAACTCAGCCCAAGCCCATTAAGGATTAGGGTTTCAGATCTACTTCTGCCACTATATAAAGGAAACCTAGCCACGTTTTTAGAGTAGCTCTTATTGCTCATATTTGCGGTTTGTGTGAATATCTTGTGAGATCCTTGAGGAGCATTCTTTTACACAAAGCTTAGGGTTTTCAAGGAGAAGATTCTATCTACACCTTGATGATCGACTCAGTTGCTGCCATTGGAGCTTAAAGAAACACAAGCAGGGAGCTTGTATCTTGTAGAGAATCCAAGAAAGAAGAAGTCCGTGGATTCGGAGCTTGCACGTGGTCGTGTCAGTAAGTTCTACTGGTGGGTATTAGGAAGTCAAGCGGGGGTGCTTGTAAGTCCTTTTGTATGAACTTCAATTCTTTCATATAGTAGATTCTAGTTTACCTTAAGGATAGTTAGGTTAAATCTTCTCCAGGTTTTTACCGGTGTGGTTTCCTGGGTCATCATATCATTGTGTTATTTATATTTCCGCTGCTTTATTCTTGATATGATTGTTTGATTATTTTAACCTAGAATTGCATAATTTAACTAAGTTAATCACTTGGCTAATAACTAGGTTAATCCAATTGTTATTTTAAGGGGTCTAAAAACTAATAAGTGGTATTAGAGCGGTTTGCTCTTTTGTTTTAGATCTTTTGATCTAAGAGCTGATCCTTGACCCCTGTTGTCATGGATAATTTGAAGTGTCTTTCTGATCATGTTTCTTTTCATGCTTCTGTTGATTTTATTGATGCCTGTGAAACTCTTCGTAAGGAATTATTGAAATCTATGAAAATTGCTAAGAAATTTAAAGAAGAGTTAAAATTGACTAATCTTGAAAAAGAGGAATTGCATGTTAGATTAGATGAATCTAATAAAAAGAATGAATTTTTGAGAAATCAAATTTCCTCTCGAGATGAGAAGATGAAAAGTTTGGAACAAGAGTTAGATGAATCTAAAACTAAAATTGAAAATTTGACTAGTACCAAGCCTACTGTTGATAACAGAAGTGTTTCTATTTCTCTTAAGCCTAAAACTGAAAAAGTTTATATCCCTCATTTCAAAAGGAATAATAAAGAAAAGGTTTATTTTGCTAGGTTAGACAAAAGTAAAAGTTCTGATGTAGACACTGAATTTCTAAACCTAAGTCTAAACCTACTGTCAGAGAGCATAATAAATTTGTTTTTGTGCCTACTTGTCACCTTTGTGGTGTTGTTGGTCATATTAGACCAAATTGTTCTTTGTTGAGGCAAGAACCAAAGCCTGTGACTGGAAACTCCACTAAGAATACTGATGTTCTTAAATTTGTTCCTATTTGCCACTTTTGTGGTGTCCGTGGTCACATTCATCCTAATTGTCATAAATTGAAACTTAAGCATTCTGTATGTCAATTTAGGATATGTGATGATATTTCTCCTGCCATAAGTCCATATAAATTGTTTCATATTATTTTGAAAAATTTAAGCTTGTTGGCTTGTGAAAGGAATTTGCAGGATTTTAATCTTTCTCAGAAGATTGGTGTAATCCCTCAAATACACTTTGCTTCTCGTGGATTTTCACCTACAAAGCCGAAGACTCGTGCTATATGGGTGAGAAAAGATCCTTTAAGGTGAGTGTTGCTGACTTGTCCATGATTTAATTCTTTCAATTGTTTGCGGACATATCTTGTTTCTGTTTTTGGTTGTTTTGTTTTTTAAGTTGTTTTTTATTATTTTTTTTTGAATCCAAAAATATTGAAATTTTTTCAAAAAGACAAAAATATTTTATTTTGAGTCTTGTTTTATTTTTCTTGAGGATTACATGGATTATGATATCTCTCTCTTGATTTAGAACATGCTTGACATTTAAGGTTTTAAGAATTTGGAGATACCGTGCAATAAATCTACGCTCTCTCTTTCTTCATTTTCGTGGAAGGTACTATGAGTTTAACATGCACCTATCTGACTTATGCCATCATTTTAGATGTTTACAAACATTAATTTTGGATTGCCCATTTACAAATCTTCCAGATGCGGTGGAAAATTTGATACATTTAAGGTGTCTCTATATGTATGAGAATGTTAAAATAGAAGAATTGCCTGAAACCTTATGTAATCTTTGCAATTTGCAAACTTTGAATATTGATAATGGTAAATATTTCAAGAAGTTACCACAAGGGATGGGTAAACTGATTAATTTAAGACAGCTTAGATTTAATACAAATGATAGCTGGTTCAAACTAAAATTTCCAAATGGGATTGGGAAATTGACTTGTCTTAGGACATTAAGTGATTTCAACAGAGGTGGTAAGGATGATAAAAAAGGATGTAAACTTGGAGAACTAAAAAATTTGAACCAACTTCGAGGGAGCTTTAAAATGCATGGGTTGGGAAATGTGGTAGATGTAGGGGAGGCCCAGAATGCACAGTTGAAGAAGAAGATACATCTCCACGATTTGGAACAAGATTTTTTCGTTGAAGGTCAATTAGAAGAGGAAGAGAGGAGAAGAAGAATGGAGAGTGATGTAGCAGTTTTGAATGCCTTAGAACCACCTTCACACTTGGAAAAATTATCAATTGAGAGCGTCATGGGCACCACAGTGTATACTAATTGGATGACGTCCTTGACCAATTTGAAAAGTCTTCATATCAATCGGTGCCGTCAGCTAGAGCGTTTGCCACCTTTGGGGAAGTTGCCGTTGCTCAAAGAGTTATATATATGGGCTACAGAAAATGTGAAAAAGTTGGGAGATGAATTTTTAGGAACAGAATCCGAAAACAAAAGCAAGAAAGACGACTGCCACATCATAAATATATTCCCAGAGCTGAGAGTTCTCAAAATTAGCAATTTGCGGAGCTTGGAAGAATGGATTGGGATGGGTGGAAAGAGGGGAATCGGGCTAACTAGCCATAAGTATCAAACTTTATGGTTAGTTGGCCCGGTTCGGAAAGTATATAACATACTAGCAAATCGAGCTTAAGAGGCTCGATTTTGGACCAATAAATCGAGTTTTTGGGACTCGATTTACATGGGTTGCTGTCGCATTTTTTCCACGTGGCAACCACGTGGAAATCGAGTCTCAAAGACTCGATTTCTAAACCAAAAAAATTTCAAAAATTTCTAAGTCTCAGACGCGCCTCACCTCACCGGATCTGATCAGAGAGAGAAAAACCAGATCAGTGGAGAGAGAGATCAGATCAGAGAGAGAGAGAGAAAGACCACACCAGATCAGAGAAGAGAGAGAAAGACCAGATCTGCGAGAAAGAAAGATCAGTTCAGATCAGATCAAAGAGAGAGAAAGATCAGATCAGAGAGAAAGAGGCCGCGCGGCCTGGGCTCGCGCGCGGCCTGGGTCCCGCGCGGCCGGGCTCGCGCGCGGCCTGGGTCGCGCGCGGCCGGGCTCGCGCGCGGCCTGGGTCGCGCGCCGCCCGGGCTCGCGCGCCGCCTGGGTCGCGCGCCGCCTGGGTCGCGCGCCGCCCGGGCTCGCGCGCCGCCTGGGTCGCGCGCCTGCCTGGGTTGCCGCTGGCCTGGGTCGCCGCTGGCCTGGGCTTTCTTTTCTTCTTCAGTTTTTTTTTTGCTCTGATTTCTAATTTCTGATTTGCTGTGTTGGGGGTGAAAATATATATGGGCTGTAAATCGAGTCTTAGAGACTCGATTTCCACGTGTACGCCACGTGGAAAAAGTGCCAACTCAGACCCGATCAAAACATGAAAATCGACTCTTAAAGGCTCGATTTATAGCTCCTAAATCGAGCCTCTTAGACTCGATTTGCTAGAAAAATATATAGTTTGAAACTAATAACTACTAACTACATAGTTTGAATTTTATGGTTAAAATGCAATTTCGTTCGGTGGAAAGAGGTTAGAAGTGGAAGAGAAAAAGATAGTGGTTTGGTTTCAGATCCAATAATAAAAATAATGCCACGGCTTGAAAGCCTGACAATTGAGTACTGCCCCAAATTAAAGTGTCTGCCAGACTACTTGCGTACTACTTCATTAAAGGAATTACGCATTTATGACTGTCCAATTGATTACCCAAATTTTGCACATGTCATTTATGACTCCCCATTATTTCTCACATCCCAACAGTCGAAGGTAACTCTCCTTTTCTTCCCTCGTATTTCTTCTTTTAATTTTAATTTTGCAAATTAGACGGAAGTTTTAAGTTTAGTTAACTCCAACTCTCATCCGTTTAAAGTTGATATGTTTTATCAGATTACCCAAATTCACAAACCCACTGCCACCAAATCATTCAATGTCGTATGCCCATTAATTATTTCCAAATCTAACGTACTTATTTTTCTTCTGGGCATTCGTAATGTTCTTTATATCTATAATTCCCATAAGCTGAAAATTCGTTTTGCTTAAATTTGATAATTTTTTTTTTATGGTTTTGGTCTTTGTTGGCCCAATCTTTTATTAGTATGGGTTTTGATTAAAATTTATTTTTCTTGTTCATTTTTGGTTTAATATCATAATATATGGGTCTTGCAAGTTTTGTTGATTTTCCGAATTTAGATTAATCTGACCCAACTAATGTGCTTTTCTTTTGGGCATTAGTATCTGGAAGATGGGGCTGAGTATGAAGCGGATGAACAAGTGGAAGTAGACATTGATGAGGGGGATTCGTGAAGCGGACGGATACATATTATAAGAGCAAGCAAGGTGAGATTCCCTTTTTACCAGCATGAACAATATGAACATTACATTTAAATCTGTGTCCATATAGCTACATTGTGCCTCTTATTCTTGCTTACTGCTAATATTCCTATATTGGATTGACTGTTTCAATCCCATTGTGTGTTCAGATTAACAATTATAGTTATCAAAACTACTTTAGCTGTTTATTGATTGGTTTCATTGAATTTTTGTGTGTTTGTGCGTCAGGGGTCGTGAATTTTAGCTACATGTAGAGTTTTTTTGAATGATGATACTGATAGAGAAGAGGAATATAAAATTGAAGCTTGGGGTGACCTTAAATCTCCCTTTTGCAACATTATATTTACTCTTACGTTAGAGCCAAAAGGGTCAATTCCTCCCCAGCTTCACAGTGCAGGTTTGTGTGCTTTATTGTTTTTGTATCTACTCTTCTTATTGTAATATTTTACTGGTCCTGATTTCAATTCCATGTTTTGATCATATTACTTAATCGTGGCAGTGAAATCAATTTAAATGGTGGAAAAGCTTGATGCAAAGATGATCTTGACATCATAATGACTACATCTAGTACCTGCAATACTGTTCATGTTGCAGCTGAAAATTATGTAAGTGTTGTTGGATCTTAAATCCCATTCTAACATGGTGAATCTTTTAATCGTATCTGTTACCAAATCAATTTTTTTAAATGAAATATTTACATACATGTGAGTTGAGTCCTGATTTTTTATTTTTTAATTCATATCTTATAATTGTATTATCACTTGTTTGGGTGTTGGAGAAATTGCTCAATTTGTTTGTTGATAAAGCAAGTTTTCTTTTTTTCTTTTTTCTTTTTTCCACTTATGAATGAACAAAATAATTTTTTAAAAATATTTTAAATTTATTTTGCTTTCCAAACTTGCACCATCCTAAATTTCAATTTTTTTTTTTATAATTTTTTAAAAAAATTGAAATTTAGGATGGTATGCAATTTACAAAATACTATGCAATCTCCAGAAATTTGACCTGGTTATGAATTATGACATCCAAAAAGAGACTAAAAATTTGATTTTACAGATCAACTTTGGGATTTGTGCTTTAATGATGATAGTTTTTGACACAAATTTGAAATTGGATGTCAAAAGAATGCATGATCCAAATGGTGTTGACTAAAGAGGCCTTTGTGCTTGCATGAGGACGATACAGAACTTTTATGCTTGAAATACATTTTCTTTGACACCAAAGGTAGTGAATTACATCCATAAACAAGCTGATATCATTCTTGGTGCATCATGAGGGGTACACGGTAATTTTTTACAACATTCAGGTTTGGAGCATTAATCAGATCAACTTGTCTATTCATTCATAAATCCAGATCTAATTGTACACTATTGCGTCTTCTTTTGCCCATATCTGGAATTGAAAATTATTACCATCTCATGTTCACTCAAGTCTGCGTAATTAAAGGATGCGGAACCTAGAAAATGGCTTCTATGATTTTTGAGGTAATTTAGTTTAATTTGGCATTGACACTGATCTGTACTGCAGTAAATGCAAACATTCTTTTATAACCCAAATTTGGAGAGTAATGGGATATGCGAAAATTTATGCAGAAATCATTATTATAAAATTGAGATGGAATGATTGCCAATTACGGTATGCGATTTTTTATAAAGCCCTGTGTCATGCAGGAAATTATGAGGGGTGGGCTTATAGTTGAGGTAGAAATACCAAAGAAAATTGATAATGGCATTCCAGTACTCCTCAAGGCATGCTCAACTTTTGAGCTTTGATGATCTTGTATACCCATCTACCAGTGCAAAACCTTGATTTGGTTATTAATTATCCTTTTGGTTTTTACATAACTTTCAGGTGGCTCAATGAACTATTCATACAGCCAATGTTCAATCATAAAGATTTAGAGTGGTTTCAGTGACATCAAGTTAATGGGCCACTACAGTGGTAAGCTACATTCATATGAATAGCTATCTTAACAAAATACTTGAGAAATTTTTGTATTGATCTGAACCTGTACTTAATTGTTGAAAAGAAAGTTTTTCCAAATTGGGCTGTAATCTTGTATTGATTTTGTATCCTAAGCAATTAATTACTAGTTAGAGCATTTTATACTCTCTAAATAGAGAACAAATTTAGAAAAAAAGACAATTGGCCTTCATTTTTTTGTTGTTACAAAATCTGCTGCGGAAAAGGAGTAGTGAGAAACAATTCATGGCCAACAAACATTGTAGATGTTTTTTAGGTCACAGTGATCCTAGAAGTTGTAAAAGGGCGTTGTTTTGATTATTATTGCATGCTGAACTCAAAACTATATTCCTTATGGGAAACCGTAACTTGCATAAGAGGAAGTGGTCATGTGGCACACTAATGAGGACAATAGGAGGGTTGGTGGCATGTTGGAGACTGTCTAAAGCATCTAGGATCATGTCCTATGCTAAATATGTCTACTTTGCCATAAAAAAAAATTTTAAGATTTAGCTTACTTATTTGTCTCAACCTTGCAAACAGCTCCAATCTATTTTTTTTTTTTAATTATTCATTTGTGCATCTCATAAGTTTACTCATTGGGAGTAGCAGAAGGGCAGGAAGGACTTCAGTGGTTTGTAAGGTAATCCAATTTGATTTAGCATTATTGTTGTTTTTTTATTTTTTTATTTTTTGGTTGTGGTCCCGAGGAGTTAAATTTTTTTTTTTTTTTTGAGATCCCTAGTTTTGAGTGGACTGTGCTATGTGATATTTTGGAGTTTGAAATTTGTTAAAAAAATTACTCTTCTCTGTAGGAATTTTGGAGGACGACCCTCAAAGTTGTTGCGGCTGGACTTCTAAAATCATTGACCATTTCACAATAATTGGGACTCTGGTACTGTCTATGCTTCAAATGATTTGTCAACTACAGTTCACATCTTGCTTATCTCAAGCTAATCTCAATTGAGTTGTCACTTGTGATTCAGATCAAAGACCAGTCCTCCGGTCTTTATAAATAGCATAAGACTAACAAATGAACATAAACCACTTACAATGGATGAGAAAGGAAGATCAAGATCAATCTCAAGGAGAAAACCCCATCTGGTTGGTCACGGATTTAGTTGTAGAAAGAAATAAGCACGAACCTAAATCTACAAGTCATAAAAGGAAAGTGGGGACAACAAGGCTGACCAGTTATCAGACAATGACTCTCAAAATATGGTACACGCTATACTTTCCCCTTAACTCCTGTTTTGTTTGTTCAATTGACAGAAGAAAACTTATTTTTGCTTATCCTATGCATGAATGTCTTTGATAGCTCTGTTTTGTGATATTGATTAGTGCTATAAATATTGGGTTACTTTATGCTCCTCATCATGCTTAGGAAGTAATCAATTGATGATTTTCTATTGATTTTGAAGTTTGTTAATGTAGATCAACTTGGAATAAGATTAGGTAAAAGCATTCAATTGTAGATTGGAGGGCTTTGGATTGGTTTTCATTTCGGCTACTATTTGCAAGCAATGCCTTCTGATGCGGGAGATGCAAGAAGATTTTTATTTAGTATTATTTATATTTGCAATTCAATTGTATTTTTTTATGTTTTAGGTCCTAGTAGTTTATTAGGCTATTAATATTTTAATTTGGAAGAAAGGTTATTTTCGTAATAAGGCAATTAGGGTTTCCTAGCCAATTAGAATTACGGTTTAGTAATCCTTTATAAGCAACCTATTGTACTCTTTGAGTAGATAATTGAGATTTTGATGAATGAAAAAAATGGCCGTTTGGTCTATTTTTGGTCTGGTGCTGACTCCTAGTGGTTTCCCTGCTTGGTGCTGACTCCAAGCAAGGCCTAGGTGCTGACTCCTAGGTCATATATTTTATTTTTCCATTATTTCAGTTTTGTTCTGGTTGTCCTGCGTCATCTTCAATTTTTGGCTAACTGTCATGGATAAACTTCCCACTCCTGACATGGCTGGTAAATGAGGATACAATTCTGATCCCATTTGTGTGTTCTGTAGAAGATATCTAGAGTCCATGCAAGAAGTTGAATGACTGGAATTCTCTCTTATGCTGAAATATTCATTCCTTGAAAGTCATAACTATTGCTTGCAAGTTACCTTGGGCTGCCTTCATTTATCAGATATGGCATCAAGGCAATGCTAGAGTTTGCAAGGTGTGCAAAATAGTAATTTTTGGCTGATGGGGTATATCAATTTCTGTTTTAGAGTAAGAGCGTTATTGTTTGTGTGTTTTGCAGGGGTTTGCTGTTTGTGTTGTGTTCTTGTTTAAAGTAGCCATGTTGGTTGTTTCTATGTTCTGCAGCAATTTGTTGTTTGTGTTGTGTCAAGGTTGAACTATTTTGTGATATCTTTGCTTGATTTGTCTTGAATTTATCTCATTCTTAAAAAAAAAAGTCTGTTCTACTGGTCACCCAAAAAAATTTATTCTGGCTATTCTTTCGATTGCTCAGATGACATGTCTCGTCCATCCCTTCTTTAATGGTTATAATTTTAAATTCCTTTTTGCATGTTATATCTCCTTGCAATAGAGATTAGACTTTTAAGATTGATATCTATTTTGGAGCATTTTAATTGTTGTCCATTTGCGATTTAAGTATTTTATAAATATGCCATCATCAAACTTCCTACTTTGAAGTTCTAAATTTCTAATTGATGCTTGTAACCTTGAATAATCCCTATATGGAAGATGTTGGGCTTCTTATCCCCTACCTTGCAAATCTGCCTCCAAGAAATAATGTGTGTGCAAAACCCCACTCAAACTTTATTCAAGGTTGATAGAAAGAGCCCATAGAAACTGATAATGGCAAACGGAATGATGAGGCTAATGAAGTTAAAGATCAGATAATTAGGGCTTCTTTATTTCTCCCTGCCAGAAGAAACAATCCCCACATTACAAGGAATTTTGGAAAGAACTTGGGGATATGAACAAAGATTCTAAACTGCCAATGAAGTTAGTCTTTCCTTTTTGCATATTGATTGACTAAATCTTATCTAATTGTCCTTCAAGAATTGATTTGATGCTTTATTTCGTTCTATATTTGGCACGTAATTGTTTAAATTTCTTCTATCTTTCACGGCATTTATATCTTAATTGTGGTTGTCATTCTCGACTCAAATCACAGATGAGGCTAGCACAAAGTTATAAGCATGGAAAATGGTGTTGTGCACTATGGTTGTGAGTTCTATAGTGATGATGACTTGAAAAGTTGGGCTTTAGATTCATCATTTGAAGCCTTAATGTTTCCATTTCCTCCTCATCATCAGGCAAACATTGAAGGTTTTCCTTTTTCTGATTTCAACATCTATTTGTGGTGACTATGTGCACAAAACATATGTTCTTAACTATCCAATCTTTCTTTTGCAGTTCATTGCCCATTGTGTTTTCCGAGATTGTCCTCAGGCAACCACTTATTTGCAAAGTACCTGAAATTGAACCACATGAAACTTTGGGGTTTTGGTACTGCTTATCTCATCAAATACAGGTAGCTATTGTTATATTATGTTAGCCTTTTCATATTATCTATAGTAGAACAATATAAATATGGCAGCCCAGGCTAGTTCATACAAAATGGCTTTGAAGATATTCCCTCTCAATAACTAAACTCCCCACTACTACAATATTTCTTTACAACAACTCCAGTGCTTATTAATCAAACACAAAAAACAGAGTTTCATCTTTGTATCCCCACCTAATTAATATGTCAAGCATTGCTCATAAGTACGTTTTTCTATTTTCTATCCTTTGTCCTGGAACATTGACTTTGTTTGTAAAAATTAATGCAGTTAAAACCTATTGGAGAAGCACAGTTTTATATTGGTGAAAATTGTTAAGCAAGGATGCACCTCAGATAGCCATGTCTTACATTCTGGTGCAAGATATATTTGATAAGCTCCATTGGTTGCAAAGCTACATATGTTAGAATAACAAAGCTCCCTTCCTATCTGCCCTACATCATTTACCTCGTCTATAAATTTTTATACCAAGTTCATAGATGCAACCATGCTGAGCGATGAGGATCCATTCAGCATTGTGAATGTAGCTTGTCATGGATGTCAAGATGAAATGAGGTCAACGAGTGATACACATGAATTGGAAACTAGGCAATTGATGTTATGCATATCAGTAATTACAACTTTCCCTATCTTTTTTGTTTGAATGTTAATGACTGGTTATCAGGTTTATCATTCACTATTGGGGCAGGTGGTGGTTTCTGAAGTAACAGAAAAAATTGTTTGTACAAGTGCATGATTTTGTTAAATTTCATTTTTCTGATCATTAATAACCTAAGATAATATTGCAGGTGAGAGAAGTGCTAGTGTGTTAATAATGTTCAATCAGCCAGTGTGGTATATGAATGCTTTGGTTCATCATTCCTAGGTGATTCTCCAAACGATTTGGGAGGCACTTAGCTATCTGATGACACGGGGCATTCAATCCCATTATTCTTACTAGTACTTGAGCTGTTGGCACCTTATTAGAGTTGGGTCAGTGAAAGGCAAGCTGGGACTTGTGCGCTGTGACAAAGGATCTTGGCAGTTTACACCTCCCCTTCAGAGTTCTCACATTTTTTTCTGGTTCATCACCGAGCTTTGAAACTGGTCAGCTTGCCGATTGTGTAGCCACATCTTTTATACTCAAGGCCCGAAGCAGTAAAGCAGCACATCAAAATATATAAAGGAAAATCGAATTAGGGATTGTACATTGTATTTACATTTTTTATGCCATTCTGATACTATTTTTTAATTATTTTTCATGGGTATCATTTTCATAACTAAGATACATTATATTTATACAAAATTTATCGCAACACGAAGAGTGATATTGATCTACAACTTCATTTAAGCACACCCTGAACATGTGTTGATAATCTCTTTCAGATTTCTACAGCCCTTTAGTTGTTTCATTTCATCACACCCTGAACATGAGTTAATTGTCTCTTTTAGATTTCTATATCCTATAGTTTCCATACTTTGGAAACCTTGAGATACGAAAGTATTTCTAGCTAATTACTGAATAGGGAACAATACACATTTTATCACAGGCTAAATTAATTCAGTAATCTTCTATTCAAAAGTAAGAATTGATATCAGAACAGATCAACAGAACCATTAGTAGAGAAAGTTAATTACAAGTGAAACCAACAGTATACAAAAAGTCATGTATGTTTAGGAACATTATGAAGTCCAACAAGATGCACGGCTAAAATGAACACTGAACTGTCTACTTTCACATGGGAACAAGAGCTTCAAAGTAGAAGCTGAAATTATTGAAGAGAATTGACTCGTGAGTAGTGACATTTATAGTCAACCACAGTCCAGAATATAGCAACGCAGGATTTGTTTGCTGGATTAAATAAGAAGGCATCGTATTCGTACACAAACCGTATTTGTATCTCAAAGAAAAAAAAAAAAAAAAAAAAAACTAATTTTTCTGGCCTCTGGATTCTATCCTTTAAAAACGTCGTTAAATTTAGTTCAAAGGAAGTTTCATTTATAGTTGTTGGTGTACATCTCATAACAAAAGACAAGCCCATGGTTGTCTTACGACTTGCATGTTCCTATGCCGTGTTGGTGTACACGCCTGAATATGAATAGAACATTAATAAGTAGTCTTCAATTTCTTGAAGCAATGATCATGGAAAAAGGATGGAATTACATTTTGTGACTTGTGAATTGTGATATTACAATTGCACTAGCAATAACATTTTGGGCTTTGGACAGACCTGGACCCATGTATCATAATATATTATATATGTCAAGAGTCACTACCCATCGGCTCCACTTGAAGCTCAGGGGTTCAAATGGACCCCTGAACTGGCAATAAAAAATATTATATATATATATATATATTGACCCCTTAAAATAAATATTAAAACACCTTACCATAATTTTTTTTAAAGCTTACCTGAAATAAGCTTGAATATGATACTCTTAACAATATTTAAGACTTAAAAAAAAAAAAAAAAAAACCAATTTGATCTAAAATCTAGAAAAATAAAAAATAAAAAACCCAACAATAAAAGTAGAAATATGTTAATCTTAAAATTTAGAAAAATGCTAGATCTTAAAAATTTTGAAATAAATCAATCAAATGAGAGATAAGTGAATGAATGATTGATTGGTTATATACGTTAAAGAGATGTAGCTTGTAGAATTGATGATGAAGATATAATGCAACGATTTCAAAATAAGAAATCTCGTAGAAAGCAAATGTAAAACTTTATATATTGGTTTTTTTTTTTTTTTTTTTTTTTTTTTTTTTTTTGTGATGTAGATATATTCAAGTTATATTTTTGTTTTAGATTTTATATAATATACGTTTTTTATTGACCCTCTTGAAAATAATCCTAGAGCTGCCACTGCGACCCCAAATTAACCATAAGATACATAATTTGAGCTTTTTGAAATTGGGATTGAGATTCAGTGCAATAGCTAACCGTGCAATTAACCATGGTATGTGAGAGAGGTGAAAAAATAAAGTGTAAAAGTGAAATGGTAAAAAGTTGAGAGTTAAAAAAAAAAAATTTTGTTTAAGAGTTGTGATTAAAAGTAACTTTTGTAACTTTTAAATGTGACTTTTGCAACTTTTAATCTCAACCGTTGATTTCCTATTGCTTGGTGCAGTTGCCCTAACTATTGCACCAAATCTTAATCCTTGAAATTGATCTTTTCCTATTTTAAATGGTTATACATGAGTTTCTCAATATATATATATATATATAAAATAAAATAAATATTCATACCAAGAGCTTTGTAGTTTAATTAATTGACACTTTCTGATGTTTCCAAAATATCAAGATTCAAATCTTCTCTCCTCTATTATTACAATCAAATTAAAAAATATATATATATATATATATATATCACAAATCTAATTTCAAATCCCCCACCCAAATATTTAATTTTAAAAAAAAAGTAATTACACAAGTTAATGAATAATTTAAAACTATAAATAATATAGTATCCCAGCATTGATTAAAATCCTTTGATTCTATTCAAGAATTTATCTTGGCAATTACTCGTTATCAATGTCAAACAGACAAACATAGACCCAATTTTGTTTGGGCATTGCTCATTTTAGAATTACATCTTTTACTCAGCTCTCACTCAAAAATTGTCACATGAACGGACAAGGTACGCAAATTCCGTCTCTTGGAGAGAGAGAACATTTTAATCGAAATCCTTGGTTAAGCTCTATGTTTGGCCGCACTCATGAAATGGTTCAAAGTGTCATTAATGAACACATTTTTTTAACAGTATGGGCAAACTTTCATCCCTTGGTCACAGCATATCCAACAAAGTTTGAGCTTAACAAACATCAGAAGCAATATTAATGTTTATAGTTATACCCCTTACGTAAGCGTAAATGTCCATTATTTTTTAACAGCATCCAAAAAGCTTGAAGCTGTTAACACATAAGAAGCTCATTTGGCTTTCACTTTTTTCTTTTCTTATTCTTTGCATTATCTCTGTGTGTACATTTGTGCTGTTTTTTTTTTTTTTTTAATAAATTAACAAAGCGGAAATATTCGGTTTAGATAAGAAGCAACGGTTATACTCTTAATTCCTTACTTAAACGTTTCTTTCTTAACAGCACCCAACAAAGCTTAAGCTACTCTATCTTTTACCCTCAAAAAAAAAAAAAAAAAAAAAAAAAAAGAGGCTTGAGCCTAACAAATATCATAATGAAGGTCGATTCTTTTCTTTTCATCTTTTTACTTTCTTTTCCAGTTTTAATTGTGCTTTACTTTATTTGGTGATGTTGGAGTAGCACAACTCGCAGTCTAACAGATGACAAAGATATCTTCTAACAATATAATATTTGACTTGTTTGTTTCAATGTATGTGGATCTTATCTAGTATTAAAAAATTGTCGTTAAATTTACTTCAAGGAAATGTTATCTTGTACAATTTAGTCGTTCATGTACGCACCTCATAACAAGCCAAGCCCATGCTTGCCTTACATGTCCCTGTGCCGTGTTGGTGTGTCTCTGTTTATCATCTTCAATCTTCGTTTGATCTCTGTCCTTTCTCTCATTTTCTTTTTGGTAAAATCTTTGGCGGCTTGCTTGAAAGATACATGTGAACTACCTGAAGATAGGTAGAACATTAATAAGTAGTCTTCAATTTCTACAGCAATAACGATCTTGGAAATGGATGGAATTACATTTTATGACTTGTGAGATTACAATTGCACTAGCAACAATTTGGGCATTGGACAAACTTGGACCCATGTATCATAATATATTTCACGACCTAAATCCAAAAGATATATTTTTTGAGCGTTCAAAATTGATGTTTTCCTGGTTTAAATACTCACAATATAGTCTCTCTCTCTCTCTCAAAAAAAAAAAAAAAAAAAAAAAAGAAACACACTAATCCATTAATTATTTATTATAATTAATCAAAAAAAAAACTTTCACACTTTTTTATATTTAATATTTCACACATATATCCACAATTAATACGAAAATATTTATATTTTAACACATAAAATTAAGTGGATATATATATATATATATATATATAATAAAAATAAAAAATAAGAGAGAGAGAGACGTGAAAAAACCTATGTGCGAGAAGCCTATTTCAAACAGACAAATATGGACCAAAACCTGTTTGGGCTGGGCTCATTCTAGAGTCCAACCCCATTTTAGCCCACTTTAGAATTTTCATTGAAAAAATTGCGTCATTACCCATAGAATGGACCTAGGCTGGAAAGCGTTGATCCATTAAAGCCTATAAGAAGAATAGGGAGAATCCTCGGCCCCCTCCTTAACATTGTTCAATATCGAGGATGAATGGGCTGGAATTGGATTAAAGGCAGTTCTAGACATATATCGCAAATGCCATAGAAAGACTTAGCCGACAGACATTATGTGCCAGCCTGACATTGCCTAAAGTTATATTAGAACTTAGAAGTATGTTTGGTGTACGGTAATAAATACGGTAATGAAAATAAAAAATTATAAAAAAATAATTAATTACTCTTTCAAATTAAAAAAATATTATCTTTAGAAAATATAATTATATGAGTAAAATATTTTCTAAATTATATTTTAATTTTGAAAAAAAAAAAACTTTCATTCCATTGTCTTTAAGGTTTTATTATTATGTTATCACAAAACAAATTAATAGTAATAAGTATTACATTACAACATCTTTTATTTCTTGTAATACCTATTTTTATTCTTTTGTAATTACCGTTACAGTTTACCAAACATGCCTTAGGTGTAACTTAAATCCAACCCTATATATATATATATATATATATATAGTGAACACTACCACTATTTTTTTTATTTTTTTATTTTTTTTTACAAATCTAGACTAATAACTGATGTAGGGGCATTGGGCCTCGGAGCTCATTGTCCATGTACGAATTGGGCCTAAAGCCCAAGCTGAGAACTAGAGATCGTCCGAGAAGGGGTAAACATTGTCAAAGGAGTCCGTGTTAGTGGATGACGAGGTCAGTTTTGCTCATAATGGTACAAGAGGGTAGGCCAAGGACAAATGTCACCTTGGACTACTAAAGCCGAGGTCCGAATAGGTGGTCTGCCGTCCAGGGTGATGTCCTTGGAGGTTTTGCTGGCACGGATACGCATTGTAGAAACAAAGTACGGATGGGAGCTAAGAATTGTCTAAGGAAAAGATGCTGCCACCGCATTGAATGCCCTACAGCTAACTTTCTAGCTGCATTTATGTGGAGAAAACTTCTGAATAGTGCTACCTTGGCTACCGTAACTCACAAAAGGCTAGAGAGTGTGTCTGATGGGACAGACACTCAAGTAATGGCTCAAATGATCAACAAGTATAGGATCAAGATGGTCCAAAATGAGCTATATAATGTAAGAGATCCTCTATGTATAAGGGGAGGAAAATAAAGAGAGAAACACTGTAGCAATCAGGAACCAACTTTGTGAACCAACTTGTAAGAAATATATAAGAACTGACTTCATCGAACTTTGCAGAGGACGGTTTTCTTTAGGATTTTTTTTAAAAATAACTATAAATTTCAAACTATATTATTAGTTAGGCAAGATTTGAAACATATTTAGTTTATAGCAATTCGACTTTTCTGGAGTCGATTTCGCCCTTTGAAAATCCACTGGGAAATCGAGCGTGAAACACTCGAGTTTGGAAATCGAGTGTCTCACGCTCGATTTCCCAGTGAATTTTCAAAGGGCGAAATCGACTCCAGAAAAGTCGAATTGCTATAAACCAAATATGTTTCAAACCTTGCCTAACTAATATAATAGTTTGAGGGATTTGGTTATTTTTTAATAAAATCCTTTTCTTTGGATCAATTCAATCTACTTTCCTGTCCTTATCAATTGAGTTCACTTTATTTGTTGTCCAACTCATTTTGACCTAGTTTTGCAACCCGCCCTTTACAAATTTATTGTTTTGGACTTTTTGAGCCTAGGTCCATTTATCGTCTAGGCGAGGGACTCAAATCTGGTCCTTACAACTGATAACTAAATTATAGTTAAAATAATATTATTTGATCTAATTAGATAAAATGATTTTCATATATAAATTAATAAAAAATAGATTCACTAAATGTATATTTTTAAAAATTTTACGTACTATAAAAAATGTACTATTTATACTATCAATAAATTACAAACAACAATTTGATATATTGTCATCTTACTTAAAAATCTATCAAACTCAAGTTCTTTATGATTTTTTTCCAGCAAAGCAGCATAATTCATATAGGTTTTTTCTACTTGTAGAATGAAGGCATTTTTTCTTCATTATACCATGAATTAATATACATATAAGGTTGGATTCAAGTTACATTACTCAATAATTTGTTAAGCATCCGCATTGGTCGTGCCAAAAATTTAGCAAGTTGGTTTCACAAAAAGCTACTTTATCTATTTTACCACCTTACTTTACAAAACACCCAACATTAGAGGTTTTATTTTAGTATTGAACACAATATAATAATATAAACAACACAATAAAATAATATATCTATTACAATAATAATAACCACTACCACCAACACAATAAAATAATATAGCTTTTAATAAAATATTGTTTTTTTTATCATCTTAGCTACAGTGCACAACCATCTTTGGCTGTGCACTGTAACTCAACAGCCAAATTTTTTAGCTTTCCCTCTATCATTACAACATGGTTTTTAGTATTAAAGCATTTGCAGTAGTGGAGCTAAATAGCTATAATGCTATTTTTGCTCCACCAAAATACCAAAAACAGCCATGCAGCAGTGGAGGCATTCTTATAATTTTTAGCTGAATTGCTACAGTGCACATCTATAGATAGATGTGCAATGTAGCAGACATCTAAAAAAAAATTTTAATTTTTTATTCACTCCGGATTAAAATAACACTGCTTGGTTTATTTTTTTCATTTCTTTTATTCTCATCTCACCGTGCTCTCTCTCAGTGTCACTCTCAAGCTCCCATCTGAAATTCTCTCAAGCTCTCATTTCTCAAGCTCTCACCTCTCTATTACTGCCGCCGACCCTCCCCACCATCTCACCTGAAACTCAAGCTCACTTTGTGCCCCTCTCTCTCTGTCACTCCGTGCCCCTCTCTCTCTCTCTCAGTCACTCAGCTCTCATCCTTTCCCAAGACTCTCTCAATCTCTCACCGATCGCTTCACCGTCACTCTCCTCTCTCACCGTCACTTTCTCAAGCTCCCTCATTCACCGCCGCCAACCCAAGCCCCTGCCCAACACCGATTGCCTTAGACCCACGTCGCCATCCGCCTTAGACCCACGTCGCCTCCGGCCTCGTGGATTGAAGTGGCTTCCCTCACCTCCACTCCGCCGCTAGGTCGTGGTTGTGCTCCGATGTGCGTTGGTATCGGGGTTGTGATTTGTGGCTGTGGGTTTGTTTTGTAGTGTGTTGTGGGTTTGTTTTGTGGTGCTGTGTTGGCGGTGGTTGTGCCGTGTTTTGTGGTGCTGTGGGTTTTTTTTTTTTTTCCCCTACTGTGGACTGGTGGTGGTGGTGGTGGTGGCGGTTGTGGGTGTGGCCGTGGCTGATGGTAGAGTGGTTGTGGTTGGTGCTATGGATGTTTTTTTGGTAGTAGGATGTATTATTTTATTATAGTAGTTATATTATTTTATTGTGATGTTTATATTATTTTATTGTGTTAAAAGTTAAAATAGATACACTGCTGCAGCATGTGTGTAGGTAAAATAGATAAAGTAACTTTTGGTGGAGCTAAAAAGCTAAATTTTTAGCTCCACTGCTGTGAATGCTTAGTAGTGTAAAAAATAGCAATATAAATTTTTAGCACCACTAATATTAATGCTCTAAGCGGTTAAAAATCCATTCAAAAACTTCTAAATATCAAATAGACAAAAAAAGAAAAAAGGGCGGTGTACTTCTTAGGAACATACATAGACGGAAGTCAGGAAACATAGTAGTGTAATTGCCTCTCATAGTGGTTAATTAATTCAAATAGTTTACTAGTTACTTGTTGGCCAACTTATGATCAATTATACTGTTTTCTAAATAACGTTTCAGTCTTAGTTATTTGATACTTTTTCTTTGCAATGTTTAACTTCCATAAAAAAGAATTTTAACTTAAGGTCACAGCCCGTCTGTATAGGCACCGCATCAAGCTTTCAAAAAGGTAAGCTGTCATGTATAGGCTCTTTTATAAACTAACACTAAAACTAGAAGCATAAATATTCCATAAAAATGTACATATTTTAAGAGCAATGGCAAACTTTCATCTCTTAATAGCATCCAACAAATTAGCCTTGAGCCTCTCTCTGTGTGCATGCATGGCTGTGCTTTTCTTTGTATAGACAAAGCATTAAGCTTAATTTATTATTTACTTAGGCATTCAAAATATCCAACAGTTTTTGCACCAAATCCTTGTTAAATTTAAAATGTCATGGCAAAATCATGTTAAAGTACGATTATAAACTTTAATTTAAGTTGTGATTATGTGAAATAGCATGCTATGTTTGTGGTAGAGTTGATTTTTATTTTTTGTTTTATATAAATTTGGAAGGGGAGGGGATGAGTGTGGGTCTAAAGCAGAGTAGCGAATACAATACCATTGGAGTAGAGTATAGAGTTGATATATAATATATCTTACAGAATACCATTGTTCCCACTCCTCATGTAAAAGTTCATTACATAAAACCATTGACTACATAAAATGTTGAGACTTGTTACCCTCATGACTTTGCCTTGAAATGGTCAAAATAGATTTTTTTTTTTTTAAAATATAAAAAAAATATGATACAGAGAATTATCAAAAGTAGCCAATAGAATATGTTTATTCTCAATTTTTTATGTAAATGTTCCTTACTTAAATACCAATGACTATTTACAATGTTGCGATCATGTTACCTTGTGACTTTGCCTTGAATGGTAAATAAAAAGAATGATATGATAGTAGGAATTATTAAAGAGTAACCAATAGAATATATTAATCCTCAATGTTCTACGTAAAAACGTTCCTAACTTTTTTTTTATTTATTTGAACTTTACATATAGCTTGTTGTACTTAATTGGTTCAGAAACATGATGAATGAGGCTTGTAAGTGGGGCTACAAGTAACAAGTTTATAATCAAAAGTTCATTAAATGAGTTATTTAAACTGAGGCAGGAGAATATTGGTTTTATTAATGGCAACTAGCCAGTAATTAATATATATAATATGGATTTGTTTTCTCATAGAGAATAAGTATTATAGAGAATTAGTAAAAATAAAAAAAATAAAATAAAATAAAAAGTGAAATAAGGGTTGAAGGTTGACAAAATAGTATACTGAAAGGTAACATCTAGAAGGGACTTCTTCCAAGAAGAGTAATTGTGGGCCTGGAATAGCCCAAAATACCATGAAAAAGGGGAAAAGCCCAAAATGGATCTGCTGCGGAACAACCTGGCAAATTTGATACATAACAACTCGGGCAAGCCGAAACAAATAGAGCCTAAGGCCCTTCCAATTTTATAACCCAATAGTGAAAAATGGGCCCGTAAAGGCCTAAACCTTTTGTATAAAGGGAAAAAAGCAAACCTGTCTTTCCACGTTAGAGAGAACACGCACTAAAGATATTTGGTACATTGTGCTTTATCTTCATTAGGTGGCAAATTAATCTTTTTATTTGTAAGCTTCTTCTTCCACTCACGTGACGTTGCTACTTGCTTGGGAAAAGAGCAATTACATGGTATATAATGCCAAAAGGATATAGTTTTCTGGTTTGGTGGTGGGCTGTGCTTCTTGTTGATTAATTTAATTGTATAAAAAAGGTACGTAGTCGAGTCCACTTGTTGGTATATTTTTCTCTTTTTATATTTAACAATAGCCACTTGCATATTAAACAAGTTGCTTGCCACCTAATCAAGAAAAGCACAACCTACCTAACGGAGTGAACTACTTAAAGCACTCACATATATAAGTTCAACTGGGGCAGGAGCATATTGGTTTTTTGAATATGGATTTGCTTTCTCGTTTTGTATGTGCAGCCGGTGATATATTGAGAAACAAGAATCCTCCACCATCTACGCATCAACAGCTCTACCCAATGCAAAAGGAAAGCAATGGCTCGGTCATCAATGTAAACGCACATATGTACGTAGGGAATGGACCCTACATAATTTTCCTTTAATCATAACAACCCCACTCAATTGTGTAAATATGTTATTTTCAAACAAGTTGTGTTATGTATAGGAAACCCTAAGACCCCATCTTTTGATTGTCTTCTTCCTTTGTTTGTTCTCACATGATCATTTATTTTCAAACAAGTTGTTTGTTGTCCCTACACAATTTTCCTTCAATCATGCTTGGTGGAATTCACACAGTTTTCCTTCAATCATGCTTAGTGGAATTATAAGAACCCCTACATAATTTCCCTTCAATCATGCTCAGTGGAATTATATGGACACTTACATAATTTTCCTTTAATCATGCTTAGTGGAATTATAACAACCCCTCCCAACTGTGTAAATATTTTATTTTCAAACAAGTTGTGTTATGTATAGGAAACCCTAAGACCCCTATCTTTTGCTTGTCTTCCTCATTTGTTTGTTCTCACATGATCATTTATTGTCAAAAAAGTTGTTTGTTGTCCCTACATTTTTTTTTTAAGAAGAAAGTTGAAATCAATTTGGGTAGCTAAATAGTCAAATATTTTTATCTAATGAATAATAATGTTTGTACATGATTTGTATTTAATTATTTTATATAAAAAATTTAAAAAGTATAAAGAGAAAAATGATTTAAAAAGAAAAGGAAAAATCAATATACACAATCAGTCATTACATCAACACAAACACCCATTTCTTACGCCACACCACAATATTCATAACCCATTAAACTCGTTGCTTATCCCTGTCACAATCTCAATCACAAATGAAAACAGCCAAAACTATATCCAATAGCCCAAACTTCTTAAATCACCAAACCAACCCCAGTTTGTTAATCTTGAACCCACATGTCTCCTTAGTTGACCAGATTGAAGAGAGATAGCAAAAGCTTAGTATTTGGAAATCGAGTTATAGGTTTTTCGATTGACTTCACTGGTGTTGCATCTGGCTAGTGCTAGCCACACCATGCCATCAACCCAATTCAAAACACCATGGGTTTGGTGTTTTGAATTGGGTTTTTGGGGTATTGATTTTGGTTTTGGTTTTGTTTAGAAATTTGGCCACCCTCGCAATTTGAGATTTGTCCCCATCAAAGCCATTGGATTGGACTCAACACAAAGACACCAACCTGACTCATTCTGGGTTTGTTCTTTTTATTTTATTTTATTTTATTTTTGTTTCTGTTTGGTTACTAGAAAAAATTTGCTAAATCTTTTTGTGTTCCAAAATTTCATGCCCTTATTGGTTATATATGATCTTCTCAATTGTGTAGAGGTGAGATGTTGTTGAATGTATTTGTGAATTCAATGATTTAAAGATAGAAAATCAAGAAAGTGTTTTTGTGTTTAGCTGTCAAGAAAATCTAGGATTGCAATTTTTTTTTTCATTTTTAAAAATGCAAAATAAAAATAAAAATTAGTTTTTTTTTTTCAAATTAAATGCTGACATGGCATTTAAAAATATTTATTAAATATTATTTTCATCATTTTATTTGCCATGTTAGCATCAAATATGCTAATTGTGCACACCATTTGACATGTAAGTATTTCTCGTTAGTAAATTAATGAAAGGGACCAAATTGACTACAAATTAAAAATAACAAGAATCAAATTAACTACTACCAAAATGTAGGGACTATCCAATCAAAAAAAATGTAGGTGATCTTGAATGTAAGGATCAAAATGATGTTTTTTTTTTATTGTTTTGTTTACGATAATTATCTTATGGAGATAGATGGGACCCAGTATATTGTTGAGCTGTAGCATTTGTCTTACAAATTGACAAAAGCTCCATAGGCAAAGCTCCATATACGCTAGAATAAACGAAGTGTCGGTATTAATTATCTTCAATTAGTGTCAGTGGCTTTAATAGCTACAATAGACTCATGGTCAAACAATTCATTTAACAAAACATCATTCCAACCTGAACTCGTAGAATTTAGAAGCTGGGAAACTACCAAACAAGAATTGTTTACTTGAGCCCTTAGTGTTGGAATAAAACCTGACTTGTTAGGTAATCAAGGATCTTCCTAAACTAGAATAGAATTCCCAGAATCTACTAATTTACACGCTCCCAACTTGATTATATCCTTCACCCTTTCGATACTCTTCCAAACCTAAGATGCATTAGAGGCTTTTTGGAGCTCTAAGCCAATCAGCTTTAACCTTGTACTTTGCAGCCAATTGCTTCACACAAAAACAATTTTTCCTTGACAGAATCCACCATCCCAATTTGGAAACTAAGATTCAACTTCTCAAACTTTTTAAAACCAAGCCCATCTTCATCGCCTACACAAATCATCCCACGCCATAGGAGTGAAAAACTTGTTAGAATCCTCTTTTGGCTTCCACCAAAAACGTCTCACAACCACATCTAGCTTATCATTAATTTTCCTTAGCAGCAAAAAGGTGGACATAGTATAGTTAGGGATGGTTTGGGCAACATATTTAATCAAAGTAGCTCTGCCTGCCCAAGATAGGCTTTTACTCTTCCAACTAGCCAATCTTGCATCTACCTTCTCCTTAACATAGGCAAAATCTCTGGCCTTGTTATTTGATAAGAATAATGGCACCCCCAAGTACTTAGTTCCATGCTGGAGCTTTTGAAATCCCAACTGGTCTTTAACTTGTCTAATAAAATTAGGAAACTCTACTACATTCTATCATATGTTTTAAGGACTTTGGTCAGTTTTGAAAAGAATAGCCAAAATACGTGAATAGAATTTACACAAAAATAGAATATGGCAGTAAAATATTTTAATCCTAGCAAGGATGGAGTCGGACTTGAAGTTAGGGAGACAGTTTTGCTATTACTTATGTGCGGTGGTTCTGGCTTTCGGCTCAATTGCTGGACAGTTATTGGCTATTTATTTATTTATTTGTGTTTTTTATGTGTGCATCCAGGTATGGACAAAATTATTTTGTTTAAAATTTTTTAAAGAGCCAGGTTGTTTGTTTTGGGTAAAATTAGTTTATTGAGTTAAATTGTTTTTAGCTTTATTATTGGTAATTTTTTTTTGTTAGATAATTTTTTTGGGCTTGTTTATTTTGTTTTAGGTTTTAGATTTTAGATCTGGCCTTTAAAATGAGAAAAATGCTAGAATTACAAATTTTTTTACAAATTATTAATGTGGTGAGTAGTTATTAGTAAGTAAAAATGTGATATAAGCGATGAGTTTATATGCAAACTAAATAAAAATTTACTACCTTAACAGTTTGTAAAAATGTTATAAAAAAGTTTGTGGCTATAGTAGCACTTTAAAAAAAAATCAATGATAATGTTAAGGGGGCAACGTATGATTTTATAGAACAAAATTGCTAAAATTGGTGCCTATGCATATATTAATTTATAAAAAAAAAAAAAAAAAAAAAAAAAAAAAAAAAAACCCCTTTGTCCAAGTCTCCCTCCGTCCCCGAATCCAAACCATCATTGGTACATTTGTTTTTTACTCTACTTTTTGCATGACTCAATTAATATGAGGCCCTCGGTAGCACATCAATCTGTATTTTCTAGTATATATGTATGTTGTTTCTCCTTTCATCAAATAATTACATCATCTTCCTATGGTTTTAAAAACTAAAATGGCTAAAACAATCTAAAAAGGTTTGGTATTCAGTTTTTATCGGTTGAATTGACGATTTCTATGGTTAAACCATTGGGTTTTATGGTTTTTATCAGACCAATTGAAGGTTCGGTTCCTGTGTCCTCTTTGGCAGTCTTCTACTGATTTTGGTTATGCCCTTCATTATAAAATATAATTGTTTGTTATTATAGGTGATGAATTTTGGTAATTAATTTAATTAGAATCTTAAAAAGAAGCTCTTATTTACAAGATTTGTGATTTCTTGTCTTCAGATAATTTGTTATTATAAAAAAATAAAAAAAAATAAAAAAACTCAAACCCACAAGATTATAAACACCAAGACTACTTCAGTTTAGTTCCCCTAAATTTGATAGCTAAAATTATGAATATGTACAATTCTTTTGTGAAGGACATGGTTCGTATATTTTATATTCTCTTTGCTCACAATAAGTAATAACGGTGTATCGTATATGTTAAAGTGATTTCAAAAGTACGTAAATTGCTTGGATTAGAGGAAAAATTATGTATAAGTAGATGACTTCTAAGATAATATTTCCCAAGTGTTAATAATCTTCTCCCGGTAACTGTAAGCTTGCTTAATATATATGGTATCATAATATCAATAAGTTCACTTTGAGAAGTAGTTGTTAATTCAAGTCTCATGTTTGTCAGTCTTTTGTCCGGACCTGTAACCAAATCATCATAGCTTAGATTAAATGACTAGTGCAACTAAAATTGAAGTGTTGTTTGTTGGTTCATGACTTCTTTTCCTGCAAAGGTGCATAATTCATAAATAGGCATTTGTCCAGTACTGCATTGATATTAAAAATAATTGACTGTGTTCGAACTAAAGTTTTCAGACCTGGACTGTTTATTGAACTGTAAAAGGGAGGGATTCAAGGTTTTTGAGGTCGAACCAGAGTCGAACCGTGATGACGTCATAATTAATTTAATAATTAATTAAAGCCTAAATATAGATATTAAATTTATAAAACTAGCAAAATTGACTAATATATTTATATATGTGAGGGAAATTTAATGATTTTCAAGCATATATTTAATAATTAAATAATAAAGTTAATAAAATAAAATAATAACCATGAAAACATTAAAATTTATGATTAATTTTTGAAGTAAAGTTGAATATCTTTGAAGGATTTTAATTATAACTTTTTTTAATTCCTTGTAAGAGATGGATGATTTAATTAAGTGGAATAAAATTGTGTTAAGTTGTTTTTGTGGGGCCCTACTACACTAACCACGTTCGGCCCACTACATATGGCCCAAGGCCTGCGCCGAGGATAGTGCTGAGGCCGAGGACAATGGGAAAGAACCCAGAACGTCCGAAGGCCCGCGCCGAGGATGACCTGTCCTCGGCACGCCGATCTCATTAAAAGGGAAAATATCCCATGTTCGTTGAATATATCTTACCAACATTCTGACCACTTTAATGACAAAGTAACCTGAAAACCCAAGGCATCAGTCACTTCAATTAGTATAAAGCCTGCAAAGGCGGCTTTGACCTAACATAAAGCCTGTAAACTACAGATGATAAGGCAAACTTCTACACGCAAAGCCCAGATAACCAACAAATGGACGGCTAAGATTAACTAAAGAGAACGCTATATAAATAGAAGGAACCCCCTTCGCCAAAGGGGGGAGGAAAAAGAAAGGAAAAACAAAAAAGGACCACCAAGAGGGTCCGAAAGACTTACCCAAAGAAAGAGATCACCCTTTCAAAACTCTGAATCCAACTCGTTTATCAGGATCGGCCAGGAGCTCCACACTGACCGTTGTTTGTTCGCTAGCTGCCTAGTCTTTCCTACCCATTCTCTACAAATTTTATTGTCTAAGGTCCATTACATTTTGAGCCCTTACAATTGGCGCCGTCTGTGGGAAGACTTGTGCGTTAGCAGCACGACGGCGGGGGTAAAGAAAACAAAACGACGAATCAATCAAGAACAGATGCAGATTCGTACGGTTTTTAACAACATTATTCGTCCGGCAGTCTACAACAACAAGAAACAAATGCAAAAAAAAAAAAAAAAAAAAAAAAAAAAAAAAAAAGAGGCAACACATGGAATAAGTCTACTTCTTTTATTCATATATGAAAAAAGATTACATCTTTTACAAGTAATGCCCAGGGGGCTTGTTCTAAAGCTAACTACAAAGGGCAGACGCTTGGCGAAGCTGGCAGACGCTTGACAAAGCTGGCAGAAGAACAAAAGGCAGATGCTGGACGACGATGGCAGAAGAACGAATGGTAGAAAAAGAGAGTAGAAGAAGAGATGAAGAAAAAATGGTAGAAAGCGAAGTTGGTAGAAGAACAAAAGGTGGAAAAGAAGTGAAGGAAGAAAGAAGGAAAAGAAATAAAGAAAGTTGGCAGAGGAACAGAAGAGGAACAGAAGATAGAAAAGAAGGCTGGATGAGAAGCAAGAGAAGAGAAAAAGAAAAGAGGAAGGCTCGTTGAGGAGCAAAAAGAGAAGAGAGAAGAAGGATTAGAGGGAAGAAGAGCTACAGAGGAGGTGGAAGGGGTCGTGGCACAGGACGGCCCCACTTCTGGGTTCCGCCTGATTTCCCTCCCACCCCCGCTGCAGCTGGCTTGGGGGATCAATGACCCATATCCAAGGGGAGGTGGTTACGTTCTTTCTGGATCCTCCTTCGGACGACGAGGAGGGCTCCTCCTCTAATTAGGTTGAAAAGAAGGAGAACCTCCGGATCTCCTACACACCCGTCCCAACGCGGCGGCCAGGGTTGGAGTGTCATCCTCGGCTCCTGGTAGGGACTGTGCATTCTCAGGAGCACCCTTTCCCAGGGCCAGTTCATGCGAAGGGGGCTCAGATGATGGCGCCTCGAAGAATTTTTGGTGATGTGTTTATGGGAGAAGTTCAGAACGAATGCTTGTAAGGTGTAAGGGGGAAGGTTGCCCTAGGAGCGCCTTTTATAGTGGGAGGAGCATTGATGAAGGCCAATCTACATTAAATCCCAGGGAGGGATTTCCGGAGGCAATGATGCCGCCCCAATTTCCAAGGGGCTTGCCAACCGTTAGATACACCGAAGCGTCAGAACGCGTCACTTGGACAACTCAGAAGACGCCTCGTTATCTGAAGAATCTCACCAAACAAAGAGGCAAAACACGGCAAGGTCTTATCCTCTACCAACTCCAGCATTTACTATTATTATTATTCTGCTTGAAAACTGTAATTATTTAATGCTTATTGTAAAACGCAGCAAGAATTAAAACGACTACGGATAAACAGATAAAATAAATGATTATTAAAAGAGAAAACTAGGTACTGGACAGAACCAAGGCATTGCATGGTCCTCGGACCCAAGCCTCTGGGGAAACCAGATACTTCAGATGATGATTAAAAGAGAAAACTAGGTACTGGACAGAACCAAGGCATTGCATGGTCCTCGGACCCAAGCCTCTGGGGAAACCAGATACTTCAGATGATGATTAAAAGAGAAAACTAGGTACTGGACAGAACCAAGGCATTGCATGGTCCTCGGACCCAAGCCTCTGGGGAAACCAGATACTTCAGATGATGATTAAAAGAGAAAACCAGGTACTGGACAGAACCAAGGTATTGCATGGTCCTCGGACCCAAGCCTCTGGGGAAACCAGATACTTCAGATGATGATTAAAATGAGAAAACCGAGCACTAAATAAAGCTTACAGTATTGCATGGTCAAATACCTCAGGTCAGCAGGAAGAAAATCCCCCCGTAAAAGCTAAACGCTAAGAAAAATCAAGGCCATGTATAAACGACAGACCCAAACCTCTATGGGAATCAGTCATTATGAAGCAATGCAAACGTTGATCGAAACCAGGGCTCTTGTACGGGTCATGAGCTAAAAACTGAGGCAAAGCCAATTCCCTTTCAGGTGCCAAGTAAACGAGTCCCATCAGGGGCAAAAACCATGAGGAATCGAGTAATATAGCACGAACGACGCAAGCCTATCCCTCCTCGGGCGACCCCACGCGCAAAAAGAAAGCTGCAAAAACAGCTGAAGTAGCGATAACTCTGTCAGCACGATAAAACCCAACAGGCCAAGAAAAAGCGCCGAGGAAATCAAAATCCTCCTCCCCGCCCAAGGGGACGTGCAGCAAAATTTTGAGGGGCTATTGTGGGGCCCTGCTACACTAACCACGTTTGGCCCACTACATATGGCCCAAGGCCTGCGCCGAGGATAGTGCTGAGGCCGAGGACAATGGGAAAGAACCCAGAACGTCTGAAGGCCCGCGCCGAGGATGACCTGTCCTCGGCACGCCGATCTCATTAAAAGGGAAAATATCCCATGTTCTTTGAATATATTTTACCAACATTCTGACCACTTTAATGACAAAGTAACCTGAAAACCCAAGGCATCAGTCACTTCAATTAGTATAAAGCCTGCAAAGGCGGCTTTGACCTAACATAAAGCCTGTAAACTACAGATGATAAGGCAAACTTCTACACGCAAAGCCCAGATAACCAACAAATGGACGGCTAAGATTAACTAAAGAGAACGCTATATAAATAGAAGGAACCCCCTTCGCCAAAGGGGGGAGGAAAAAGAAAGGAAAAACAAAAAAGGACCACCAAGAGGGTCCGAAAGACTTACCCAAAGAAAGAGATCACCCTTTCAAAACTCCGAATCCAACTCGTTTATCAGGATCGGCCAGGAGCTCCACACTGACCGTTGTTTGTTCGCTAGCTGCCTAGTCTTTCCTACCCATTCTCTACAAATTTTATTGTCTAGGGTCCATTACATTTTGAGCCCTTACAGTTTTTATAAGTAAATAAAAAATAAAATAAAATAAAAAAAATTTGCTAAGGGGTTGGATCGCACGGTTCTTGCCACCGGTTCGTGCGGTCCAACTTTGGTTTTAGGGGTTCACGGAATTAACTAAAAATACAGTTCTTTAGGCTTAAAAAACCGGTTTTCATCCCGGTCCCCAGTTTTCACAGTCTGACCTCTCGGTCTGGTCCGGTTTTGAAAACTATGGAACTTCGAACAAGTCTTAGTCAATCCATTGACGCTCGGTTGCCACTCTTTAAGGGAATAAATTTGCACCATTACCATCAACCATAACTTTTGGTGTAGTGGATAAGTGTTTGGTCTTATCAATTGGTATTAGAGCTAAGTTGGGCTAAGTCTCAGTCAGTGGCAACTCTACATGCAAGCCAAGATGGTCACATGACCACCCTGATTGGCAAAAAAATGTATACATACACTTGACAAAAAAATATTATATGCTAAACTAACCTACTATGACTATCTTAATAAAAATTTTGAATACTTTGACTTGAGAATAACAAAAATTTGGGTCCAACAAAAACAAGAGTAATGCTACTACATTCACAACATTTTCATAATAATTTCACAAGCTGGTAAACTGTCATTGAATCTAATTAAGCCAAATACTATTATTATTTTTTTATTCACTAATAACAGTTTTTTACATAAGATTTATTGTAACAACCCCACCTCAACTATGCGGTATTGCCCGCTTTGGCTTCATTAGGCCTCATGGCTTTTCTTCTCCCCTTTAGCGCAAAGGAAGGGAAAACACCTTGCTACAATGAAGAGTGACATCCCTCCTTACGAACTAAGCTTAGGACACTTACTTAAGCGATATGGAACTCAGCTTTTGTTTGGCCTCCAAACAATATCTACACAGTTAGGGTATGGTCATTACAAATGGTATCAAAGCTATGCCCCAACCAAAAGTGTGGGTCCCACAGGCAAGGACTTGTGTGCCCATAAGGGGAGTAGATTGTGAATGAACAAAGGGAAAAGCAATCTTGCTAAGTCCCACATCCCTTAGGAAAGCACATCGAGATCATCACAACTCAAATAAAGACATTATGAAAATGTTATAAGTTTTTTTTTTTTGGGAATGGACTTTTTCCTATACTAAATTCTACTTGATGGTTTTCTAAAATATAAAAAGTAAGAAGTTCCACTTGATGATTCCTATAAATAAGATGGTTGTCCCTAAGTATATATTTATTATCCTCTACTGATCTTTACTTTCTTTTTATTTTTTATTTTTAAGAACTGTAACATGTCTTAATTTAAGTATTGAATTTCTTATATTTTCTATCAACCAAAAAAAAAAAAAAATGGAAAGAAACGAAAACAATTTCACCGAGGAAGCTACAAGGACTATGGTGGATCTGACTTTTAGTGTCCATCTTGGCATAAATCCGAAGCTAGAAGGATTAGGATTTAAAATGTAATTTCACTTTTAGTTTTTATTTAAGTATATATTGAACCACATTATTGGGGCATGCACCTATTGCCGTATTGCAACCTGATCGTTAACTATTTTATAAAAAGGGTCAAATAAATACAGAATATATTATAATTTGTAGAATATAAATTGGAACATAAAAAAATGTATTGGAAATTTGGAACACAAAAGATAGTACAAAGTATTTATATTCGTTAAGTGTCAGTAATTTAAAATGTTCCAACATGTTACCACTTGACCACTTCGTAGCTTAGAACAGATTTTGCAGGTTGCAAGTAGCTTAATTGGTAAAACTTCTAATAATTACATAAATTTGTGACTAATTAATTTAAAAATGACTGACAAATGAATTAAACTAGAGTTGATCATATAAGACGGCTTTAAGAGTAGAGTTCTCAAACGACCATAACAAAATGTTATAGTATTTTTATAGCAAGTGTCAATCTACCATATATAGATCAACATAAAATAAAATAAAATTATATTGATATACACTTCAACTCAAATCAAAAATATTTTAAAATTATAATGAGATTTGGTTGTATTACTAGATTTCTTCTTGACCCACCGTTCATGAAGACTAGTTTCACTGGTTGGTTTTTTTATTTATTTATGAACACTTATTGGTTAGTTAGGTGAGTGGGGAGGAACCAAAAAAATTAAATTAAAAAATGGCACAGAGCTTTCAATCAATTAAAACCAACGTGCAACTCGTTGGGTTGGAAATTGTAAACAGCAGGAACGACAAATTTCCTCTTCATAAATGACCTTCAATTATTTTAAGGCCCACTCCATAGACATTATTATTACCAGTACCACAGACAATAGCAAGGACCTGTCGCGCGTTTTACTTTTTTTTAAAAAAAGTAGTGGCTGGCATGTGCTTTCAATTAATATCAGCCAACGTTACGTGGACCAACTATGCCCTACTAATTTGTAGGATTTTAAATTTTATTGTGAATAAAATTTTTATCGTAGCGTTAAAAAAAAATAAAGGGTAAATTTTTTTTTTTTACAGGTCTTGAGGTTTAGACTAGTGTTAACCAAGTTCAAGGTTTTTGAAAATTTATTAATTTAGTTACTCGTATTAAAGTTAATTTATTTTTTTAAAATTGTTAGACCAGTTAGTTATTTTTTCAACTATTTTAAGAACTAAGTTAACTTTAAGAATTCCTTCTCAAAAAAAAAAAAAAAAAGTTAACTTTAAGAATTAAATTGATTATACAAAATGCTGTGAAATATTACCCTTGTGACTTTGTCTTAAAAAGGCAAATAATTAGATTTTCCCTCCTAGACTTACAAACACTTTATACCACAGGCGAATTCACTTAGAGCCTAGGGGTTCAAATGAACCCCTTGAATTGGCCAAAATATATATATATATATATATATATATATAATTTTTTTTGACCCCCTTAAAATATATAAAAAGTTGAACACCATGGCCTTAAATTTTTTTTAAGCATAGCTAAAATAAGTTTGAATATAATCCTCTTAACAATATTCTGACAATTTTAATCACAAAAAAAAAAAAAAAAAAACCTCAATTACAAACCAATTTGATATAAAATCTTAGAAAACAAATTAATAAGATCAACAACAAAAGTAGAAATTTGCTAATCTTAAAACTTAAAAAATCCCATTTAGATCTTAAAAAATTTGAAGTAAATCAATTAAATGGGAGATCAATGGATAATTATTACTAGGCTTTGTACATTGAAAGAGATGTAACTTGTAGGACTGATAATAAAGATATCATGCAATAATTTCAAAATATGAAACATTGTATAAAGCAAATATAAAACTTTGTATATTATGGTTGCTGTTGTCGTTGTTGTTGTTTTTTTTTTTTTTTTTGGTGGTATCGATATATTCAACTTCTCTTTTATTTTAAAATTTGTATAATTTATATTTCTTATTGACCCCCCTAAAAAGAATCCTGGAACTGTAACTGCTTTGTGCATGGAAAGGTACCCATTCAACTAAAAAGCCCTTAGCACCATGTTTTATAGCTCTAAACATAACCTACTATTCCTTGGAACAGTTAAAAAACAGTATATGATTTCGAGAATTATTGAAGAGTACTAGCCAATAGAATATTTTAGTTATTCACTTATTCCTTAATCTTCATGATCCACATGATTCATCCATGAATAAAAGTAATTAAATATAAGACCTAGACATCCTTGGGTTTATGCCAATAATCAAAGTTAACAACTTTCTATCTTGCCAATGGGGGGTTGGCTGAGTTGGTCAGGACTTTGCTTCCCTGCTTGTCAGGCTTGGGTTTGAGTCCTGCCAACGGCCTTCTGTTGGTGGGTATTCTTGGTGAGGGGTGTACTCAGAAATGAGGTGACTCTCACACGCGCAAAAATAAGTGAGTATCTCACGGCGCAACGCCCTGCCCGGGGGTTTAATACAACTATAAACTCTCCCATTTTCCTTAACCAAAAAAAAAAAAAAAAACTTTCTATCTTTATCCTTTACATTTTTTTTTCTAATTCTTGATTGATTATTTCCACTTGTATTAGTCTTTACAGACACAATAAAATCTTATAATATTTTCATAACAAATTAAGTTATTAAACTAACTACCTCATGTCAAAATAAAATAATAATAAAAATATACCGGGACTATCATAACTCAAAGAAAGATATTACAAAAATATTGTAAGATATTACAAAAATATTGTAAGATATTTTTATGTCATTAGACTTTATCTTTGTACTAAATTCTACTTTGATGGCTTTCTTAGAAAATAAAAAATAAAAAGTAAAAAGTTCTACTTGATGGGTAAGATGGTTGGTCAATGCTCCCTAAGTATATATTTTTTATCCTTTGCTGATCATTACTTTCTTAAATGTTTTTTATTTTTAAGAACTGTACAGATCCTAATTTAAGTATTGATTTAAAATAAATAAATAAATAAAAAGGAGAAGAAAGAAAGAAATGAAATGAAAACAATTTCACTGATGAAGCTAGAAGGACTATTTTTTACAGAATTGTAGTGTCCATTCCGGAAAAAAGACCTGTTTCTTTTTGTTAAAACGTCATTTCTCTTTACATATCCTTATCAATGCCCCTTTTTTTTTTTTTTTTTTTTTTTTTTTTTTTTTTGAGGAACAGATCAATGCCCTTTAATTAGTATATATTGAACCACATTATTACCGTTCTGTATTGGGGCACGCGCGTATTACTATCACATGGACAAAGTCAAAGATGCTGCAGCTTGATCTTTAAGTAATTTAAAATTTTCCAACATGCATGTACCACTTAGCCACTTCCTTACAAATAGCTAAATATGAGAACTGAAGAAGCACAAACTCAAGCGCACTATTGCTAATTTCCTACTTTCTGTTCATTTCTTGCTGTGTTATCAATCCAACTTAACTTTCAGTCTCCAACTATGGCAGCTGATGCACTACTTACTGATCTCTTTAAGCAGTTGGCTTCAATCTCTGTTCAGCTGGCCAAACAAGAGATCAAGTTGCTTGTTGGCGTTGATGCAGAAGTCCAAAAGCTTCAAGACAAGCTCGGAATCATCAAGGCAATGCTGGATGATGCCGATAAAAGACATGCAAAGAAGCTGGATACTGAGAAGCTTTGGTTAGAGCAGCTCCAAGACAAATACTACGAGATGGATGACGTTTTGGACACCTGGAACACTGCAAGGATCAAAGCAGAGATAGAGAAAGAAGAAGGAAAACCAGCTGATATTAACGCTCAAGCTGTTGTGAAGAAGAAGGTATGCTCCTTCTTCCCATCTCCATCATGTTGTTTTAACCTTCTACTGCGTCATGATGTCGGTCACAAAATTAAAAAACTTAATGAAAAATTAGATAAGATCCTCAATGACAGAGAGAATTATGGGATTGACTTTAACAGGCAACCTGAAGTGGTTGAGCGACCAAGAACTACGTCCTTTGTGGATGAGTCCGATATAATTGGTCGTGATAGAAATAGGGATGAGCTACTGAGCGTCCTCTTAGGCAAGTGTAGTCCAAAGGAAAGAAAACCCCATGTCATATCTTTGGTGGGCATGGGAGGTCTTGGAAAAACCACTCTTGCCCAAATAGCCTACAATCATAGTGAGGTGAAGGCCCATTTTGATAAAAGAATGTGGGTTTGTGTTTCTGATCCTTTCGATCAGTGCAAGGTTGCCAAAGCAATCATTGAATCTTTTGAGGCTCCTCCCAACACTACTGAATTGCAAAGTTTGTTAGATAAACTTTATAGTTTGATTGAGGGAAAGAGGTACTTTCTTGTCCTAGATGATGTGTGGAATGAAGACTTCACAAAATGGGAGTCCTTAAAAAATGCACTCAAATGTGGTGCCGAAGGTAGTGGAATTTTAGTGACCACACGTAAAACTAAGGTTGCAAATATGATGGAAAGTTCCCTCATAATCGATTTGGGGGTATTGTCCCCCAATGACTGTTGGTTAATTATCAAGAAAATAGCATTTTCTGATGATTATGGAGAGCAAAGTAGGGATTTAGAAGACTTGGGCAAACAATTAGCAAATAAGTGTAAAGGTTTGCCACTTGCTGCAAAGATTTTAGGAGGTTACATACGTGGCAAGATAAGTAAAAAAGAGTTGGAGAAGGTTTTGCACAATGATTTATGGGAATTAGAAGATATTGAAAATGGTCTTTTGGGGCCATTTTTTTTGAGTTATTATGAATTGTCCTCATCAGAGAAACAATGTTTCTTATTTTGTGCTGCCTTTCCAAAAGATTATCAATTCAATAAATTTGAGTTAATCATCAATTGGATGGCACAAGGATATATCAACTCAAAAGAAAATATGGACATGGAAGTTAGAGCAGAGAACTACTTTGAAAATTTAGCCATGCGCTCTTTTTTCCAAGACTTTCAGAAAGATGATAATGATAATAAAATTGTAAGTTGCAAAATGCACGATATTGTGCATGACTTTGCGGAATCAATGGCAAAAGATGTGTGCTTCACAATCAATTATAGTGGCGACAAGGTTGAGAAAGACTTTAAGAGGGCTTGCCATTTGTCATTAATAGTTGAAGAAACATTTCCTGAGTTTGTCTACGAAGCAAAAAATCTCCGCTTTTTAAATTTGGATTTTAATTTTTGTCCGATTGTCCAACCCAAGTTATTCGACCATTTTACATGTCTACGTACATTACATTTGGAAGGCAAGTCCATTCTAGAACTTCAAAATGAGGTGAAAAAATTGGTACATTTAAGATATCTCAAGTTATCTTTTCGTAAGATAGAAGAATTGCCTGAAAGTATATGTAATTTATGTAATTTACAAAGTTTGGATGTCAGTGAGTGTTGGAATCTTGAGAAATTACCCCAGGAGATGGGTAAACTAATTAATTTAAGACATCTCCTGTTTAATGAACATTTTAGTGAAATAAGAATAAAATCGTTTCCGAAGGGAATTGGGAGATTAACTTGTCTTAAAACATTAGGATACTTTCCTGTAGGTAAGGGAGAAGAAATATGTAAACTGGGAGAATTAGAACATTTGAACCGCATTCAAGGGACACTTAAAATAGTAGGGTTGAGTAATGTGGTAGATTTTGGTGCGATCGAGAATATATTGAAGAAGAAGAACCACCTCCGTGATTTGGTGCTAATTTTTAATACATTAGAGGAATCGATTAGCGAATCTGAAAAGGAAGAGGAAGAGACAAAGAAAGAGGAGGAAGAGAAAGAGACAGAGGAAGAAAGAAGAAGAAGAATGGAGAAAGATGTAGCCATTCTAAATGCCTTAGAGCCACCTCCCCGCTTGGAACTTTTAGCAATTGGTTTTTATAAGGGCACCACAATGTATCCTAATTGGATGATGTCCAAATTGACCTATTTGAAAACACTTCTTTTTGGAGAATGCCCAAACCTAGAGCAGTTGCCTCCTTTGGGGAAGCTGCCGTTGCTCGAAGAATTAGAAATATGGAACGCTCCAATGATTCGAAAGGTGGGAGATGAATTTTTGGGAATAGACATAGAAGAAGAAGAAGAATTATCAGAATCATCCAAAAACAATAACAACAAAGACATCATCATATTTCCAAACCTTAAATCTCTCAAATTTGAAGAATTGGAGAAGTGGGAAGAATGGACTGGGGGAGGAACAATAGAAGAAGAAGAAGAAAAAGATGATAGTGCTAATGCTTTTGTTACTAATAATAATACTCCAAAAATTAAAATAATGCCACGTCTTCATTCCTTGCAAATTGGGCAATGCCGCAATCTAAAGCGTCTGCCAGACTACTTGCGTAATACTCCATTACTAAAGGAATTGGAAATCTCTGGATGTCTAATTCTCAAGCGGCGTTGCGAAAGAGGGATAGGAGAATACTGGCCCTACATTTCTCACATTCCAAACATCGAAATTGATGGTGAGACGATCAACTTCCAGACAGACAGCATTGATTCAGAGGTAACTCTTCTTTTCTTGCAAAACTATCCTATCAAATATATAAATACTAATACATATATGGATTTGTGCAAATAGACGCAGCTAATCTGACATACCTGGTATGCTTTTCAGAATAGCAGGAGTTGGCCACACAATAGCAGGAGGTTTCAGAATAGCAGGAGTTTGCCACACAATATATTTATTTAAACTAATCCGACTCTGACTCCGACGACGATTCCAACGAGGAAGCCCCCGAAACCGCAAACGCCGAAGACTCCAATGAAGACGACTCCTCCATTCGCACCTTCACCACAGCTCGCCTAGACGCCGCTAACGCGGGTGGAGGCTCCGGCTCGGCTCGCAACACGTAGATCAAGACGGAGAATCTGAGCTCCTCCGCTATGGTTAAGATCGAGAATTCGGATGGCACGAAGGACGGTGGGGCCCAGGGGACCGGTCCGGCGGGTCCCACAGCTCCGACCGGGAGCTCGGTGCCTGGAATCGTTGTTAAAGAAGACGCCACGAAGATCTTCACTGAGAACATTCAGACCAGTGGAGCTTATAGTGCCAGAGAAGTAAGTTTGAAGAGAGAGGTAAGTCTCTCTCTCTCTCTGTGTCTGTCAAATTTTGAATCTTTGTTTGGAAAATTAAAGTTTAGAAGTGATTAATTCAATGAATTGAGAATAGAAATGGTGTTTGTTGGATTTTTAAATCTGGACAGTACAGGGCAGTTGACATACACAGAAGAAGACAGAGACTGGGTAGTAAGAGCAGGGTGTTGAAGAAGACAATGAATGAGGAGGTCAGATTCCCTTTTAAATTGCTCAATCATTACCTTTAAATCTATGTTTATATTGCTACTTTATGCCTCTTATTTCTAGTTACCTTTAATATTTCTATCTTGGATTAATTGCTCGAATTCCATTGTGTGTTTAGATTAGTGATTATACTAGATAAAACCATTTTAACTTTTTTACTGATTGATTGATTTCAATAAAATTTTGTTTTTAGCTACAAGTAGAGTTTTTTCAAATGATGATGGCAAGAGCAAAGAGAGATATAAAGCCTCTGTTTATGAAAATCTCTCCAAGTTTTTTCCTAATATAAGATGTTCTTCTTGTAATATTTTTTTTGTTCTTGATTTCAATTCCGTGTTTTTATTGGCTTGCTTGTTATTTGAGCTATATATTATTTGTTATATTTTCTTTGATTTATTACTAATTCATGTGATTAATCTTAACCATCCTGATAAAAATATGTTTTTGCATTTGCCATTTTGGTGAAATAAAAAAAATTAAACCCTACATACATTCCTACTATTCCATGTTAATGTCAATATTGTCTCCCTTATTCAGGTGATTCAGGTTGAACCTGTTTCACTTTTCTCCTTGCTATTCTTTACTTTTATCTCAAACAAACTTAAGCGTCTTTAAATGATCATCATTGTTCAACCTAGGATGCTGGCTGGGGCACATCCATCAAGTAATTATGCTGCCCGGGTAAATTCTGCCCAGGCCAATTTTAAAGAGAATCAATCTTTCTTGAATTAGCTTCACCAAATTCTTGTAGGTTAGAAAATTTTATGAAGGATTCATAGCAATGTACGTTTCCTTTGTTACCTGAGATGTGGAGTGTTGCTTGATTGTGGAGTCACCATTTTATCTTGAAGGAGCTAGTGGACTGTTTGAATTTATTGTCAAAAGGCAAAGAAAATGGGCACATGGTTATAGTAATTGTTGAAGTTACGAAACTTCTTCTTGAAAGAATGCATACAAAAGACTAGAAGGACATGAGTATGCGGATATATCAGGGGATTTAGGTATGGATGCCAGGATGGAAGTCTTGCTTTGGAATTAACTGTGTTGTTTGCCATGCCTGGAAATTGTGAACATCTCAGTTTTGAAATATATTAAGGAAAGAACATGGAGAGGATTATTTGTGTAGTGACTAATTCTAACTTTAAGGGCTGCCTATTATTTCCTTCATTTTGCTTTCCAACATGGTGCTAGAGGCGTTAATGTAATTTCAACTGCTTGAGTTGCCCCTTTTCAGTTTAGCAAATGGTAAATGTAGCACTAGAACCTGACAGTTCCTTCATTTAGGAACTGTCAGCCTCTATACAAGATGCAAACTTAAGAACCATTGATTTGGTTATAGGTAAATCATGTGGCACTCTACATTTTTTTTTCCAGTGAAACCTTTAAGGTCCCTAACACTTTTTTTAGTTGTGTAACAGATTGAGTTATTTTTTGCTTTCTTGATTTGATAAATAACGATTTTGGTGCATTGTGACGAACATGGTCAGAGCAGGGGTTATGCAATGATATAAAAGTTATTTTTGGGTGCTAAGATTTAAAAATTAAAAAGAAAAGAAAAGAAAAGATTTAATGGAAATGGTTTCCGAAAGACATTGTACATGAGGTCAAAGAAAAACATGATTATTGTAGTGTAATTGAATATGGTTTAAGATCAGTTAATATTGTATGGGTCTTTATGGAGTTTCTTTATTTTGGCTAGTTAGAATAATGTGACATAAATCTTATGCTTTTCTTTTAGGCATGCATGTGGATTGATGATGATCAAGATAATGAATCTGGGCAAGAAATCAATGACAAAGGTTATGTGGTTAAGGTATACAAGATTAAGGACATTAGTGATGAAGTAGATGGGACCAAGCATAAGGACTTATCAAAAAAGAAGATCGGACTAAGTATAAGGTGGATGAAGAAGTGGAATAGACAATAATAAGAAGGTTTTTTGCAGAGCTGAACAAAACAAGGCAATTGACATACACAGAAGAAGATAAGAGACTTTAAAGATGAGCATTGAGGTGAAATTCCTTCATTACTTGCATGATCATCATTTTCAATCTGTGTTTATTGCTACTTTGTCTCTATTATTACTGGTTACCTCTAATATATATATCTTAGATCAATTTTTTAAATCCAATTGTGTTTAGATTAATGATTATAGTTGTTAAAACTATATTAACATTTTATTGATCGGTTTTATTGAGTTTTTGTGTGTTTGTGTGTGTCAGGGATCATGAAGTTTAGCTACAAATAGAGTTTTTATAAATGATGATAGTGAGGGATATGAAGCCTCTGTTATTGAAGTTTGGGGTGACTTTAACTCTCCCTTTTTTAGGATTTATTTGACTCTCCCCTCAGAACCAGAAGGATCAGTCCCTCCCTGCTGCCTTCCTTGCCACTCTTTGGGTTTGTGTTCTTTCCTTGAGATAGGTATGATCATTAAAATAGAGATGAAAATGATTTCGAGTCATAGTACGTGGTTTTTTTTAACACCCTGTTTGATGCAGGAAATTATGAGGTGTGGCTTACAGTTGCAGCGGTAGCAATGCTGAAGACAATTGACAATGACATTCCAGTACTCCTCGAGGTATGCACAACTCTAAAATCTGATGGTCGTGTATATCTCCTAATAAAAAACCATGATTTGATATTGAGACTTTTATATTGGATATCATGCTCTTCCTAGTGTAGGTTATAAATTATCCTTTGGTTGCGACACTACTGTCCGGAGGCTCAAGAAATAATTCTTGCAATTCATGTTCAATTGTAATGTATTAAGAGTGATACCTGTGTTGTCAAGTTAATGTGCTGCTACAGTGGTAAGCTTCATTCATCTAAATAGCTATTTTAACATAACAAAGAGTTAACACTTAAAAATTTATTGGATTGATCTGAACATTTACTTCTTGTTGAAAAGAAAGTTTGATGGTTGAGTTGTAATCTTGTATTGATTGTGTATCTTAAGCAATTAATTATGAGTCAGAGAATTTTATACTCTCAAAATCTCCAGAGGATACAGGGTAATGAGAAACGATCCATGGCCAACATATATTGTTAGATATTTTTTATGGGCACAGTGATCCTAGAAGTTGCAGTAGAATTCAGGTTTAACACTACAAAATAATTTTACCAGTAAATCTTAACAAAATGATCTTGTGCTATTTGTTTTTTTTCTCCTGTACCTACGTTTTGTTTTTTATTGCAAGCTGAACTCAAAACTTTATTCCTTATGGGTAAGCATATCTTGCTTAAGATGGAGTGGTCATATGGCACATACGAGACTGTCTAAAGCACACAGGATCACGTCCTATAGTAAATATGTTTTCTTTGCAATTAATAAGTTTTAAGATTTAGCCTACGTAGTTGTCTTCACCTTGCAAACAGCTCCAATTTATTTCTTTGATAATTATTTGTTTGTGCATCTCAAGAGTTTTATTCATTCAAAGTAGCAGGAGCTCATGAAGGACTTCAGTGGTTTGTAAGGTAATGCAATTTGATTTAGCATTAGTTTTGGTTTTCTATGTTGTGGTCCCGTGGAGTTAAAATTTGAGATTTTTGAGATCCCTAATTTAAAGTGGACTGGGCTATGTGATGTTAACAAGTTTCTACACAATGATAATTTGTGGATTTGAAATTTGTGTGAAAGATTACTCTTCTCTGTAGGAAATTTGGAGGACTACCCCCAAAGTTTTTTTGGCTGGACCTCCTAAAATCATTGACAATTGTCACATTAATTGGAACTCTGGTACTCTCTATGCTTCAAATGATTGTCAACTAGGTCACATCTAGCTCATCTCAAGATAATCTTAATCTGTTTGGCACTTATGATTCAGATCAAAGACAGGTCCTCTGGATTTTACAAATAGCATAATCCTAGTAGATTAACACAAAAAACTTGCAATGGATGATGAAGAAAGATCAAGATCAATCTCAAAGAGAAAATCCCATCTAGGTGGTCACAGATTAACACTACTAGTCATGGTACTTGATATAATTTTCCCTTAACTTGTGTTTTGTTTGTTCAATTGACAGATGAGTACTTATTTTTGTTCCTTATTGTGCTTCAGAAGTAAGTAAATTGTTGTTTTTCAATTCATTTTGTTAATGTAGATCAATTTGGAATAAGATTAGGTAAAAGATTCCAGTTGTTGCTTGATGGTGTTTGGTTTGGATTTGTATTGCTATTCCTAAGCATTCCTTCATTTGTTGGCTAACGTTCATGGATACAATTCTCCCTCATGACAGGGTTGCTAAATGGGGATACAATTGTGATCTCATTTGTGTGTACTGCAAGAGAAAAGCTGGCGTCAATGTTGGGCTGCATAAGATGGGTATCTATCTCAAATATAACGGTTAGTTTATTAAAAATTAATTGTTCTTACAATGTCCTATAATCTGATGTGGAAACTTATAGTTAGCCATGATTTATGGAAAACACACATCATGTTGGAGAAACATGTTGGACTGCATAAAACGCCCAAAAATCATTTTGGAGACATAAAGTTTCCTGGAACACTGTGTTAAAAATTAATGTTGTTTGTAGTTTCCATATATTTTAAACTTACTTCTTTTTTGGTCATTTGCCTGCATGTTATCTATAGTGTGCATGTTAGACAAGTGTCAGGCTGTTGTTTATGTCTAAAGAGATATTCATGTATTTGGAGAAGTCTAAAATCAGTTTGGGGGGAAATTTTACAGTTCCCTCCTCTGTCCCTTGTCCAACGAATTGATGGGCAAATGATAAGCCTTTCTTTGCTTGTTTTGCAGATCCTAATTACATGATCTGTGTTGTTCTGAGCAATGCATCTGAAACGTGCTTAACCCTCCTTGCACACAGTGCTATTCATCGTTTAGTGGCAGGGTATATGGATTCACAGTTGAGCCTATTAATGGGAAGCATGCTTACATTCCATTCCCTGTAAGTTTCTTTTTGGTTGGAAATTTTTTGTCTTCCTTATTCATGTCTGGCTCTCTCTGTGAGCTATATGTATGTATTTGTGGGTTTGCACAAATGTTCAACCGACCTTTAAATATCTGGCCTGTTTTACACATAGTTTGTTGCACCTATTGACCTAGAAACATGATCAATGAATCTGTAAGTGACTACAAGTTTTTATTCAAAATTTCATTCAATGATAAATGAGTTTTTTCAACAGGGCAGGAGCATATTGGTTTTATTATTGGCAACTAGCTGGCAATATAATATGGACTTGTTTGCTCATTTTGTGCTTGCAGCGTTCAATTGGGAAAGAAAGGAAGGTCATGATAAGTGACATGATGTGGGCAAAACTAGAGTCTTCAACCAATCAGTCGAGTTTCTAAATAACTTGGACCATACAGATGTCCTTGATCGGGGATAGAAAGAAGGGATGTACCACAAATCTTATCAATATGTAGGCAGACCCGTTTGGAAGTAACAAGATCTAAGCATATATGAGTTCCTAAAGATGTCATGAGGACATAGTGAGGAAGCCACTTGGAACACCATTTTAGAAGCAAAAATGGCTTAACAAAGTGATCAGCACTGTCCAATCAGAATAGCTGTTAATATGATGTTTTCTGTGTTCTTGTATCCCTTTGTTTCTTCCTGCATGTTGATACTAATTATGTCATGTACGTCCTCTGAAATCTGTGGTTTGTTCTAGCATTTCTGATTCATAAGATTTTTGTGTGAAATTATCCTATGTAGATGGGGCCTACTTGAGCTTCTTGACACAATACTTTTGTAAAGAACCACTGTATACTATTTTGAATATATAAGAAATCTGAGTCTGCATGCGTATCTTTGAAGAAAAGGCCTTGAGCATACAACATCAGTGCCCTATCAGTTGAATTATCTCAGTTTTTTGTCGCTGCTATCCAAAATCTGATGCTGTAGGCCGCTCAAATTTCTGTCTAAATTAAGTTTATTTGTGCTTGATTTATGGAAAGCTAACTTCTGGGGTTTAGGCAAGCAGGTCTACACGTTGGCTGTAATGGTGTTGGTGTGAGTTTCTTTGGACTAACCTATAAACACTCTGCAGCATTTGTTTCCCCACTCCCGGCGTGCCAAAAAAATAATTATTATTTGGACTGTAGTTAATAAGCAATTTAATTAAGGTGTATAATGTGTCTTACTGTATGTGTGCTTCTTCAGATTGCATTGATAACAATAGCATGTTGTCAAGAAAGTAACTCTTCAGTCCATAGTTAGTGAGCAATTACTAAAGTCAGTCTCTGAATGTGGAGGGCTATGAGCTGGGAGTAATGATCTCTCTCTTAATACATATTGGTAGACCAGATTGGTATGATCAATTTAGGGCTTAAGTTCATGTGAAAACTATATTAGCATGTTTAAAATACAGGTGCAGCTGTAATTCCATCTGTTAAGACTCCGATAAATAATGAAACAAGTCAACCTCCTATCTTTAGAGCCATTCCTAATATGTATATTGTCACAAAGCAGATATTTACGCCCATATTTTCTGCTTGTCTTCAGGTTCCTCCGGACTTGTACCACATCTTCCTTAAGTTGCTTAAGTTGTGAAGAAACCTCGTCCAATGTCACTCACAGCTTTAGGTGATACTCTAGTTCCAATGATCTTTTGTCATTTAACCCTTAAATTTTCAACAGATTGCTTACAAACAATGAGATTCTCTAGTTCATTATGTGGCGCATTCTGAATCCACTATTCCTTCTTTCCTTTTCGGGATTTATTCAAAACAAGGGGCTAAAAAAGTAGGAATGTTGTTTTAGCCTGGAGTTTTGTGGCTTGGTAAAATCGTCTCCACAATCCTTTTCCTACTATTCCTCGTAAATTGTAATAACGTTTAACACAACCTCCAAAATCGATGGAGCTTGCTAGCTGCTGCTTTGATTGTAAATTGAGGATGCCGGTCCATCTAGCTCCAGGCCTCCAAGGTGTCCCATTACCAAATTTTAGTTAATTTAGTCAAGTTTAGACTGGCTCATTTTAGTTTTTTATTTTTCAATTTTTTTTTTCTCATATACTCTTGGGTTGGATTCATCAGTGTTAACAAAGTGAAAGATGCAAAAATTTTGGTTTAGGATTATAACATGAATTTTGGTTTGTTTACACATGTTGTCAACTCTAATCAATCTATTCATATCTATAGCCAATAAGCCACCCCAACATTTTGAGACCTAAGCTTTTGTTGTTGTTTTTGATGATGATTATAACATGAATTTGACAAGTAATTATTCGGTATTTTAGGAATATAATAAATACTTGCTCTCTTTTCTTACATGATAGAAATTATATTTATAGTGAAACTTACTATTCATATATAATGGAAAGTACGCATTTATTGTATTCCTAAGAGTACTAAAAAATTACTTGAACTTGACTTTCACTTGTATGTGAAAAGTATTATCGCTAGAGATTTTGTTTTTTTATATTTTTTATTTTTGTTATAAAAGATTGTTTATTCCGAACATAGAGAGGATCACGTTATAAGCAATATTACCTACTTCACGTTATCAATAATATCAAGAAGCTAGCAAATTGTAATCCAATTTGAACTGCTACTCTTCCCTTACTAGGCATCATCAAAACTTCTAGCTCATGGATCTCTGTCAGTGTCACACCCAGCAGTGGCACCTGCCTACCTCTACTTCTAATGATACTTTAATAGTTCTGATTTGTCTAAACGGGATGCTATACTGGATTTTTATGGGCTTTCGAGGGACAATCAACTCTTTGAAGTGGTCCAATTTCGAGGGATTTTTTTAAAGAACGTTTCAGTCTTATTAGTCTGATACTTTCTAATTGCAATGTTTAATTTCCATAAGAAGAATTTTAAATTACGGTCACAGCCCATCTGTATGGGCAATGGATCAAGCTTTCAAATAGGGAAGCCATCACATACATATATAATGCTCATATAATATTACTTGCGTAAATGTACATTTTTTAAGAGCATCCAACAAATCTTGAGCCTAACACATGACAAGGTCCTTCGGCTTTCACTTCTTCGTCTTTTTTTTTCTTTTTCTTTTTTTCTTTTTTTTTTCTTTGCCTTTTTTTTTTTTTTTTAATTTATGTCTTTGCTTTTATTTCACACCGCTTAATCTTATTGCCTTTTTTTCAAGCTAACAAAAGTAAAACTAGGAACGTAAATATTCTTCCTTGTGTAAATGTTCCTCTGTTAACAGCTCCCAAAAAAGCTTGAAGTTTGTGATTTTATTTATTCGGTGGCAAAGACATCTACTAACAGTTATATGCCAATATGCAATGACAAGATGTCCTTACACTGTATCTTTGTGCTTGCCAAGGGTTTTGTAACTGAATTGGCACATTTCTATGTATAAAGTGTTTGGAGGTTTAAGAGAGAAGTGTTTGAGCTACGGACTTAATAGCATATTGTAATTGGCTCTAGAGTTGTTTATATTTTTTCTTATAAAAAAAAAAGTCAAACATTGTAGTTAACTTTCTCATAATCTATATATCAAATAAAAGTCATATTAATTCTAGGGATTATGGGAAAGTTGAGTTACAAAACTATTGATTATTTTTTCTTGTTGTGTTCAACAAAAATGTGCAGGGTTCAAATCCCTTTCTTTTTTGTTGTCACTATTATATTATTATAAAAAAAATTATTATTATAGGAATCCATTATGGTTTTAAAAATATGATTGCAAAGGAAACTGAAAATAGTGAGTGGTTCTAAACTTCTAGGTTCTTTATTTCGATTCAAATTGGACTGATTCTTTAATCTTTTCACACTACAATTTTTGTTTTAAAATCAATTTATTTAATATTTTTTACATTATACCAATATCTCTATAATGATATATTAATAATTAAAGGTTAACATTACCCTTTTTTTAATACAAATTAGAAGAAAAACACTTATTGTTACTTTATCTAAAGAAATTAATAAGAACAAATAAGTTATTATCTCTATCAACTGAAATTTAGATTCACGTTGCATATTTTGTTATAACACTTATTATTATTTAATTTTATCTAAATAAATTGATAAGAATCTGAATGGGCCTAACATTAGGCGTCTTGACTTCCTCTTTGGGCATAGTGATAGTAAGCACACCATTCTCTATTGCAGCCTTAACCTGCTCGACCTTACTGTTCTTCGACAGCCTAAACCTCCTCGAGAACCCTCCGCTGCTCCTCTCCACGAGGTGCCACGCGTCACTCTTCTCTTCCTGCTCTTGACTCCTCTTCCCACTTATCTGTAGAACTCGACCGTCCTTGATCTCCACCTTCACTTCCTCCTTCTTCAGCCCAGGCACGTCAGCTTTGAACACATGCGCATTCTGGGTCTCCTTCTAGTCCACTTTAGTAGCGGCGAACGACGACGATTAGAACCCAGATGGTTTTCGGTCTAGTAAATGCGTTTAGAATAATGTGAGGAAGAAATTATGTACGTTTTTAGACCCCTTAAACACAACCAAATTAACCTAGTTATTTAGCCAAGTGATTAACTTAGGTAAATTATGCAGATCTAGGTTAACACAAATAAATCATATCATTGAAACAGTGCGGAAAATAACTAACACAACGATATGATAACCTAAGAAAACCAAACCGGTAAAAAACCTGGGGAGGATTTAACCTAGCTATCCTCAAGGTAAAATAGATCCATTATGAAAGAATTGAAGTTTACAGAATAACGACTTAGACTACTAACATCCTGTTGCTACCTCGAGTAGGAAACTTACTACCACGACCACGTGACAGCTCCGAGCCCACGGACTACTTCTTTCTCAGATCCACAAGTACTCCCACTTGTGTTTTCTTTAAGCTCTTTATGCAGCAATTGAATCAATCATCAAGCTCTTGACATAATCTTGATTCTTGATAATCCTAAGTATATGTGAAAGCAAATACCTCTAGATCTCACAAGAGATTCACATACACAGCATAAACAACAACTGCAACAACTGCAAAACGTGGCTAGGGTTTTTCCTTTTATATTTAAGGCAAAATATAAAACCCTATACGTTAAACGGGCTTGAGCTGAATTGAAAAATTCTACAGAAAAACAAGCTGCATGAGCTTCGATCGATTGAGTCTAATTTTCGATCGATCGAGCTAGGCAGATTTACACAGTAGATCTTGCAGTACACTCGATTCCAACTTTACACATAAACATACTTTGAGCAAGTCTAAAATAAGACTAAACATTTTGATCATGGTTTGCCAACATTACAAAATGAAGTTCTAATACATTTAAACCTAAAGTCTTAGAACCCAACAAATTATTTCTTTTTTTGGTGCATAACATTGTTGGACGTTTAGGGATTTCTAAGAATAGCCAAATTTAGAATGTGAAAGCTATTTAGTGGGTGAAAAATATTAACAGTAATTCAGTGAGATTTGATTTAATGTAAAATTGCATGCAATTATATATTACAGAAACCAAAGAAAGCAAAATGCAATTGTTTCTTTGTGAATTGTGATGCAATTAATTTTCCTTCTTGCTAGCATGTAAGTTTTCAGAAACATGTAAAATTACGGGGAACAGTGCCTACCCGTGGTTTGGCTCGTTTTAACAGTGCCTACCCGTGGTTTGAAATTTGTCACTTAACCCACTTGAGGTGACCTCTGTTAGACCCCCGTTACCCACCTCATCCCTTTCCATTAAAAAATCTCCTTTACTTTATAAGCCACAATAGAAACAGAATTAGAAGCAACATAACGAAGAACGACTTCTCTCTCACCATCTTAGAAATCAATCTTCAAACCCAAATCCCATTCATGACCTGATTCTCGTTCGATCAACACAATAATTGGTTCCCTCTTGATGTATATACTACCAACAATATACATCAAATCTTGCCGTAAAAAAAAAAAAAAAAAAAAAAAAAAAAAAAAATCAGTTTAAATGTTACAAACCCAGATAGAAAGGGAAAACAAAAAGAAACCCATAAATCCATTAACCCCAGAAAATTTGAATCCACCGTTCTCCACTGCTTCGATCTTAGCCGATCTAGACAATCAGGTTGCTCCATGAGGCCATGCGCTATTCCCTCCTTCTCGGTGGCAAGTGAGTCTGCCCACTCTTCTGCATCGCTTCCTGCGAGATCGTCGGCAACATTGAATCCATGGCCATGCCCGCTGCTTGCGCCATCGAGATGATCCACGACGCAGCTCTCATCCAAGATGATCTCCTTTGCATGGACAGCGCTCATCTCCGTCGTGGTAAGCCCACCACCCACAAGGCATTCGGCACCATTCTCGCCTGTGATGGCATCTTAGCCTTAGCTTTCGAGCACATTGCCTTGTACACACCAGCAGCCATGCCCCCAGCGAGAATAGTTCGTGGCATTAGGGAGGTAGCGAGGTGCATTGGAGCTCAAGGAGTTGTTGCAGGCCAAGTGTTTGATATAAGTTCTCAGAGAGAGTCTAACGTGATGTTTGAGTATTTGGAGTATGTTCATCTACATAAGTGCCGTTAACATTAGTATTGTTTGTTCAATGAGTTGGCTGTGGAGTTGGATTTGCTAGGTTGCTGGGGTTTTTTTTGCAGATTTTTTTTTTTTTTACTTGCAAATCTGGGTTTTTATATTTTTAGAGAACACAGCAAAAGAGAAGGGGTTAGAGTTTTAGAGAGAGAAAGCCTAGGGTAAAGATAGAATCTAGCAAACTGGTAGATACCATTTATTCTTAATTTTTGTATTTTATTTTGTGATTGTTTTATGAAGAATTAAGTAGTCAATTTTTGGATTTAGCAGTGGAAGGCTAGCGAATCTATGGGTGTATGTTCACACGGATTTATGGCTTTGTTTGTGACTGTAGGTATATTGGTTTTCTTGTCATTGTAAAAATATGTTTGGCAATTGTAGTGGGCATTGGGTAAGAACGTTAAATGCACATTTCTGGGTTTTTTTTTTGATGTGAACATTACTAAGTTTTGATTGTGAAGAAGAAGAAGAAGAAGGAGAGAGAAGAGGAGAGAGACATAAAACATAATGAAAAAGACACATTTACCCATATTTTTAACGGTGAAAAGGGATAAGTGGGTAACGGGGGTCTAACGGGGGTCACCTTAGGTGGGTTAAGTGACAAATTTCAAATCACGGGTAGACATTGTTAAAATGGGCCAAACCACAAGTGGGTAAAGTGCAGTTTCTCCTAAAATTACAATGCGTAAGGTAGATACAAGCAATGCAGACTTGTGAGGTAAATTATGAAGGCAATGCAGACTTAAATCCTGCAGTGTGTTTGGTGAGCACGTGCGGATGAGAGTGTGTTTTGGGAGAGATGAGTGTTTGATCTGTTTTGGGTTTTGTTTTTGATAAAAAAAAAAAAAATGTGTTAAGAGTAATGTCTTGATAGGGAGGTGGGTTATGGAATAGTAACAGAGTGAAACACAGGTGAGTTAAGTGTCAAAAATGAAACTACAGGTGGATAAGTTAAATTTGAGGCAAACCGTAGGTAGGCAAAGTGTAATCCCCCCCAAAATATGTTTTGCAATTGCAGTGGGCATTGGGTAAGAACGTTAAATGCACATTTCCGGGTTTTTTTTTTTTTTTTTTTTTTTTTTTTGATGTGAACATTTCTAGGTTTTGATTGTGAAGAAGAAGAAGAAGAAGGAGAGAGAAGAGGAGAGAGACATAAAACATAATGAAAAAGACACATTTACCCATATTTTTAACGGTGAAAAGGGAGAGGTGGGTAACGGGGGTCTAACGGGGGTCACCTCAGGTGGGTTAAGTGACAAATTTCAAATCACGGGTGGGCATTGTTAAAACGGGTCAAACCACAAGTGGGTAAAGTGCAATTTCCCCTAAAATTACAATGCGTAAGGTAGATACAAGCAATGCAGACTTGTGAGGTAAATTATGAAGGCAATGCAGACTTAAATCCTACAGTGTGTTTGGTGAGCACGCGTGGATGAGAGTGTGTTTTGGGAGAGATGAGTGTTTGATCTGTTTTGGGTTTTGTTTTTGATTTAAAAAAAAAAAATGTGTTAAGAGTAACGTCTTGATAGGGAGGTGGGTTATGGAATAGTAACAGAGTGAAACACAGGTGAGTTAAATGTCAAAAATGAAACTACATGTGGATAAGTTAAATTTGAGGCAAACCGTAGGTAGGCAAAGTGTAATCCCCCCCCCCCCCCCCAAACAAAAGAAATGAGTGGGTTCAAAGGACTAAAAAACCAGTCTATTAGTTTTACTAAGTCGAGTTTGGTTTAGCTTTTTCAAACAGTGCTTTTTGAAAAAGTGGCGGTTTTAAAAAGTGTAGTATGAAATTGAGTTTTTTTTTTTTTTTTTTTTTTTTTTTTTTTTTTTTTTTTTTTTAAGCAGTGTATTTGGTAAAAACTATCAACAAAAGTTTTTTGAAAAAACTGAGTGTTTGGCTAACACTTATAAAAATGGCTGTTTAAGTTATAAATTACCAAAAAAGACAAGATATATATATATATATATATATATATGAAAAGAGAATTTATTGTTTTAATTACCTCTCTTAATGCAAGTTACGAACATACTATTTTTACAAAAATTTCACAATAAAGTCTACATGACAAGTTGTTAATGGTAGAGAAAAAAATAATATCACTAGTAGGTTTAGATGGAAACTAATAACAACTTATTGGGTCAACTTTTGTTATAAAAGTATGTTATCAATAGCACTATTTTTTTTTTCTAGAGAAAAATAGCACTAAATAAAAAAGTTTATGGATAAAATAAAATGTGACAATATTTTTATAAGGAGTAATTCTACAATACCCCCTCTAAAAAAGGGGGGGTACGGTACCCACTAGTAAGTAACCTGCTACAGCAGGTTACTTTTTTATCACATTTGACGGTTTCATCGTCACATTGTGCAGTTCTAACATTACATGTGACAGTTCTTTTGTCACATTTGGAGGTTCCCTCACTTTTTTCTCACATTTGACGGTTCCATCCTCACATTGTGCAGTTCCAACATCACATGTGACAGTTTTTTTTCTCACATTTGGTAGTTCTCTTACATTTTTTCTCATATTTGACGGTTCTATCCTCACATTGTGCGGTTCCAACACCACATATGACAGTTTTTTTATCACATTGGATGGTTCCCTTACTTTTTTCTCACATTTGACGATTCCATCCTCACATTGTGCAGTTCCAACATCACATGTGACAGTTCTTTTGTCACATTTGGAGGTTCCCTCATTTTTTTCTCACATTTGACGGTTCCATCCTCACATTGTGCAGTTCCAATATCACACGTGACAATTTTTTTTCTCACATTTGGTAGTTCCCTTACTTTTTTTCTCACATTTGACGGTTCTATCCTCACATTGTGCGGTTCCAACGTCACATGTGACAGTTTTTTTTTATCACATTGGGTGGTTCCCTTACTTTTTTCTCATATTTGACGGTTTCATCATCACATTGTGCAGTTCTAATATCACATATGACAGTTTTTTTCTCACATTTGGTGGTTCCCTTACTTTTTTTTTCTCACATTTAACGGTTCTATCGTCACATTTTGCGGTTCCAACATCACATATGATAGTTCTTTTGTCACGTTGGGTTGTTCCCCTACTTTTTTCTCACGCTTGACGGTTCTATCCTTACATTGTGCAGTTCCAACATCACATGTAACAGTTCTTTTCTCACATTTGGTGGTTCCCTTACTTTTTTTTCACATTTGACAGTTCTATTCTCACATTGTGCAGTTCCAACATCACATATGACAATTTTTTTCTCACATTTGGTGGTTCCCTTACTTTTTTCTCACATTTGACGGTTCCATCCTCATATTGTGCGATTCCAACATCACATATGACAGTTCTTTTATCACATTGGGTGGTTCCCTTACTTTTTTCTCATACTTTATGGTTCCATCTTCATATTGTGCAATTCCAACATCACATGTGATAATTCTTTTCTCACATTTGGTAGTTCCCTTACTTTTTTTTCTCACATTTGACAGTTCCATCCTCATATTGTGCGATTCCAACATCACATATGACAATTCTTTTATCACATTAGGTGGTTCCCTTACTTTTTTCTCACATTTTACGGTTCCATCCTCATATTGTGCAATTCCAACATCGCATGTAATAGTTCTTTTGTCACATTTGGTGGTTCCTTTACTTTTTGTTTCTCACATTTGACGGTTCCATCCTCACATTGTGCAGTTCCAACATCACATATGATAGTTCTTTTGTCACATTGGGTGGTTCCCTTACTTTTTTCTCACACTTGATAGTTCCATCCTCACATTGTAAAGTTCTAACATCACATGTGACAGTTTTTTTTCTCACATTTAGTGGTTCCCTTACTTTTTTTCTCACATTTGGTGATTCCCTTACTTTTTTTTCTCACATTTGACAGTTTCATCCTTACATTGTGCGGTTCCAACATCACATGTAATATTTTTTTGTCGCATTGGGTGGTTCCCTCACTTTTTTCTCACACTTGACGATTCCATCCTCACATTGTGCTGTTCCAATATTACATGTGACAGTTCTTTTGTCACATTGGGTGGTTCCCTTACTTTTTTCTCACATTTGACAGTTCCATTATCACATTATGTAGTTCCAACATCATATGTGGCAGTTCTTTTGTCACATTTGGTGGTTCCCTTACTTTTTTTTTTCACATTTGACTGTTTCATCCTCACATTGTGCAGTGACAAAAGAACGTTCCAACATCATATGTGACAGTTCTTTTGTCACATTGGGTGGTTCCTTTACTGTTTTCTTACACTCGATGGTTTCATCTTCACATTTTGCAGTTCTAACATCACATATGACAGTTCTTTTCTCACATTTTGTGCTAAAAACAATTAAGCACAATTGACTAATTTTACCAAAAACGAACAACCCAATCCTTTTTAAAAAATTTATCAAAATAATTTTTTCCTTGAGAGTTTAGCATTTCAACCATAATAATAAGCGTGGGCCTCATTTCAGTCCGTAGAGCCTCTACTAGCTAAGTTTGAGAAAGCCCTAATAGCAATGAAATGTTTTTGTTGTTGAAAACTTATCTGTGCCACAAAGCACTGATCTCTCTCTCTCTCTCTCTCTCTCTCTGCATTCAGGGTTTCGTAAAATTTATACAAACTCTTCATTCTAAAGCCGTTTGGTATTTGTTCCTATAAAATATTGGAACGTGTAATTTGAATATAATTGGCTGTTAAAAGGTCAATTTTCATCTCTATACTTTGTTCATTCATATGGGTGGCTGATAGTAGCCCTCACTAACTCCTCAGTGTAAGACCTATTTACTAGGATTTGAGACTAAGCCATATAATTTATGGCATTGTCTTCTCTCTCTCTCTCTCTCTCTCTCTCTATATATATATATATATATATAATCGTTCTAGAAGCAATTCCGATACTCTCTATCTCTTATCTCTTGTATTTCTTGATGAAGTTGTTTTACGCTCCGTTTGTTTCAATGTAAAATAATTTCAAATGTAAAATATTTTACACGTAAAACATTTTACTGTAAAATATTTTACAGAAAATATTTTTACAGAAAATATTTTCAAGTGTCTAGAATGACAAAACATGTGAAAATGCAAGCCATCACCAGCCACCCCCGAATGAGCAAAAGCCACCACCAACCACCCCCGAATGAGCAAAAGCCACCACCAACCACCCCAAAACCACCACTAAATGAGCATAAACCATTAAACCACCCCAAAAAACTAGATCTAGAAGAGAGAAAAAAGACTGCCACAACCATCACATGTGACTGTACTTTTGTCACATTTGGTGATTCCCTTATTTTTTTCTCACATTTGATGGTATCATCCGCACATTGTGCAATACCAGCATCACATGTGACTATACTTTTGTCACATTCAATGGTTCCTTTTTCTTTTCTTTTTTCTCACATTCTCTCTCTCTCTCTCTCTCAACGAGTCTTCATATCCTTATTGCCCTCTTTGCATTTGAGATATTTTAATATGTTTTGAAATTCTATATTTCATATTTTGATAATAAAAAAATATTGGATTGTATGAAGAGTCTTAGTGTCTATTGGTCTCTCGCTCTCTCTACCTTTCAAAGTAGCTCTTTGGCATGGATGGCTGAAATTGTCATTGCTTATCAATTTTAATAAAACCAATGACTGTGATTTCGTATAAGCTCCAAAATATTAGCATTGTGCTCTTAGGATTAGAGAAATGCTTTATATATTTATTTTTTTTATAATAAAATTAAAGCGTAAATGGGTCAAAATATGTTTCATCATTCTATGCCCAAAAAAATCCTTAAGTAAACATAAGAAATTTAATCAAAAGGATATAAAGATGATTCATGACCTAGCACAGCTTTTGAGCTCAATGAGCTTTGATGAAACCACCCATAAACCTTCAATATGTGCTTAACTGTTTACAAAAAATGCTATAGATTTGACACAATTCTTTGGGGACTAATATAAGAAACCAATACAATAATCTACTAATAACTCTTGCATCATTACATAGTGTAATTAAAAAATCCGATAGCTCTATTTTTTAGCACTTTAAACAATTTAGAACGTTGTTGTTTGTTACCCTTTGAAAGCACTAGCTCTGCTGCCAACTTGTATTGAAAAAGTTCCAACAAGTCCTCCTTCAAAATAATTAGACGTGTAATTAAAAAGTATTCCACAACAATGGAACCAAATCTTAATATAATTCTCTCTTCTAAAATAGAAAAAAGAAACAAACATAAATTTATTACGCATATTTGTATAAGTGCAGCAATAGTACAAAACGAATTCTGCAAGGAAGGAGCCAAATCTTGAAATAATTCCTTATTCTAAAAGATGAAACCAAAGGCATACAAGAGGCAAATCTTGAAATAATTTCCGCATACAAAAAAAATTGTATTACCATTCAAAGAAAATAACATGGGCATATTTCATACAGATATTTCAACAAAATCAGTCATTGCACAAGTCCAAGTAGTTCAGCGTCTATATTGTTCTCTATCTCAAGTGCTTGGGATCAAATTAGAAAAAAGAAACCTAGTGTTAGTTGGTAGAAGATTGAATGGTTCACCAAAGCCATCCCAAGGCATGCTTTCATCACTTGGCTGGCTATTAGGGACAGTTTCTCTACCAATGATAGGATTGCTAGTTGGGGAATAACATGTGATCTTTTATGTTTGTTATGCAGAGGAAGCTTTGAGAGTAGAGATCACCTTTTTCTTTAAGGGTGTGGCTTGTGTCCAGTGGAAGTTTCCATTGGACACAAGCCGTGTCCTTTCTTTAAGTGCCCCTTTCTAAAAGACTTTGGAGGAAAATTAGGAAATGGTCTTATCAAGATAGGCTTGATGAAGATTGGCATAATCTTTTCAATTGTGCTGCAAGAAATTGGAAAAGGTAAAAGGTTGAGTGCTGACTGCAGCATATTGGGTTTTAATGCATGTATATACCACATATGGGTACAAAGAAATGCTATAAAGCATTTGGGAACTATTAAAACAGAGGATCAAATTGCTGCTTTTATATTGTTTATCAAAATAAAAAAAAAAAAAAAAAAATTGCTGGTCTTATAAGGAAACAGGTGAAGGCAAGGATTGAAAGTAAAGGACCATATCTTAGGTCTAGTATCAACCCCAAAATATGTATCAGGTGGGGTATTTCTAATGTTGTATTCAAGTCTAAGGATTTGATTGGAAAGGCAGAATTCTAGCTAGCTCTTTATTACTTGTTGGTAGATTAGTCCTAGTTAGCTGTGAAGTATGTTTGTATTTTTTTTTTGTAAATAGATTGTATCGTGCAAACCTGCACCTATTTGTGTTCTTTGAGTTTTGGTTTTGGTTTGCACTTGACTTGTTTGTTCAGGTGTTTTTCCATTATTACTTTGATGTAGTTCCTGGTTGTAGCCTTTGGCTTGTTGGCTACTTGGCAGCTTCTTAGATTTGAATGAAGCAACTCCAGATGAAAACAACACTGAAACAAGGTTATTAAAAAACTCAAAAGATTTCATCCCTTAAATACCCAATTTTTTAACTAAGAAAAATATAAATTTTCCAAAAGCAACTTTGATTTGAACCCCCCTTCTTTACCCTCAAAAGATTAAACTTCACTCTCAATGCAACTATTTAACTCAACCGACGCAATCTTCTCAATCGGAATCCAGTAAAAAAAAAAAAAATCAACTTTCTTTTCTATTGAGTAGGTTTCCCAGCAACCAAACACAGGTCAGTAAAAGAAAGCTAATTAACATCAATCCCCCATATTTGTTTCCCCTCTACTAAACCTTCATATCCAGAATCCCTATTTAAACAATCAAAAACCCTAACTCCCACATTGCCAAACACATAAATCAAACACGAAGACCTAATTTTTAATAAGCAATATATCAGATATGATAAAGCAATCACCTTTCACAAGGAAAAAGAAAAAAAAGAAAAAAAAAAAAAAAAGAAAAGAAGAAGAAGATAAAAACGAAGGCTTTGTGATTTTTGTACCTTAGAGAGTTTGAGGAGATCGTTCTATCGGAGATCTGGTTTTGAGAGAACAAGGAGAGAATGATTTTTTCTTTTGTGGAGAAACATGGTGAGAGAAGGATTTGGTTCGATTATTTTTGTTTTTATATGCTAACTTGCTATACCGGTAACTGGTATCCCACTAAAATTGAATAAACGGTCAAAATTAAAAACCATTAGATTAGATGGTCAGGATTTATATGGGTACCGTACCCCCCCAAAAATAGAGGAAGTACAGTAGAATGACCCATTTATAAGACACTTTGTTTTTAGTTGTGATCAATACTACTATAATATTTTATTAATTTATTAAATTTTATTTTGACGTACGGAAATCTGATATTTTAATTGTTGTGAAAATTTGTTACGTATTAACGCGATTTTTATTTTTATTTTGTAAATTTATGGACACGTATCCCACTCCAAAATACTTTTATTTATTTTTTTCCTTCACTTTTATCTCATCCACCCGCTTCTTCACCATTCCCATCAAATATTTTTCTTTTTCTTTGCACTCCAACTTTAGTCTCTACTGTTTTTGTTGGAGAAATTATAGAGTCTTCTGATAGATCACGTCACTTATTCACTATTTTATTAAAAAAATTTCACTTATTTAAAATTACTGAATCAGTAACTAATTTTTATTTAAAATTTTTTTTAACTAATAATTTTAAACAAATAACAATTTTTTAATAAAATAGTTGATAACGTTTCTTATCTACGGTGTGAATGTTATAATTTCTCCTTTTGCTGAGACCATCTTGTCTCTTTTTCGGCTATTCTTATTCTTCACCCACCCAAAAGACAAGAAGAAAGAAAAAAAAAAAAAATGAGGGAAGAAGATGCCCGCAGCAGCAGTGGGTTTATGGAATTGCACATTCGAAGGAAAGGAAATGAAAGAAGAAACACACAAGCACCGCACTGCACGATGGGATTCTGCTTTTGGAATCCTTGGCAGTGACGAGGAGGAGGGAGCAAACGCACAAGCACACCCATCTCCATCATCACCCAGAAAGGTGACTCCCTCCAAATCACATTCCGCTCCATTGATATCACCCGCAAATACCCTTCTGTTTTCGATGAGTTCCTTCCAGGCGGAGTCGGAGTTTTGCCCCACGTCCGCCTCACTTGTGAGGCGTTAAATCTCGACGCCGAACAATGCTTGGTTTATCAGAGTGATACTTATAAGAAGCAGACTGCTGATCGCCTTTTCTGAAGCTCTTGATGATATCAAAAACCAACAAAATCCCACTTAGCATCATTGATTGCTTGAAATGGGATTTGGGTCTTCCTCATACTTATGAAAAAACCATAGTTCCGGAGTTCCCTGACTATTTTCGAGTCGTAGGTGGCGGAAACAGAGATGAAGATAGTGTTTTGGAGTTGGTTTGTTGGAGTGATGAGCTTGCAGTTTCGGTTATGGAAAAGAAGGGTTCTATTGCATTCCCTATGCAATTCTCGAGAGGTTTTGAGACGGATAAGAAGTCGAAGAAGTGGGAAGATGAGTGGCAGAAGTTGCCTTACATTTCTCCGTATGAAGATGCTTCTCATCTTCTGCCAAATAGTGATGAATCGGATAAGTGGACGGTTGCGGTTTTGCATGAGTTGCTTCATATTCTTGTGCCAAAGAAGACTGACAGGGATAATTTGCTGTTGCTTGGAGAGTATTTGGGGCTTCGGTCGAGGTTTAAGAGAGCATTGCTTCAGCATCCGGGTATATTTTTTATGTCCACTAAGATTGGAACCTACACTGTGGTTTTGAAGGAGGGTTACAAGAGGGGTTTGCTAGTTGAGGATCATCCATGGATGCAAATGAGGAATCGGTATATTCACCTCATGAACATGGTGAAGGAAGATGGTAAACCGGTTAGTGTGCTGGGTGGAAATAATGAAAAAAAAAGGCAGAAAGTTATTGATGAAAAAGACAAAGGAGAGGAAGATGAAAGTGGGGAAGAATATGAAGGGGCGTTGTCTGATTCATATGATGCTGAGGTTGAGGATGCTAGTGACAATGAGTATGATGATGACGAAGATGAAAACAAGAGTCAGAGAGGTGTTCGAAAAAATGTTGCAGGGAATAGAGGAAGAAAAGCTAGGAAAATGAATTTGGATGTGAAGGGGCTTTCTAGAAAATCTGAGTATGATGATGATGAAGATGGAAACAAGAGTCATAGAGGTGTTTGAAAAAATGTTGCAGATAATAGAGGAAGAAAATATTGGAAAATGAATTCGGTTGTGAAGGGGGCTTCTAGAAAATCTGAAATCGAAAGGGAAGCTGGAAAAAGACCTCGAAATTCGAAGGAAGAATTTCCATCAAGAACAATGCCTTGGTGAGTTCACGTGAGAGGTCAAGTGTACCTAAACGCAGAGGGAGGTTATTGCCAAGCAAGAGGACTTCTACATCGTGATGATTCTAACAACTTGCTGCAACAACATATAAGCAGGTTTGCTTCATGTTGCTGTCTCTAAAAGGGGAACAGAATTTTTTGCCATAACCAAATAAACCCTGTACTGTTTAATCTTTTACCTGGTGCATATGATTAGGTGGGAAGAAAGGGATTTGGAAAGGTTGGTTGCATCAATGAAGCAGAGTTTTTTTTTTGGGTTTAGTTTGCAGGAATTTTGTTGTATTCTTTAGCCTAAGGTTCACACTTCTCCGTCCCTATATTTTGCCTAGCTTTGTCTTGTTTGTTCTCTATTAATAATATCCTTTACTAATTCATCCAAAAAATAAAAATAAAGCTAAGATTAACTGCATTATTTAGTCATTCTTAATATAACATTTTTTCATTATAACTATACTTTCTCAAATTGTTGAAATTGTAGGAGCAGTCATGCTTGCTATTAATGTCCTGTGAACTATTGTATTCTTCTATCTTCTTCTTCATCTATCTTATTGAGCAACCAAAAAACCCATCGGCACTCCTTGCTCCTAGACTTCTGTTGGTTGCCTCTATGGCCCTGATGGTTGTTTGTGTTTTGTTCGTTTATCTTTTTCATAAGGCTCAAAGTGGACTGAATTTCAGTTTTTTATTTGTATTGCAATCATTCACAAGGAGTAAAAATTGAATTGCAATTTATACACTTATTTATTAGGTCCTGAACCCACAACCTACCTGTCCATTATATTACAAGCAAATTCTTTTCTGCTTCATCTCCATTATATTAATATTTTCTTCTTTCTTTTTCTCCCCTTTTTTGGGGTCTTTTTTTTTGGGTTTGTCTACTTTCTTTTCATTCCTATGGCATAAATATATTGGTAGATGGTGTAAATATAGTTCTCAATGTTACTTTAATGAGTTCATGTCTACAACATATTTCATTTTAATTTGTCTTTGATGTTTTTGGGCTTAATCATTCACCTTTGGTTTTTTTGCAGGTGAAATCATCCATGGTCTGCAACTGGAATGGTTTGGTGTCTGTTATACAATTTGAAGGATATGATTGCACAGACTCATTAAAAATTGGACTTTCAATGTATTTGGTTGTAGTATGAATGGATTTATCTTCTATATTTGTATTTGGTTATGGTACGTTGGACTTTTGAGTCAAGTTCAATTAACATATGTTATTAAGTCGGTACGTCATTGCACAAATCATACTGAAATTTGGCTGCTGACTTAATATCCAGCTGTCAATCTTACTTTGTTTTACTGCGTTCTTGTGATAGAATTGGTTTGAGGAAAATCTGGAAGTTGGGAAGAGGGTCCTTTTATTTATTTTTTAAAATGTAATCTAGGAAAGAACATATCTGTGTATAATTGTCTTCTGCATTTGCAGTGTAGAGGCACAAAGTAGAGAATATTAAACCAAACTTCTTATTGATAGCTATGAAGGCTTTAGTTGCACAACTAGGTTTGATATTGGGTGTCTGTTCGCAGAGACAGAAAGATGGGGGTAATTGTCCAAATAGTTATTTGTTTTAACTTTTAATAATGTTTCTTTCTGTTACAGTACTAAGTTTTGTTATATGTGATTCCAGGCCAATAGGATAACACCATCTGAGATGAGGAGAAGCTGTACCGTGGCTCTTGACAGTGTCAATTTGAGCAAAAATCGCTATTCAGATGTCATACCATGTATATGTCGTTTTCAAATAATGTTGCTCATATCTTTATATTCACATACTAGGTTTGAAGGGCAAATATAAGAGTGACCAGATTACTGTATTTTTGTTGATTTCAGTTGACAAGAATAGGGTTGTTCTTAACTCATGTAAGGATTACAGACCGGCAGCAAGGGGATACATCAATGCGAGCCTCATCATGGTAGAAATTAATAAAATAATGTTTAGTTGGTAATCCCTGTTAGGAGTTTATATGGAGTTTGGATGTTCTTGGTTTGACCCTTCAATATGTCTCTTAATTGTAGACTTCTTCCTCCGAAAACATTTCTCAGTTTATTGCCACACAAGGTCCATTGCCACAAACTTACGAGGATTTCTGGGAGATGGTAATGCAGTACCGTTGCCCTGCGGTTGTGATATTGACTAGGTTAGTCCACAATTACAGGGTACTTCACCGTGTGGAGTTTAAGGTAATTTTTGTAATTTTCAGGTTTTGTTATCAGTGGGACTGGGATTCTTGATATCTGGATAATTAGTCAATCAAAAAGATTTCAAAGTTTTAATTGGATATGTAAATTACTGTTTCAAATGAAGATCTTTCATATTTAGATCTTGTTTTCTCATCTAATGCATATCTGTTGCAACTAAATAAATTTTGTTGTGAAATATCAAATATCATATGAAGGATTAGTAACATCAACTGTGTTAGTTGCTGGGTATATTTACAATGAAAATGGGAAGGGTGAAAGAGTTAGATCTTGTTCTTGTTAAATGCAAACTCTTAAATTCATTAAAGAGCCTCACAGAACAAACATGTACTGATATATTTTTTATTGATTTTATTACACATGGGAGGCCAATTTAAAGGCTCCAAAAAAGTAATTTTTCAAGTAGAAATATTCGTAAAAATATCATAGAAAACTCTCCACCACTTGAGCTAGTCACCTAGCCCCTTCCTTCTCAAAGACTATCAATCTCATTAAACCCTTACTCTGCTGTATCAACCAGACCCCATAGATGTTACCTCCGTTTCTGAACACTAACTCAAATGTTTTCTACTTTATGTGGAGGATTTGTCAATCCCCTATTCCATCACATTACCTCAGGCTTCTCTTCCAATCTTTAGCGTCTACATCCCCTTTTGAACTATGCTCATTCAAAAGGAACCATTTTCTGACCTATGATGCATAAATTTCTCTGAACCTATTAACTGCACAAGTAGAGGCAAGCAAGCATCTTTTGGTTAATTTACACCTGAAGAATCCTTTGTAAGTTTTCCAATGAATATATTGCTGTTATTAATTTTGAGGTGGCTAAATATAACTCTACATATCTTATTTCATTCTTATTTTTCAGAAACTTTTATGAATTTAAATTTTATTTGCAGATGGTAAAATGTGGAGATTATTTCCAAGCTGAAGATGGTCCCAGGGAATTTGGTAATATACATATAGTCACTAAATGGATAAAAACTACTGACACTTCAATAGCCATTTGGAGGTGAAATATAAAGAGGTTAGATGAGTTTTTTCAAAGAATGCTGAGATGATTTTGCAATGTGGTGAACTATCAGCATGGCCAGAGATTATTTTACTAGAATGAGAATGCAGGCATTACACACATACACACACGCACGCCCACACATGTATATAAATGGAGTGCTACCCTAGTAAAGGGAATATATACAGGACAAAACAACCTGTAAGTAGAAAAAAGACTAATTGCTAAGATCCAAATCTCCACAAACTCTAGTGTGCATCCAACCATAAGGAGAATGAAGGAAAAACTGCTTTTACTCCAAAACTATGGGAGTTTCCCTTCCCCTGCACACACATTGCATAAGACATAAATCCACGGGCTTCCAAAATTTAATGCTTGCTTCTCTCATAAGTTTCTTTTTTGTATGGTTAAGTAGAGCATATCTATTCTATACTTAATCCAAGGTTGTACCTTGGTGCGATGGTAAGTACCTTCCATCCCAGTGATGTGTCCAAGTTCGAGTTTGAAAATCAACCTTTCTAAAAATTGGGGTAAGGCTACTTACCAATTACCTCTCCTAGAACTCCTAGAAGTGGGACCCTAGTGCATTGGTATGCCCTTTTTAGTTACTGTAGTTAATCTCTACCAAAAGGATTTCTTATGTCAGCCTTATGGAGGGACGTTGTTTCAGATGTAATGCATGGTGCTTATTTAGAAACAAGGCCAATGAGCTTCAGCCCTGGCAGCTCCTCCCCTTAAAAGTGTTAGGTGGAGGATTAGGTCAATGGATTCAAGGCCCATTGGGTGCATGTGTAACTTATCAAAAAAAAAATTAGAAACAAGTATACTGATATTTTAGTTATGCTTGATCGTGCAACTTTACAGCGAGGGAGAGTTTATTTTACTATGAGAGTATGTCATTTATAGAATAAGGATTTTTGAAACAACTGGGGATTGCTGAAGCTATTTTTATGTTTGAAGTTAGTGATTGAGTTTTGTTTCTACTAGAAAATAATGTTTAAAGAATATAAAGGAGAGGAGAGAGGTTTCCAGCAGTTGGAAGTGAAAGTAGCTTCATTGTAGAAGTGACTTGGAGCTTTGTTGCTAAAGAGAACATGGTAACTTGTAAACTTTGGAAAGAGAGTGAAGTTTGGAGACTAACAGATCTTTTTACAGTTGGTGAAAATGGAATATATTACTATATTAGTTGGAAATAAAATTGTAGACCCGTTGCTTGAAGGTTCATGGTTGAGACAAAAACCTTTACATCTCATACCTACTATGCATTTAATAGCAAACCATTTGAGAAGGTAAACAATTTATGAAAGCTTTTTGTGTTGGGTATGGAGATGAGAGTGAAAGTTGTGTATTTAAAAGTGATAGTATGAGTATGTGGGATTTAGAACACTTTTCAAAGGTTTTAAATTTTATTATGTTGTTATCCATTTCAAAGAGTGAAAGATTGCTTTTTGATGGAAGAACTAGTGAAGGCACTAGGATAGCAGTTGGTGGCTGGGCCAATTGGTGATTGCCTCTTACCTCTAGCTGTTAGGGTTGTGGGGCTGATGCAACAAGTGTGGTGTCGAAAATATGGATTGGAGTAAATTTGAAATAAGTTCTCATGCTCTATTATCCTTTTAATCTCTTGAAATGGAGGTAATGAATATTAGAAATGTAGGCCAATTTGGTTGGTGATGAGTATGTAAAATGATAATATGTCTTGGCTTGTACATTCAAGGCCCTTGTGGTGATTTTCACACAATAAAATTGCATTTCTTGAGGGTAGATAGATCTTATGTTATGTTTTCATTGCTAATGAATATTGAGGCTTAGAAGTAGGAACCTTGGGTAAATCTGCAAGTTAGATGCAATACAGATTGTTTAGTTTGAGTCAAGTTATCTTAACATATGTAATTAAGTCGGTATGTCATTGTACAAATCATACTGAAATTTGGCTGCTGACTTAATATCCAGCTGGCAATCTTACATTGTTTTACTTTTAAATATCTTTAGCCTGGTGTGGATGTTGACTGCAATCTTGTGATAGAATTGGTTTAAGAAAGTCTAGACTCTAGAAGTTGGGAAGAGGGTCCTTTATATATATATATATATATATATCAGTGTAATCTAGGAAAGAACATATTTGTGTAAAATTGTCTTCTGCATTTGCAGTGTGAAAGCACAAATTAGAGAATATTAAACCAGAATTCGTATTGACAGGTGTTAAGGTTTTAGTTACACAACTAGGTTTGATATTGGGTGTCTGTTCACAGAGACGGAAAGATGGGGGTATTTGTGGATATTAGGTAAGATTTTCCTTAAAAAGTTAGATTGAAAATTTGTAGGAACAGATTTGGGGAGGATGAGAGAGGGAAAGGGGCACTACCAGAGGAGGTGGGTATGAGCTAGAAAAAAATAATTAAGTATGATGTTGCATCTCAAAATATGCATTAGGAGTTGAATAGTTCATTAGGAGAGGTCATGCATCCAGTGTGTGTCTTACTTCCATTGAAGCTTTAAATAATTGGAAGTATTAGGTTTGAAAATATTTTATTTGTTAGGCGATAATCAGTCTGGTTTCGGTTGGAGTACTCAATGGCATGGGGGAAGAATCAATTGGGCCTTTTCGTGAAGTGTGTTTCAATCTTTGTGAGCAGCGGCAAATAGATCAACCTAATGCCTAAGCTTGATGGTACAATCTCCTTCTGTTGTTCTATGTTAAGCAAATTTTGTTTAGAACTGCTCCTTCTAAAGCTCTCTCTCTTTCTGGAGAATCTTATTGTATGGAAAAAAAGGATCTAAAGTGATCCTTTAATCGGTACAACGGCCCTTCCCAAATAGTGCTATACATGTAAACAGAGATGATGAATCATCTCCTCAATCCTATGTGGGTTGGCTTTTGGTGTTCATGTTGTTGCATGTAGATAGTTGCCAGATAAAAAACTTAACAAAAAAAAGATAGTTGCCAGATAAAGAAACAACAACCCCCACCCCCACCCCCCCCCCCCCCCCCCCCCCCCCCCCCCCCCCATCCTCTCTCTTTTTCCAAAAACAAAATGAGGGAAAAAGAGGAGGGAGAGAGGATTGGTTTCCGACTCTTTGAAAAGACTGGTGGTTTGAATGATTGGATTGTCTTATTTTAACAGTTCCCCCCCACCCCCCCACCTCCCCCCCCCCCCCCCCCCCCCCCCCCCCCCCCCTCTCTTTCCTTTCTTCTTTTAGATGTAAAAACATGATCTTAAGAATGTAGTCCAGGATCTGTATGTAACAGAGCCTTGGAGTCTCCCTCCTCTTCCTTCTATTATTTTTTTATATAAGCTTTGTGCTTAGGAAATGTCCATTGCTCTAAAGGCGCTTTTAGGTCGTTGTTGTCTCACATATGTGGTGTTTTCCCTTTGAGGTGTTAGCTATACTATTAATTTTTTTTTTCCTTAAAAAAAAAAAAACTTGCAAAAAAACAACACAAGATACATTGGGAGCCCCTTATAGTATGCTTTATGGTCTATATGCCTTTAGCCTCAATTAATAACAATTACCAAATAAATTTACCATTGAACATGCGTCCATTTTTTGATTATTTGGTAGGCTTATTGTTTAAATTCTGCAATTTTTCTAGTCATAAATGCTGAGGTTGAAATTTTAAAAGCGGCATTAACGAAAGGCATAAACAAAGCCCAGAATGTGGAATAGCGCTAGCATGGGATTGGGAGAAGCACAAATGCACAATCTGATACCAAACAAAACAGTCCGCATCAGATATATAGTGCAACCAAATCCAAGAAAAAGCTTATCTTAAGCCCAACATCTACACTCCAAATCTAATACCAGACTAGATCCTAAATCTGAAGAAAGTTGCCCACTTAACACTGCTTTGACCGAAAGAAACTCACCAAATTTTCGGCCAAAATAAAAAAACCCCTCATTAATATTTTTGGCCTCTTTCCTCTTCTTACCGGTAAAATTGGATTTAAGAACATGAAATCGAACAAGAGAACAGCATAATATGTCTACAACATTAGCTAGAGTTGGCTATATTACTTGACAGGCTAACCGCTCAAGTCAGACCTACTCTTGTGTGGTATATGAAGATGCTTCTCATCTTCCGCCAAATAGTGATGAATCGGATAAGTGGACGGTTGTGGTTTTGTGATGTGTCCTTGTTGGTTTAATGGAATGGTAGTCTATTCAAGACGACTAATCTCCAAGAATGGGAAAAAGGAAAGGAAATTTTGGTTTAATTCTCTGTTGCTTCTTATTCATCATGATTCAACTTAAATACATACCAAATAACCATAACTGATAATAATGTCAGCTATTCTACTTTAGCCGCAACTTTGGGTAAACTAGATAATAATTATAACACTTATCCTATATAAAGATAACAATCTAATAACAAATGATAATAACAAAAGATAACAGCAACCTAATCTCCCAGTTACAAGCAACTGAAGGAGTCCTTTAGCTAAACTCTTGGAGGCAGAGGCAATCTTCTTAGCAAATCCACGGGTACTACTTAGCAGGTGAATGTAATCCAGACACAAGGCTTTGGGACAACATTTTGCATGAGTTGCTTCATATTCTTGTGCCAAAGAAGACTGAGAGGCATTGAGTTGCTTCATATTCTTGTGCCAAAGAAGACTGAGAAGGATAATTTGCTGTTGCTTGGAGAGTATTTGGGGCTTCGGTCGAGGTTTAAGAGAGCTTTGCTTTAGCATCCGGGTATATTTTATGTGTCCACTAAGATTGGAACCTACACTGTGGTTTTGAAGGACGGTTACAAGAGGGGTTTGCTAGTTGAGGATCATTCGTGGATGCAAATGAGGAATCGGAATATTCACCTCATGAACACGGCGAAGGAAGATGGTAAACCGGTTAGTGTGCTGGGTGGAAGTAATGAAAAGAAAAAGCAGACAGTTATTGATGAAAAAGAGAAAGGAGAGGAAGATGAAAGTGGGGAAGAATATGAAGGGGCGTTATCTGATTCATCTGATGCTGAGGTTGAGGATGCTAGTGACGATGAGTATGATGATGACGAAGATGAAAACAAGAGTTAGAGAAACATGTTGGACTACAAAAAACGCCCAAAACTCATGTTGGAGATATAAAGTTTCCTGGAATAGAGTGATAAAAATTAATGTTGTTTGAAGTTTCCATGCATTTTATACTTCTTCTTTTTTTGGTCATTTTCTTGAATGTTATCTGTAGCACGTGCATGTTAGACAAGTGTCAGGCTGTCATTTATGTCTTAAGATATATTCATGTATTTGGAGAAGTCTAAAATCGAAATAGGAGGAAAATTTACAGTTCCTTCCTCTGTCCCTTGTCCTACAAATTGATGGGCAAAAGATAAGAGTTTGTTTGCTTGTTTTACAAATCCCAATTACATGATTTGTGTCGTTCTGAGCAATGCATCTGAAAAGTGTATTCAACCTTCCTTGCACACAGGGCTATTCATGGTTTAGTGGGAGGGTATATGGATTTATAGTTGAGCCTATTAATGGGAGACATGCTTATATTCCATTCCATGTAAGTTTCTTTCTTGGTTGGAAATTTTTTATCTTCCTCATTCATGTCTAGCTGTCTCTGTGAGCTATATGTATGTGTTTGTGGGTTTGCGCATGTATATGCCCTTTGTGTACCCTTTGTGTGAGATTATGCTTCTTGCTACATCATACATGTCCACAATGGCCAATTGAACAAATGTCCATTCATTCAACCTTTAAATATCTGGCCTGCTTTACACATAGCTTGTTGCATCTATTGATTTGCAAACATGATCAACGAACCTGTAAGCAAGTTTATATTCAAAATTTCATTAGATGATAGATGAGTTCAATCAACTGGGGCAGGAGCATATTGGTTTTATGATTGGCAACTAGCCATTAATATAATATGGACTTCTTTGCTCCTTTTGTGTGTGCAGTGTGCAATTGAGAAATAGTGTGAAACAAAGCAAGGTCATGATAAGTGATATGCTGTGGGCAAAACTGAAGTCTTCAACCAATCAGTCGATTTTCTTGAAGACTTAGACCATACAAATGTCCTTGATCAGGGATAGAAAGAAGGGATGTACCACAAATTTTATCAATATATAGGCAGAACCATATGGAAGCAACATGACCTAAGCATATATGAGTTCCTCAAGATGTCATGAGGAAATAGTGAGGAAGAGCCACCAACTCTTAGATTGGAACAACCATATTAGAAGGAAAAATGGTTGAATAAAGCGACTAGCAGCAGTCCAATTAGAGTAGCTATTAATTTGATGTTTTCTGTGTTATTTGTATCCCTTTGTTTTTTCCTATATGTAGATAGTTGATACTAATTATGTCAAGTGTGTCCCCTGAAGTCTTGTGGTTTGCTCTAGCATTGTTGATTCATAAGATTTTTGTGTGAGATTGTCCTATGTGGATGGGGCCTACTTGAGCTTCTTGACACAATACTTTTGAAAAGCCACATTCCTTTGCTTTGAAGGCTACAAAAGCAATTCCATCTGTTAAGACTTCGATAAATATTGATACAAGTCAACCTCCTATCTTTAGAGTTTAGAGTTATGGGGGTAAGAGCCCAAAAACCTGTATGTTGCTGGGCCTTGGGCCCTGTGTGTGGGTCTGTCCGAGAAGGAACAAAATAGTTTGAAAACGCCCCGAAAGAGGACCACGCGAGGAAAGGAGAGAAGAATGTAGTCCGAGGAGGTTGACTAACCTCCTTGGATAGGATGAATATCGCTGAGGCAAGTGCTGGGATGATTTAGGTAACCGTTTAGGAAGCTACAACGATAAGGATGATCTTCAGACACGTACAGAGGTGGCCACAATATGGAAATATCTCAAAGAAAAACTGCTACCACTGCATTAAATGCACTGCAGCAACTTTTCTAGCTGCATTTATGGGGAGAAGACCCCTAAACAATGCAATCTCTAGCTACCGCTACTCACAAATAACAAAAAAGGATACTTGATGGGACAGGTACTCGAGAAGGGACTTGGATGGATAACAAGTGTATGATCAGGATGGCCTAAAAGGGCCTATATAATGTAAAAGATCTCCCGTGAATAAGGGGGACGAAGAAAAAGGGAGGAGAGAATTACTGTAGCATTAACAACTGTATGAAAGTTCATAATTATTGCATTGATTCATATTCAATCTCCTCGGACAACCCTTTTTGTCAAAGTTTATGTGCAATTTACTCTTGTTTGTCACTGAAATATTCTCTAGCCGTTAGTGTAAACCACCAAAACCTAGCTCTTTGGCTCACTTTCTACAAATTCATTGTATTGGCACCGTCTGTGGGAAATAGTTTGAGTGAAAGTGGGTTTAACGGCTAACTATGGATGAACCAGGTCAATGACAAGTGGAATCGAGGGGCTCAAAGCACGGTGACCCCTTCCTCATCCTTGAGCAGAGAGGTGACTGCGAAGGAAGTGTCCACACCATGCACACTGACCGGAGTCAACCTCGTAGGGAGGACCATATCTCCCATGCAAGTGACAACAAGAACATGCAACTAGAGATTGATCAGTTAAAAAGAGAATTACGCCATGCAAGGAAGAGAAAAGCCTCTGAAGATTCGAACCTTTCCTCTAACGACGAAAGAGACGCTCAGTATAGGCAGAGGTCTCGAACCCCACCTAGCGAACCTTTCACCTACGAAGAAGAGCATCATCATCAACGGCGGGTGCGGAGCCCATCACGTCGAGGCGTAGGGCATGACGCTATGAGTAGGGCCCTGAAACAAATTTCTAGATCCCCCTTCACACGTAACATCGAGAATGCAAGACTCCCTCAACGTTTTCATCAGCCGACGTTCACCATCTATAACGGCCGGGCAAACCCTGTGGAGCACGTGAGTCATTTTAACTAGAGAATGACCATTCATTCTAGAGATGAAGTCTTGATGTGCAAAGTTTTCCCGTCCAGTTTAGGACCAATTGCTATAAGATGGTTCGATAGCCTAAAAGTAGACTTTATAAGCTCTTTCCAAGAGTTCACTCAGGCATTCGGGTCCCGTTTTGTCACATGTCGCAAGGTTCCACCGTCATTGACCTCCCTATTGTCCGTAAGCATGCGAGAGGGGGAAACTTTGAAGTCATATTCGGATAGGTTCAGGGAAATGTTCAACGAGATGGAGGACGATTGTGACCAAGTAGCCATCAGCTTCTTTAAGCTCGACCTCCCAACTGAACACGGCCTGAGGAAGTCTTTAACAGGCAAGCTTGTTACCAGTGTGCGCTAGCTGATGGATAGGATTGATAAGTGTCAAAGAGTTGAAGAAGACCAGCAGTAGAGTAAGGGAAAAGATAAGGTTATCCTTCAGGAGAGGAAGGATTTCAGGTCGGATCGGCAAGGCCACAACAGGCCGCGGAGAGATTGAGTCGGACAACCAGGTTCGGCGAACCTTCAGACAGTTAATGCTGTGTTCCGAGAGCCGGTGCACCAAGTCCTGGAGAAGATCAAGAATGAGCCCTTCTTTAAGAGACCAAACAAAATTATGGAAAACTTTGAAAGGCGCAACCACAACCTCTATTGCCAATATAACCCAGATCACGGACATACTATGGAGGATTGCAGGAGTCTGTGGGACCATTTGGACCAACTCGTCAGTGAAGGCAAGTTAAAATAGTTCTTACATCATACCCATGGTCAGGGTAGCCAGGCAAACGTAGGATCTCGGAGGGATGATTCCTTAAGACCCCCCCTGGGCATGATAAATGTCATTTTTGCCGCCCTAGGAAGAACAGTGTTTTGCCTATCCAGAATACTATTCGTTGCTCAGCTGCCCTCCAAAAATGTTAACAGAAAGTCGAAGAGGGCTAGAATGGAAATTCAACCAGTGTTGGGCTTCTCGGACGTGGACAAAATCGAAATTATCCAACCCTATGATGATGCATTGGTGATCACTCTCAGGATAGGGGGTATGACGTGAAGAGAGTGATGGTGGATCAAGGCAGTGGCACAGAAATAATGTACCCAAACCTTTATAAGGGGCTGAACTTGACGCCTGAAGACCTAACACCCTATAGCTCTTTCTTAGTGAGTTTCGATGGAAATGTGGTCATCTCGAGAGGCCAAATCAGGCTACCCGTGCAAACTGGCTCTGAAGTAGTGAAAGTAGATTTTATAGTGGTAGACGCTTACTCACCCTACACTGCAATTATGGCCAGGCCTTGACTCCATACATTTGGGGCCGTTTCTTTCACTCTTCATCAGAAGATCAAATACCCGTCCGAGGGACAGGTTAAGCAAATTCTAGGAGACCAATCGATGGCCAAACAATGTCTAGTGGTAGTGATCCAGCATAAACCTGAAGTCGAATCCTCGGCCCATAATGAAAGGGACTTATAGCAGTTAAAATCCCTGGTGCTGGACGCCGAGGGCTTAGCCGAAGGAGCAGAGTGTGAAAGCTTGACAAAGGTCGTTATTAATAATGATCCAGAGAAGTTCTTTCAAGTCGGATCTCTGTTGTCTCCTCAAGAGAAGGAAGAGCTGATAGAATTCCTTAGAACCAACATTTACGTATTTGCATGGGACTCCACAGAGGCCCCGTGAGTAAACCCAGAGTTCATTTACCATTACCTGAACGTTAACCCTGCCATCATCCCTAAAAAGCAACCACTCCGACACCCATTTAAAGAACACGCGGACGTTGTCAAAGAAGAGGTGATGAAGCTCAAACGGGCCGGAGCAATTAAGGAAGTATTTTATCCTGAATGGTTGGCTAACACTGTAGTGGTGAAGAAGAAAAGCGAAAAATGGCGAGTGTGCGTGGATTTCACAGACTTGAATAGAGCTTGTCCAAAAGATCCATTCCCCATGCCGAAGATCGATCAACTGGTTGATGCTACCGTTGGCCACCCTCGGATGAGTTTCCTAGACGCTTTTTAAGGGTATCATCAAATACCATTGGCCTTGGATGATCAGGAAAAGACAGCTTTTGTCACCCCCATTGGAAACTACCACTACAAGGTGATGCCGTTCGGTCAGGAGAACGCAGGAGCTACCTACCAAAAGATGATGACTAGGATATTTGAGCCTCAGTTGGGTAAGAGCATGGACGTTTATATTGATGACAAGGTGGTGAAAAGCAAGGTCATAACTGAGCATATTGGGGATCTTAGAGACGTTCTTGAAGTCCTCAGAAAACACAAATTGCGCTTAAACGCATCCAAGTGCTCATTTGGTGTGGGGTCGGGCAAGTTTTTGGGCTACATGGTCACCCATAGGGGAATCGAGGTGAACCCCGACCAAATTAAGGCTATTAACAACTTGCGACCTCCTCGGAATCCAAAGGAAGTTCAGAAATTGACCGGAATGACTGCGGCCTTGAATCGTTTCATTTCCAGATCGGCAGACAGATGCCGGCTATTCTTCTAGTTGTTGAATAAGTGGAGGGGGTTTGAATGGACCCTGGAGTGTGCCACGGCCTTCTAGCAACTTAAAGACTACCTTTCTCGGCCCTCCATTATGTCCAGTCCCGAGAAGGATGAAGTCCTTTTTGCCTACATTGCCGTGGCCCCCCATGCTGTGAGTCTGATGTTGATACGAGTTGATAATGGTGTACAAAAGCCTGTTTATTATCTAAACAAATCGCTACATGAGGCCGAGATTCGTTACCTGCCATTGGAGAAGGCCATCTTGGCAGTAGTACTTGGTACACGTAAGCTGCCTCATTATTTCCAAGCACATATGATTGTCGTCCTCACCCAACTTCCCCTTAAAACAATACTTCGAAGTGCTGACTACACAGGGAGGATAGCTAAATGGGGGACCATTCTAGTGGCATTTAACATTAAGTACATGCCTTGCACCTTTATAAAGGCTCAAGTACTCGCGAACCTAGTGGCTGAGTTCACCGAACCCCTATTAGAAGAATTGAATCCAATATAGAACATGGATGGAAAATCGGTTGATATGATTTCCCAACAAGGTCACTTGACTTGGAAAGTATATGTAGACGGTGCAACAAATCAGAGATGATCCAGAGTGGGGCTAGCGTTAATATCTCCAGAGAAGATCGTCATCGAGAAGTCAGTAAGACTAGGCTTCACGGCCACAAATAATGAGGCTGAATACGAAACTCTACTGATGGGAATGGTAATGGTTCAAAAAATGGGAGGAAAATCAGTGGAAATGTTCTCGGACTCAAAGCTAGTTGTTGGACAAGTACTAGGGGAATTCGAGGCGAAAGATGAAAGAATGCAAGAGTACTTGAGCTAAGTTAAACGTCTACAGTCAGAGTTTGAATCTTTTAATTTGCTACACATCCCCAGAAACGGCAACTCTCATGCTGACTCATTAGCCACACCGGCGACCCTCCTCGGATCAATGCCTTCCTCGGGTCATCCTCGTAGAGTGCCTATGTGCACCTACCGGGCCACGAGGAGAGGCGGTTCAGGTCCATCAGTTAAAAGCAGGACTCAGCTGGATGGACCCAGTGGCGTTGTTTTTGAAAGAAGATACGCTGCCTGAAGAAAAGTTCTAAGCCAACAAGATACGAAGGAAGGTTGCACGGTTCTGGCTATCCCGGTAACAGAAATTATATAAACGGTCTTCCTCAGGACCATACTTGCTATGCGTACATCCCGAAGCAACTGAGATGCTCTTTGAGGAGTTTCATGAGGGAATCTGCGGAAGTCATACTGGTGGTAGATCCCTAGCACACCGTGCTATCACTCAAGGGTACTAGTGGCCAAACATGGAGAAAGAGGCCTTAGAATATGTAAAAAAATGCGATCAATGCCAGCAGTTTGCACCGAACATACACTAGCCAGGGGGGGGTCCTTAATCCACTGTCTAGTCTATGGCCATTCGCCCAATGGGGCTTGGATATCGTGGGTCCTTTCCCCAAAGCAGCAGGAAACAAGAGGTATTTGCTGGTCGGCACGGATTATTTCACCAAATGGGTAGAAGCTGAGCTCTTGGCAAACATCAGAGATGTTGATGCCAAGAGATTTGTCTGGAAGAACATTGTTACACGATTTGGGGTCCCAAATACCCTCATCTCAGACAATGGCCTTCAGTTTGACAGTAAAGCTTTTAGAAGATACTGCAACGAGCTAGGTATTACAAACAGGTACTCTACCCCTGCCTACCCCCAAGGAAATGGACAAGCAGAGGCCATTAACAAGGTTATAGTGAATGGACTAAAGAAGAGACTAGATGACAAAAAGGACAAATGGGTGGAGGAACTGCCACATGTTCTTTGGGCATTTCGAACCACCCCTCGTAGGTCTACTGGGGAAACCTCGTTCTATATGACTTATGGTGCTGAGGCTGTCATTCCATTAGAAACTAGCCTTCCAACCTTAAGGACTAGCCTATTCAATTCGAACGAGAACAATGATTTACTGGAGAAAAACTTAGATCTAATTGAGGAAAAGAGGGAGAATGGAATGGTCCAATTGGCATATTACCAACACAAGCTCAAACGGGGTTATGACGCCAACGTGAAGCTGAGGCCACTAGCTTGTGGAGATCTAGTGCTGAGGAAAGTTTTGGGCACTGCAAGAAACTCGGCATGGGGAAAATTAGGACCTAACTGGGAAGGACCGTACCACATTACCACAGAAGCTGGCATTGGAGCCTACTTTCTAGAGGACCTAGACGAGCATGTAATACCACGACCGTGGAATGTAAATAACCTAAAAAGGTATTACTATTAGTCGGTATATATGCATTTAATGTATAAAATCTTTGTGCAACTCCAAGACATTTTTTCTAAGTGTTTAAACTTAAACTCAATCATGCCTGTAGTCCTCGGACCAGATGATATGAGTTAGTTAACACTCCAAGACATTTTTCCTAAGTGTTTAAACTTAAACTCAATCATGCTTGTAGAACTCGGACCAAACGGTGTGAGTTGATTAACACTTATTGACTTTTATAAATGTTCGAACGGAACCTAGACCATGTTAAAACTCTCGGATCCCACGCTTAGGTTAAATTAACATTCAACATTGTTTTTCATAAATGCTAAACAGAGCCCAATTGAAGTAATGTACCAACTATTATACAACCTAATCCTTGTTAATATCCAGTTAATTTATCAGCACCATTAATGAGGTATCGTTGCTAACAAAAAAAAAAGGGAAAATAAAGGGAGGTAAAAGGTACATCCATTAACTAAAAAAAAAAAAAAAAGAAAAAGAAGTACATCCATTAACTTAAAAAAGAGTACTTTACAACTATTTAAAAAAAAAAAAAAAATCCTAGCGTCTAAGCCTTCGTTTTGGACCCCGAGGGGTCAACGGCCTGACTCGGTTGGGAGCCAGCAGCATCTGGGGCTTGATCCTTAGATTTAGGAGTAGGAGGAAGGGTCTAAGCCACAACTTCTTGTTCGGATCCTGGAGGAGCTTGCTCAGGATGGAAGAAGTCAGGATTTAGGAGCTCACGAATTTCAGGATCATAATAGACGCTCCCAGGTCGCCTCAAGTCAGAATCTGCAGGAACTCCTGCGGCGTCAAGGGCTTTCCCCCAAGATATCTCACAGTATTCTCTGCACACCGAAGAGAATTCCTCCGTCAGTCTTACTTGAGTCTCCTCCACCCCGAAGGTGTATGCCGCCCGCTTTTCCACCTCGGCCACTTCCTTGGCTAGCTGAGATGCATCCTTGACCTTTTGAAGTTCAACACGAAGATCCTTCACCAGTTGTCTCTCAGTGGCCAGATTGATTTCAGTTGTGTACAACTGTTTGCGTTGATCTTCGGCCTACCTCTCTACTGTTTTAAGGCCTGCATCAGCGTTGTACCTGGCCTTGATCGCCTCTTTCAGATGCTCAGATTGCTTGGCATAGTCCTCTTTCAGCCTATCCAAGGTTCTCTCGACCTCGGGCACAAGACTCTGCCTCTACTTTGGTTTTGTTGTGAGCATCATGGACCCACTCTTCGGCCACATAAACCTGTTGGGCAAGCTGCGTGGCAAGAATAGAAAAACTCCGTAAAAAAGAAGAAGATAGAAATAATCAACTATTGAAAAGCTTGATCAAGTGACTTACCATGGCTAGGTCCCTCTTAAGGGATAGAAAGAGCTCTGGTTGGCTAAAGCGCCTGTAAGCATCCATATCTTTAGGTAAAAGAAGTGGCTGCTCCAAAGCTTCGGCAATATGGCCTGCCTGCCCTCCTTGGTAGCTTCGGATAGAAGCCTCCCAAGCAATGGGAGCACCATCCACCTCTAGTTTGTGGGACCATATATGCGGAGGTCGGCGCACATCAGTCGCGTGCGTATCCTTACGGTTGTCTACAAACGAGGACCTCCGAGCTCGCTTCGTCTTAGATACTTTTTGCTGCTTATCCCCTTCTGAAAGACCTAGCTCGCCCTCCTCTAACACCTCGCTTGGCCTTTTCTTTTTTAGATCTTAGATCGGCTTTAGTCTGAGATCTTTTGGAAGTTGAGGAGGAGGCGGAAGATTCACCGAGGGCTGTACCTTAACGGCTTCTTTCATCACCGGGGGTTTGCTTCTACCATTCATCAGTTCTCTCAAACCTTTACTTCCCGTGTTCAAGGCCATCTCCTCTTCTTCTTTCTTGTGCCGTTTCCTTCTCTTCCACGAGGAGGCGGAAGATTCACCGAGGGCTGTACCTTAACGGCTTCTTTCATCACCGGGGGTTTGCTTCTACCATTCATTAGTTCTCTCAAACCTTTACTTCCCGTGTTCAAGGCCATCTCCTCTTCTTCTTTCTTGTGCCGCTTCCTTCTCTTCCACAATGAAGCAGAAATTATCAATCTTTTTGTCCAATGAGGAGGTTGAGGAAGCGACCCTTTCTCAAACCACTGCAGCTTCGGGAGAAAGTTGAATGGCTGGGACAACCAAAGGAGCGCCCACTAGAATCGGAAATGGTACAGGCAGAAGATCGTCTGGAGCCAAGAAATTGGGCCGAGACACGTCAATCCGATGTATTCGACGATCTCCCGCTCTTATGGCGTTGCCGACGTCCAGAAATGCGTCCGAGATAAGTTTAAAATCCAATATTAAGTGCACAGCCCATAATTGCCTGTCTGCGCTGACAAAGATCTTAGATCTCAACAAGAAGTTAAGGGTTTGAATGTTGGTCAAACTCAGCCTAGGGGCTACATGTCTTCTATTTGCAAACACAGCCGAGGGAAGAGTTGGTTAAACAACTGAAAGTCATAATCTTAGAAGACTGAAAAGAAAGTAAGCAAGACGGGGTTGAGAGATCGAGTTAAAGTCTATACTAGGGAGCCTAATCCTAAGGTATCCCACCTGGCTTTCCCACTCGGACGGGACAGTGAACGTCATCGTGCCACGTTCTTAAAGCTATAAGATAATCATCTTTCATGCCCTTATTTGACTTGGGTAGGCATGAAATCATCCTTACCACGTCCGAGCGGGATTTGAGATAGTACCCAGCGGTTTTCTGGGAGTGGCACTCGTACATGTGCACCACATCGTGCCATGTGAGCTGCAAACCCAGGTGCTCATTGAGAGCATTAACACTGCCCAAAATCCTGAATAGGTTGGGCGTGCATTGGTGGGGGCATAACCTATGGTTATAGAGGTAATCTCTAGTCATTGTACCCATTGGGAGAGTCATTCCCCCCTCTATGAAGGCTATCATGAGGATAACGACCTTTCCCTCCTCTCGGTCAGTTCCTATTCGTTCTGTTGGATAATAGCGTAGGTTGACCCCCTGGGGTATGTGATATTTTGCCTTAAAGGCCTTTATCTTGGCAGGGGAGTTCACTAAATGCTCGAACCTACCCATCTTTTACAGACTAAAAAGGAAGTGACTAAAATCAACGAGGGAAATAATGAGAATTCGAAGTCCAAGAAGACTGGCTGAGTAGAAAGGAAGGGTTCAAGTAAATTAAAAACTTACACGAACCAAGATGTGCTACGACCCTTCAAGTTTTCAAAGAAAAATCACACAGATCACTGGAAAAACGACTAAAGGAAGCCTAATAACTCTGAATGCTCTGTATGGTGAAATGTTAAGGATAGCTGGAATGCCTGAAAATCTGCAAGATAAACGAAGAATGATCTCCCCAAGAGCTTTATATAGAAGGCAAAAAGTGGGTGGGAGTTATCCCACCAAAATCCTATGAAAATATACTAGCTGTTGGATCAATTCGTCACCATTGGATGCAAAGGGCAGAACACCGCCTGGAGTAATTAATGACGCTTCGTGAACATCGAAACATCAGTAACAATAGTGAAGCGCCTAAAACTATGCTCCCATATGCGCGAACTCAGGTACTTTTACATCAATAACCCCCACTTCGAAAGTAAGTCAAAATCTCATCTTTTCTCCTCGGATGCGAGAGAAAAATCAAAATTTTGAGGGGCTATGGTGGGGGTAAGAGTCCAAAAACCTGTATGTTGGGCCTTGGGCCCTGTGCGTGGGTTCGTCCGAGGAGGAACAAAATAGTTTGAAAACGCCCCGGAAGAGGACCACACGAGGAAAGGAGCGAGGAATGTAGTCCGAGGAGGTTGACCTCCTCGGATAGGATGAATATCACTGAGGCAAGTGCTAGGATGATTTAGGTAACTGTTTAGGAAGCTACAACGATAAGAATGATCTTCAGACACGTACAGAGGTGGCCATAATATGGAAATATCTCAAAGAAAAGCTGCTACCACCGCATTAAATGCACTGCAGCAACATTTCTTATTGCATTTATGGGGAGAAGACCCCTAAACAGTGTAATCTCTAGCTACTGCCACTCATAAATAACAAAAGAGGATACTTGATGGGATAGGTACTCGAGTAGGGATTTGGATGGATAACAAGTGTATGATCAAGATGGCCTGAAAGTGCCTATATAATGTAAAAGATCTCCCGTAAATAAGGGGGACGAAGAAAAAGGGAGGAGAGAATTACTGTAGCATTAACAACTGTATGAAAGTTCATAACTATTGCATTGATTCATATTCAATCTCCTCGGACAACCCTTTTTGTCAAAGTTTATGTGCAATTTACTCTTGTTTGTCACCAAAATATTCTCTAGCTGTTAGTGCAAACCACCAAAACCTAGCTCTTTCGCCCACTCTCTACAAATTCATTGTATTGGGCTCACCAACTTATCGTCCAAACAAATTTTTGGGCCCGGGACCAAATAATCTGTGACCCTACAAGAGTCATTCCCAATATGTATATTGCAACAAAGCAGATATTTACCCCCGAATTTTATGCCTTATGTCTTTTAGAATGAAACATGGAGACTTCCAGAATATGGATCACTTGCTTAAGTTGTGATGAAACCTCTTCCAATGTCACTCACAGCTTTAGCCTTTAGGTGATACTCTAGTCTAGTATCAATGATCTTTGTCATTTACCCCTTAAATTTTCAACAGATTGCTGACAAACAATGAGTTTCTCTAGTTGATTATGTGGCGCATTTTGAATGGACTGTTCTTTCTTTCCTTTCTGGGATTTACTCAAAATAGGTGGCTTTTAACAGGTAGGAATCTTGTTTTAGCAAGGAGTTTTGTGACTTGGTAAAATCATCTCCACAAACCTTTTTCCACTATTCCTTGTAATGACGTTTAATCCAACTTCCAAAATCGATGGAACTTGTTGCTTTGATTGTAAATGAGGATGCCGGTCCATCTAGATCTTGGTCTCCAAGGTGTCCCAGTCCCATTACCAATTTTAGTTTACTTAGTCAATTTAATATTGGCTCATTTTAGTTTTTTTTTTTTCTTTTAAAAAGAAAAAAAAACTTTTTCTCCCTCATATACTCTCGGGCTGGACTATGCATCAGTAAACGATGCAAAAATTTTAGTTTGTTTACGCACGTCAACTCTAATCAATCTCTTCAGGATTTATAGCCACCCCAACATTTTGACTCTTTGAGACCAAAGCTTTTGTTGTTGATGATGATTAGTGTTCTAGGAGTACAATAAATGTGAGCTCCATTTTCTTACCTGATAGTAATTAAATTTATGGTAGCACTTATTATTCTTGTGAAATGCTCTAAATGCATGCTCCCTTCTCTTATCTGATAGTGATTAAATTTATGATGGGGTCTACTATTCACGAGTGATGGGAAGTTCCAAGAGTACTAAATATGATAAATTGCAAATTACATCCCTAAAATTTGAGTGTTTGAATTTTACACCATAAAATTTCAGAATTTAGAGAGATAAAATTCAAACACCTCTATACTTTAGGGGGTAAAATTCAAATTTTGAAATGTCAGGCTGTAAAATCCAAACACCCCCAAATTTCAAGGGGTAAAATCCAAATTATGAAACTCTAATGTGTAAAATCTAAACATCTCCAAACTTTAGAGGATATAATTTGCAATTTACCCTACTAAATAATTACACGAATTTGACTTTCACTTGTATGGAAAGTACAATCACTAGAGTTTTTGTATTTGCTTTTTAGAAGATTGTTTATTCCGAACATAAAAAGAGGATCATGTTGGGAATGGGAAGCCAGATTGGGCTGTTACTTAGTACAGATGAATTGGGTAAGCACCGTAGGTCATCTTTATTTGAGCTTGGGAACAATGGAGAGGAGCTTGATCTGTCATGGGTTCAGTCACTTGCCAAAGAATCTCCTACTGATACTAAAGAAAAGGTAGCAACACTTGTTTCTATTGCTGCATCATCCAGTGAGGGTTCAAATATGAACTCCCAAATTGAATTGGTTGGTCATGCTGTGTCGGGAGTATGGCTCGAATAAATGCAGCTTGATCATCTTGTGGCTCAGCTGAATTGAAATCATTTTCACTAAGCCCGAGGTAATTTAACAACAAAAAGGTTTTGGTAAATAACCTTATTAAGAAATGGGGAGAATCGTTTGGAAGCAACAAGAGCTAAAGGACCCCAGAGATAATAGGAGGAGAAGAGAGAGAAAGAACCACAAGCTCCGATAGTAAATGCCAGCATGGGAACAATCATATTAGAAGCAACAATTGGAAAGTAAAATGAGTAGTAGGGATTGTCCATGAAATTTTTAGTTTAGATTCCTATATTAACTATGCAGTGAATTTATCAATTTATTTCAATTAAGTGATCCACAAAATAATTATACTTTACCATAGTTTAGAATATATATACCAAATCATAAAACAAGGCAATGGAAATACACCAATTAAAATACATTGGAAATACAGTCAGAACAATTAAAAGATACTGGAAATGCATTGATACTCAATGACATTAGCCTCACCTTATAAAGTAATCTACAACTACAAGTGATCCTTACACCAAAATGACGATTATTCATGGTCTTTTCGATGCTAAAAAAAACCTAGTCCCATATTTTATTTTGTTACCATTTTCAACTACTTTCATGGAAGCCATGAAACGAGTGGAAATTGCTCACTCATGCATTATGGACGAACCCAAGATATATTACACATTTATGGCGAGCATTTATGCTAAAGAGTAACAGACGCAGCAACGGAAAAGAAGACATTACACAAATCAAAGGATCAGTTTGTAACGTATTAACCATTACAAATGAGAATGAATGCAAAGATTCATTGCTCATTAAAGACAAGAAGGCTATAAAGCCAAAGAAGAACAAAACCAAAGGGTACATAATTCTAATCCCAAAAATACTCCTAAAGTTGAATTCCATTGTGATATTGCAATCGAATTCCATCTGACTTTATCATTAGAGGGTTTTTTGGCACATACCACACCGGTGTATTTTTTTTTTCTTTGTTTCACATCTTATTTCAAGTTTGTCTCTAGACAAATCAATTGTCATCATCCATCCATGTAGAAGAAGAACTCAACTAACGATTTTTGGCATCAACAGTTGTCACTTCAATTTTTTTAAATGAAAATTATAACATACAAGTAGAGTGAACGTTGATTCTTTTTTAATTTCTCTTATTTTTGTGATACCGTTTTACTAGTATTGATGAAATTGCTCAGTTTGATTATTGATAAATGGAGTGTTTTTTCACATATGAACTAACTCAATCAATGATTATATCCCAAATCTGTTCAGTAAAATAATCCTACCAATTGAACTTCATTATTTGTATTCTTGAATGGAATGAGAATGGAAAACAATTTTGAAATTGGAACTATTTCGTCTCACTGCTTCGGCTTATGCCTAGGCTAAGAGAAAAATGTAGAGCAAATGGCCTGCTGCAAACTACATTTGAATAAGGTACTAAAAGGGGGCCCGAGAATGGCCCAGCCTACCTTGAATGGGGAATGAAACTGAAAGGTAACCCCTAGAAGGGGCATCTTTCAAGAAGAGTAATTGTGGGCCTAATATAACCCAAAACAGATCTGCTGCAGAACAACCTAGGCAAATCTGATGCAGAACAAATTGGGCAAACCGAAAAAAATTAATAGAGCTTTAGACCCTTCCATTCTTTTATGACCCAATAGAGAAAAATGGGCCCGTAAAGGCCCAAACCCTTTTGTAAAAAGGGATTAGAGCAAACTTGTCATCCGCGTTTGAAGTTATTTAGTAAGGTGGACTGTTTTTTGAAAATCGAGTTTGTGAAACTCAAGTTCCAACCCAAAATCGAGTTTCTCAAACTCAATTTACGCCTGACCTTGATTTAAAAAAAAAAAAAGGAAAAAAAAAAAAGGTGGAACTCAAGTTTAGTAAACTCAAGTTCCATTTTAAAAAAATAACAGAACTTGTGTTTCCTACACTCGAGTTCCATTTGGGTTATTTTTTTTTAAAAGCATGGAACTTGAGTTTACTAAACTCAAGTTCCACCCTTTTTTTTTTTTTTTTTTTTTTTTAAATCAAGGTCAGGCGTAAATTGAATTTGAGAAACTTGATTTTAGGTTGGAACTCGAGTTTCACAAACTGGATTTTCAAAAAACAGTCTAACTTACTAAATAACTTCAAACGCGTGCTGTCTATCTAATATTTTTTTTGAAAAAATGCTGTTGAGCAAATTTTGCCTAGAAGGCAACAAAATAGACAAAGAAGGCAAAGAACAAGAGGAGCATGACCAAAGGAAAAGCCAAGATCTGAGAATGTGCAAGCAAGGAGGTGCTATTGTTATTCGCCATCCTTTGACAATACCGGAATCTAACAATTATTTGATTATTTATATATTGTTTTTTATGGTCTGTTTGAATTGAGGAGGAGGGAGGGAGAGTAGAATAGAATAGAGTAGATTTAGCTCAAACTAGTTCACAAGACGCATTTAGTGAAGAGAACCAGGCCAAACTCCCACAAATTTAAAAAAAATTATCAATGATTTAGTTGGTCAAGCTTGGCAAGGACCAATTACCGGCCATATATAATTTTATATATTCCATTAAGAGTTGTCGACTTATTTGGTACATTGTGCTTATCTTGATTAGGTGGCAAATTAGTCTTTTTATTTGTAAGATTCTTTTTCTAATGTGACGTTGCTTGGGAAAGACCAATTACATGGTATATAATGCCAAAAGGATAGTTTACTGGTTTGGTGGGTCGTGCTTTTCATGGTTAGGCAACTGTACAGCACTAAAATTCCTAGACGCATCTGGGCCTTGGAACGCTGTAACGTCCAGGCCCGTTTGGGCCTTGTATGCCTGAACAGCATCTTTGTCCCCCCCTTCCTCAGGCCCTGGCCGTGACATACTCTAAAACTCAGCATTTAGGCCTTATCCGCCAGTACGGGCTATTCGACCTGCGTCGCACTTCTGCGAACCTCCCCAAGCATCAAGGCATTTGCCCGGGGTATTATCTCCCGAACATGCAATGACCGGGCGTGCAACTGCCGGGCATTCCTACCGAAGTGGGAACCAGTTCTAAAGCCACTCCCACCTAAACACCCACTTACAACTAACAACATTGGACCTCTAGTCTCACTAGCTCTGAAGGCAATCATCACTACCCATTGATGTCTAACTATAAATATGAGGAGTTGGGGAAGGAGAAGATTGTTGAAATTTCCTGGAGAAGAGAGAGAGAGAGAGAGAGAGAGAGAACAGGTAGAAGGGGGCAATTCGTGCTGCAAAAAAAAGAGAAAGGTGATCTCATTGGGTCTCTGTACTGGGAACGACCCAACATAGGAAATCCAAGCCCACTACACAAATAGGTTGTGAGCCCAAGCGAGCCCCACCCCAATAGCTTTGCTTCTGGTGCGCATAGTAACATATTAATTAAGCTTATTCTTATTGATTAACTGAGCTTTTACTTGTTCCTATATGACGTTGCATGAGGAAGACAAACATTAATTGTACATAATGCCAAAAGGTTATATATAGTTTACTGGTTTGGTGGGTTGTGCTTTTCATGGTTAGGTAACAAATTAATTAAGCTCTTCTTGTTGATTAATTTACTTGTTTCCATATGACTTTGCATGGGAAACACAAACTAGATTGTATAAAAAAAAGGTACGCAGTAGAGTCCACTTGTTGGTATATTTCTCTCTTTTAACAATAGCCACTTGCATTTCGTTGTTAATAAACAAGTTGCTTATAACCTATTAACCAAGAAAAGCACAACTTACCTAATAGAGTGGATTATTTAGAGGCTTAGAGCACTCGAATCAGTCAATGTATAATAATATAAATAACAAGTAAATTTTGCATATCTATCCCTAAAAGAATAAAAATCACTCACATAATTAGTTCAACAGGGGCAAGAGCATATTGGTTTTATTATTTGCAACTAGCCAGCAATTAATATATAACATGGAATTTGATTTCTCATGTTGTGTTTGCAGCCAGTGGCCACCAACTACGCATCAACAGCTATAACCCAATACAAAAGGAAGGCAATGGGCAATGGGTAGTAAACGGCTCGGTCATCAACGTAAACGCACCTATGTAAGGATTTGTCAATATAAAACTTGTAACAAGGAATAAAAAAACAACATAAATAAAATAAACCGTGGATGTACGCACTTCAGCCGAACCACGTTAAAAATCTTGCCCTCTTCTCCTTCTTTGCGTTCGTATTTTTAGTTTTTTACATGGTTCAAACTTCAAAGCAAATCAATCTACATTGATCCCCTGCTTATCCCTTTCAAGCTCTTCTAAAACAGTGCAGAGGAGAAAGCTACAAAAAGTTTCACAATTTTTATCATAATTCATCATGTGGACCACATGAATCCACTAATTTATCTACATCACTCATAATTTGTTATGCGACGAGTTGTGACAAACATTGTGAAATTTTTTGTGACACTAACATTTCTCATTATATACATAGGGAGACCACACGTCTTTTTATTGTCTTCTTCCCTTTGTTTGTCCCCACATTCACAAAATTTATTCGGTGGCAAAGATTTTCCAAAAAGTTGTCCCTACATAATACTTTCAAGTGGTCCTTACTCCTTACTCCTTAAAGTCTTTTAGTGCAGGGTGTCTTGATGTTTTGTTTGCTCCTGATGTTGTAAATATTATCTGGGAGGAACAGCTCCTCAATTGAGGGATTGCTTCCTTTTCTGTTTTGTTTGTCCCTGTCAGCTAAATTGTTTCATGAGAAATTGATACCCTTCAAGTTTTAATTTGTCATTCATGAGAAATCACACTCACCTAATCTAACTAGTTTATTATGTTGAGTGGCCATGTTGAATTCTTTGTAGTAGATAACAGCAGAGCCCGACTATTGATGCTTATTTGATGCCATTAAGATTCACGACATCTAGAATTTTAAAAAGAAACCACATTTTCTCCCCCTTTTTGTCATGATTGACAAAGGGTACAAGAAGCTATAAAGCTTCACCCGATAAACAAAGATGATCAAGGGGTACAAGGAATCCATATAAATGCATGAATGTAATGAAACAAGATGTTATGGATGACAAGATAAAAGAAAGATACAAAACATGTAAAAAACAATGCATGCAAGAGGATCTTGACAGATTGCGAAGTTGTTGAGCAGTTATCGAGCAGAAGCCAACCTCAATGGATCGAACAGCTATTGAGCATCTATCGAGCAGACAGAAAGTTTCCCGATGGATCGAGAATCTGTCGAGAAGTTGTCGAGAAAAAGTCCAGAAAGCTCAATGGATTAAGATTGCGTTAACTTCTATTGAGATAAGAAGAAAGAGTGACTCGATAGATAGCAATCTATCGAGAAGCTATTGAGATGTGCAAAAACAGTTTTTCAAAGAAGAGAAAAACACAGACATGAATGCAATCAAGCATGCTACTCAACCAATGATCCATCCAACATTTTAAGCTCTCAGAAACATCTCTCAACAAGAAAAATGCAAAGCATTCAAGATCCAAAACACACACACACACACACACACACACACAATAAGTCTAACCAATTTTATATTTCAAAAACAAGTTAAGACAGTTTAGTGAGCATACATTAACACATGTATTCTTTGTGATGGCCAAATCACATTGTACTTGCACATGTATCAAAAGCAGTAAAGAATATTGTGTGTTGTGTGTGAAAAACATCACAAGATTGTATAAGTGTCTACATGTTATGACGACTTAAGATATGAGAAAATCAATTTAACTCACACACAATTATAACTGTTTGACGGAGACTATCACCTTCGAAATACATCCTATAATTCCCACATCTCCTAGAAGACACGCTTGCAATCATATATAAAGCATTTTGATTCTTTTTGCTTTTATTTTTCTTTGCATATTTTTCTTTTAAGCAAACCATACATGAGCATATAAGAGAGAGAAAAGAAATACCCAATGATGTTAAACTTTTGACATTGCAGTTTTGCTATGCCGAAGCATACAGATGTCATTTTATGATTGGCGGGCAACAGTGGTGAGATGGTTATTTATGCTTTTCTCTTAGGATTTTCTAGTCTTTCCCGTCAAAAAGAGTGATACGAGTGTTAAGTACAAAAGATTACTTAATCTTACTCATCACAAACAAGAGCCACAAAACTCACTTGCTTAGTTGTGCATAGAGATGCTTATTTAAACTACAAAAGATACAAAGTTTAGAAAACGTTGTTTTAATGGCCATCCAAGGTACATAAGTACCAATGTACACAAAACACACACTATTTTTGTATTTTTTTTATTTTCCCATTTTTTATTTTTTATTTTGAAAACAAAACAAAATAAAAGCTAAACAACCAAACAAAAACAGACAAACAACATGAAAGTATGAAAGAAAGATGCAAATACATGAAAGCATGATTCCAAAAGCATATAAAAAATCAAGCAAAGAAAGTCCTACTATAGATATAGAGAATTAAAGTAGAGGACAAACAAAAAAAAACAATTAAGTCTTAGGCTCCTTTCTCACCCGCATAGCACGAGTTTTTGGCCGTGAAGATGAAAAGACACATGGCCTAGTATGTCGACTAAAGGACGTAGAAGAATTAAAATTCTCCTGAAATTGAGTTAAAAAACCTCAAAACTTTTAATAACTCTCCAAACAAAGGTGTATGTCCTTGAAAGGAAACTTGCGACCGTTTGGACATCTGCTTTTGAGGATACAATTTAAAGCAATTAGGACGAATGTGTCCAGAAACACCACAATTGTGACAAACATGAGATCTAATAAAGGATTTAGAATTAGCTAAATCAGTTTTGGATTTCATACCTTAATCACCTTTCTTAGATTGGGGCACAAAGAAAGTCTTTGATCCTAAAGCCGTGGAAGAAGAGGGGTCGGAGGAAACAACATATCCTAAGCCAATCTTGTCAGAACTAGGCTTTTGAGCACTCAACACCTCATCAAGCTTTGCACTAGACATCCTCTCTATTTGAGTTCTAGCTTGACTAAGTTCTACCTAAAGATTCTTGACATTCTCTTCAAATGAGGTATTTTCCATAACAAGAGTCTCAACCAACCTTGTAGTCTCATCTAATTTGACTAATAGATCAGTTTTTTTAGTTTTTGCCTCATTAAGCTCTTTTCTACAATGATGGAAAGTCTTTTCAGATTTTATGAATTCAGTGCATAGCTTATCATAGGCTTCCTGAAGGGTCATCTTCTTGGATACTTCATCATTGAAGAATCCTTACTATCACTAGCACTCTCCACAATCACCTTATTAGTTGTGGTAGCAAAAGCCATAAAGTGACCACATTCATCCATATACTCATCAGAAGAGTCATCCTCAGTATCACTCCAAGTAGCAACCAACCCTTTATCTTTTGACTTCTTAGTCTTTTCGTTCATAAGGTGGTTTGGACACTCTATCCTCATATGACCAAAACCTTTACATTCATGGCACTGGATAAGGGGTTTCTCACTCTTACCCTTCCTAGAGGATTTAGATTTCCTAGGAGGTTTGTCCTTATCCTTTTTCTTATATTGAAGGAGCTTGATAATCTCATTAGTTATGAAGGTTAGATCTCATCCTCATCCTCATCTTCATCTTCATCTTCATCTTTGCTTTCATCTTCATCTTCAAAGTCATCAATCTCTTCCTATATACCCTTAAGAGCCAAGTTTCTACTATTTCCACATTTCCCCATTAAACCTAATCACATCTCATAGGTTTGAAGGTTCCTTACAAGCTCAGTCAAAGGAATTTGATCAATGTCCTTTACTTCTTCAATGGCAGTGATCTTGGCATGGAATCTTTCTATTAAGGACCTAACAATTTTGGATTCTGCTATAGATTTTCCTAACAATTTTGGATTCTGCTATAGATTTTCCCAGGTTGAAGGTAGAATTCACAATATCCTTGAGTTTGGCATAGAACTCATTAAAATTTTCATCCTCCTCCATCCTTATTTCTTCAAAACTACTAGTGAGTCTTTGAAGCTTCACAGTCTTTACTACCTTGGTACCTTCATAGGTGGTCTCAAGAATGATCCATGCTTCCTTGGCAATTTTTGTGGATGATATTTTCTTGAATTCCTCATTGGTCACCCCACAAAACAAAGCATTCAAGGCCCTACTGTTAAAATTTTCCGCTTTGATTATTACTTCATCCCAATCCACCGGCGTTTCCTTTGGCTTAATCCAGCCAACTTCAATAGCTTGCCATACTTGTTCACCTAGAGCCTGTAAAAAAACTTTCATACGAACTTTCCGGTACGTATAATTAGTTCCATCAAATAAAGGGGGAATCAAAAGAGATTGTCCACGATCCATGACAATGGGGGTCAAGGATCACACTCAAGAAATTAACCCAATCAGAGTGTACCCGCTCTGATACCATTTGTTAGGAAATTTAGACCCTAGTTGATAGAATTAACAAGTTTTAAACCCAAGTTGTTAATTAGATTTATTATGAATAAACATTGTTAAAACATACTAACATCAATATTATGTCAATACCATGCAAAGCGGAAAAATAAATAAGACAAGATATGATGACCTAAGAAAACCAATGAAACAAACTAGTTTCACAGTAAAAAACTTGGAGGGAAACCTTCCCGAAAAGTAATTCACTATAGTAAAGAGAAGTTTTAGATCTAGTACAAAACCTTTGTCTCTAGACTTTACAATCCTCGTAGATGAACTTACAATAGAAACTTTCTACCACTTCAGAACTTCTGAATTCTTCAATATATGAATGCCACCCTTTTACACAGATCCTAGTATGTGACTAACCAAAGATGCACGGCTCCCAGTACGTGACTAACTCACCAACTTGAAGAAGATTGTTGGCTACAAAGTTTTTCACTTCATCAACAATGAAGATTAGGAAGCACTTCGTTACAAAACCCTAAGGCACAAATACACAATAACTTCTTTCAGAGAGAATAATGGCACCCGGTCACCTTTTACATGTGTTCTCCTTGTATTCTCTTATGTGACGACCTTTAAAATAAACCTTATATATGTCTAGAGTTGTGAAAAAAAAAAAACCCTACACATACATGTCAGCATGGGCTGAAAATCAGATTTAAAAATTTTGATTTCGTAATTCTCAATAGATATAGATGTTGAGCTATTTGTTGAGTCCTTGATAGATATATCTGTCGTGATTCATTAATCCCCAATAGATATTATCTATTGGTAGCTATTGAGAATCTGTCCAGCTTTAATGAACAGCTTTTCTTTACTTGTTTCTTGGTCCAATCTTCATGGCTTTAATACTAGACTTGAACTTTTGTTCGTTGAAGTATTAAACACATTCTAGATCTACCAAATTACAAGTAAAGTGTGTTTTGTCAAAGGATTAGCCAATTCTAAATGACATATGTTCTTAACATGATCCACATGTCTTAACACATATAATATTAAAGAATTATAAATACTCAAAATCGTTGTTTCTAAATACATTAAGATGTAATAATTTACCAACAAAGACAAAAACAAAATCAAAATATTTTTTTTTAATACTAGGGTGACTAGGATTTTTTATTTTAATTTTTTAAGTTAGAGCATTCAAAGTGGTACTAAAAATTTTAGCTTTTAGCACCTAAAAAGACTACTTTATCTATTTTACCCTCTCACTTTACAATACATTTAATATCAAATGTTCTTTTTTTTAATCACTTCATTTAAAACAATATAAACAACTCATTAAATTAATAAAAGAAGTGAGAGAATTTGAGTTTTTTAATTGAAGTAAGAAATATAATCTTAATAAAATATTGTATTTTTATTTTTAACAGCTTACTACAGTCAACTAGCATTTACACTAGTTTACTTAAGTTGCAAAAGAGTTAGCTTTAACTTTCTAATAACACATTATTTTTTTGGTTCTTTGGTGGTAAAATAGTTTTTTTTTTTTTTTTTTCTAAAATACAATCACTATTGTGAATGTTTTTATTGTTTTGTTAAATTTTTTAGTTGGATAGTTGTTAGTTGGGATAGGTTACTCAAGCTTATTGAGGAGAAGGAGAGTCTAAAGTTTTGGAAAGGGCCAATTACATAAATGAAATACATTATAGTTTATATATATATATATATGAAGAGTTTTTAGACCCCTTAAAAAAACAAATAGATTAACCTAGTTAATTAGCCAAGTGATTAACTTAGTCAAATTATGCAAATCTAGGTTATCACAATCAAACAATCATATCAAGAATATATAGCAGCGAAAAAATAAAGAACACAAGATATGATGACCCAGGAAACCACATCGATAAAAACCTGGGGAGGATTTGACCTAGTTATCCTCAAGGTAAACTTGAATTCACTATGAAAGAATCTAAGTTCATACAAAAGGACTTACAAGCTCTCCGCTTGACTTCCTAATGCTACCTACTAGTAGAACTTACTGACACGACCACGTGCAAGCTCCGAATCCACGAACTCCTTCTTTCTTAGATTTTCCAATAAGTACAAGCACCCTCGCTTGTTATTCTTTAAGCTCCAATGGCAGCAACTGAGTTGATCATCAAGATGTTGAAGTAATCTCCACCTTGAAAACCCTAAGCTTTATGTAAAGGAAAGCTCCTCTAGATCTCACAAGAGATTTACATAAAACAGAAAATATGAGCAGCATAAGCTACTCTAAAAACATGGCTAGGGTTTTCTTTATATAGTGGGAGAAGTAGATCTGAAACCCTAATCCTTAATGGGCTTGGGCTAAGTTGGAAATTCTGCAGAAAAAACGTTCTACCCGAGATTCGATCGATCGAGCCAGACAGAAAGTCACTAATACTTCTGCAGCCACTCGATTCCAACTTTACATAAAAACATATTTTGAGCAAGTCTAAACAAGACTAAAAACTGTTTTGATCATGGTTTGTCAACAATACAAATTAGAGTTCTAAATACATTAGTTCCTAAGTCTTTAGAACCTAACAATATATAATAATAATAATAATAATAATAATTTAGAAAAATTGGACCTGAGGGGCCTGGGCCCCCTTGGGCTTCCACCTATGTCTGTTCCTGAATATACATCTCCCCTATAAACTTTACACATCCCAAATAACCCTACACAATCCAATCATACTTTATTTTTAACATATTTAGAACCCGTCTGGATAGGTTGTTTACAAAGCCTTATAACGCGCGTTTTAGACAAAATGCTTTTTTGTAAACCGTTTGGCCCGACAGAAATCAGCACGTTTGCGTTTTCAAATTTTTGATTTTTCACATTTACAAAACATTGCCAAGCTCTACTTCTTCAAAAACACAGATTGGGTTACCGCAATTTTTTTCTTCAGAAAATCAAAATCGCGCCAAAACAATAATCGGTTTTTATTACAATACTAGCTTTATCCCTTCCCATGTATATCTCCTCCTCTATTTTCTCAGTTAGTCTATACTCCTTCATGTATATTTGCTGCCCTGTTCTCTCAGTCTCCACGGGCTCTCTATTCTCTATTCCTACTTTTGCATTGATTGGAGTCTTCGTTCGTCATCTCGTTTGCCATGTAACAATTCTCCGTTCCTCTTTTGCTGAATTTATGTTATAGATTTGGGCTTTTTGCATGGTGGGTTACACATTGTTAGAAATCTAAATGTTAGAACTTATTTTGATTGAAGGATTTTTTGTTGCTGTTGTTTTTGTTTCTGGGTTGTGGATTTATTTGGGTTTTTAGTTGCTTTTGATACATGCCCATTTGGGTTTTGGTTAAAGTTGCTTCATATTTGTAGACACAGATGTCATTGAAATCAGAATTTCGTTATTTTTTTTTTTTTTTTTGGTGTAATTGAGAATAAATGGATAAAGGTGTTTTCTTTATTCTGTTTCTCATTCAAGAATCAAGATTGTGTTTATGGGCATTAGATAAAAATTCAATTTTTAACAGATGTTTAGTGATAAAAAGCTTGATGTTGATGGCCATATAGGAATAAAAAAAAGGTGAAATAAGAGGATATTCAAGAAATTTCCCAATAAAGCATGGCTTATGTTGATTCAAGGAGATGTAGGCCTTTGATGCTCTTTTGATATCAGTTGAGGACTTTCAACAGGTTTTCATTTTATTAAAACTTTTGATGGAATTCTGTATGGCTTCATCTGCTAAATATACTTTTTACCCAAGTTTCTCCTGTCCACTTTCACTATCTAAACAATGACATGGCCCTAGAGGAATAGTTGTATCACACATATGAGAATCACATTAGATGGGATGGTAATAGTGCCTAATGTCTTCAAGGCTGTTGTCACTGTGGTATTCTTTTAGCATGCTTCAAAACTGTGACAGTTAAATGTCTTTTTATTTATTCTTGAAGTTTCTGTTGGTATACCAAGTCTCTGTACCATAATTTATCTTTAGATTAATCCTTTGGCAAGACTAATGTTGCTCAATTATTCTTGATACTATTGTATATCTTTCTTGATACTATTGTATATCTTTCAGTAGTAGTACTTTTATTTAGATTTGCAGATGCTCTTTAAAATTATCTAATCTCTGCTCTCTGACGAAAACACCAAAAGTTTCAGAATTTCAGTTGAATATTCTAATTTAAGCGGTTGTTTTCTTTTCTTCCCTGAATTTGTTTGTTGGATTCAATATTCTATTGAAAGAATTGATATGTTGGATAAAAGTGTTTTGCAACAAATGTATTCCACATTTCCACTAATTTCAATCAACTATACCCTGTGACATCATCCTTTGGTGCACCAATCTTTTTTTCACTGGAACGTGCAGCAGCTCCTTACTTTGGAATAAAGGTGTGTTTTTTGTTGTTGTGGAATCTCTTTTCTTTTGGATATAATGTTGTATTGAGACATAGTTGACGCCAGTATCTTAGTCCCAATTTTTTTAATTGCCTTTCAAATCTTTAGGCACTTGTAATTGAGTTGGTTCTAAATTTTTTTATTTAAATTTTGTCCCTCTAAAAAGAAAAGGAAAAAAAGGTTGTTCTATTTAGTTTTATGCAGTCAATTGAGTAGCAAAATCAATAGCGAATACTTGGTATCCTTCTGATGCTCTACTTGCAGTTTCCAGAAATAATTATTCCTTACTCAGTTATTTATTTTTATCTTTAAGGACTAAAATGCCTTAGGCTGGACTCAAAAAAGGTGTTTCTGTCATAATTCCTACATATTAACGAAAATAAAAAATGGTGAATGTTTATTGTTCACCTTTTGCTTATGAATTGTTTTCTCCATACACCTCAGCTGAACTCAACCATATGTTTTTTTTCCTCTTCATTATCTGCTAACATGTAATACTCCTCACCAGAAAATTAGTAAAAAAAAAAAATGTCCTCAAGGAAATTATCAATGAACTCTACATTTACTACTACTTAGTTGAAGAGTTAATTGAATATGCTTCTTTGTGATGCTAGGTAATTTATTGTGAGTTTGGTCCGCATGGGTTTTTTAGTGAAGTAGATATGCTAGAGAATCAATCTTGACAAAGTCAGATGATAGTTTCAGCCAAGGGATTTTCAAAGATAAGTGACTACGAATTGAGTTTTTTGAAATAAAATTAGAGTGTGAAATTTATCTTATATATCTGGGTTTATGCTAATCAAGCCTATCATCTTTAGGCCAAATTGCATCTCTTTCCTCCATAAACATGGGGCTGGCTGTGAGGTCATAGTTTCAATTCCATTTAAGTGCACGTGAGTTGTATTTACCTATAAACATAAAATGGGTTTCTGCTAACTAAAAAATGCTCATACTTTTGAAGACAGTGAGCTCTTAGTGGTAAAGTTAAAAGTCTTATTTTTACAGAGCTTACTTGATGAGTGAGACCAAATTCAAGCTCCATTGCATCGATAGCTTTCATATATTTTATGGACCATCTGAATTTTAGGTGTTACTTATTTTTCTTTTCTCCTTTGTTTTTTCTTGTACGCTCATCCTTTGTATGTCTCCCACGCACTAAGGTTGCGCTCCCTTTTTGTCACTGCCTTTGGTTAGATTCCAATTTTGTATGTTTGGTGTCAATTACTCATGGATGATCGCCTTTGTGCTCAATCACAGTCTTTTATTTTGTTGGTGCAAGCACAATAATAATGAAAATAACACAAACAGCAACCGGATAAAATACTTCTAAATAATATTTCTCTGAGATAAAAAATACATAAAATAATATTAACAAAATAGTTAAGTCATTTTTTGTAATTTACACCCAAAATAGCTATCTTTAAAACAGTTTATCCAAACACTTAATGTGGTTTTAAAAATAGAAAACGCATATTTTCACATTTTTACCAAATGCTTATCTGTGATTTTTAAAATAGTTTTTTTTTTTCAAAACGCTTGTTTTTAAAACGCACATTTTGAAACAACTTATCCAAACAGGCTCTTAATATCATAATTTTTTTTTTTTTTTATAACAAAAATACATTCCTTTCATTTTTTTTGGGGGGGGGGGGGGGGGGTGGGGGGGGGAGGGGTGGGTGGTGGGTGGGGGAATGCCAAAAAGGAATTTTTAGCTCCAAAGACTCCACAACATAATGGGTTGGTTGAAAGAAAGAATTGAGTGATTCAAGAGATGGCGAGATTGATGCTTCTCAACAAAAACCTTCCACAGAAATTCTGGGTTGAAGCGGTGAACACTTCATGTCACATTGGGAATAGGATTTTCTTCTGAGCAGGAACAAAAAAGACATCATACGACATTTGGAGGGAAAAGAAGCCTAAAGTGAAATATTTTCGAGTATTTGGAAGCAAATGCTACATTCTCAATGATAGGGAGAATCTTGGAAAATTTGATGCTAAGAGTGACGAAGGGATCTTCCTAGGATACTCCATAAATAACTAAGCATATAGAGTGTACAATAAGCACACGAAGACGATGATGGAATCGATAAACATTGTCATAGATGACACCATCTCAAAAAAGTATGTTGATGAGGATGGCGAAGGACTGACTCTTAAGAAGAATGAGGGTGATGAAAACATGTCTCAAAGTGATGATGGTGAGAGAGAATCACCAGAAAAGGAGTCTACACCTCCTACAACAAGAAGGGAGTCTAGATCAACTCAAGGATCTTTAAGTCCACTCACCCCTCTAGAAGTTTAACCTCCAATTTCTCGTGATGGGGAACCCTCCACTTCCAAGAAACCGTCATCAAGAGTAACTCTTAATCATCCTGCAAGCAATATCATTGGTGATTTAGATGAGGGACTTCGTTTGAGAAAAGGACCAAGCTATAGTGTGAATCATGTGACATACAACTGTTATCTTGCTCAATTTAAACCCAAGAAAGTGGAAGAAGCTTTAAGAGATGAGAATTGGGTAGAATCCATGCACCAAGAGTTGCATCAATTTGTTAGAAATGATGTATGGGAGCTGGTACCAAGGCCCAAGGATACACATGTAATCAGCACCAAGTGGATCTTTAAGAACAAGACTGATGAAAATGGTGAAGTTTTCCGAAACAAATCTAGATTGGTGGCTTAAGGATATACTCAAGTTGAAGGCACAAACTTTGATGAGTCATTTGCTCCAGTAGCAAGACTAGAGTCAATCCAAACCCTTCTCTCCATAGCGTGTATTATGAACTTCAAGTTATACCAAGTGGATCTTTAAGAACGAGACCGATGAAGATGGTGAAGTTGTCCAAAACAAGTCTAGATTGGTGGCCCAAGGATATACTCAAGTTAAAGGCACAGACTTTGATGAGTCATTTGCTCCAGTAGCAAGACTAGAGTCAATTCGAATCCTTCTCTCCATAGTGTGTATTATGAACTTCAAGTTATACCAAATGGATGTAAAGAGTGCCTTTTTGAACGAATTTTTAAATGAAGAAGTGTTTGTTGAGCAACCAAAGGGATTTCAAGACCCTCACTTTCCGGACCATATGCTAAGGCTGAAGAAGGCATTATATGGGCTAAAGCAAGCACTAAGAGCTTGGTATGATCGACTCACCACATACCCATTGGATCATGGCTTCAAGAGAGGTCAAGCCGATCGAATTCTGTTTGTTAAAAGAAATGAGAAATCTCTCCTTATTGCTCAAGTATATGTGGATAACATTGTCTTTGGATCCATAATAGATCACCTTGCTTAAGAATTTTCGGAAGAAATGAAAAGGGAGTTTAAGATGAACATCGTGGGGGAGCTAAACTACTTCCTAGGGCTTCAAGTGTAACAACGGAAAGATGAGATATTTATATCTCAAGAGAAATATGCCAAAAATCTTGTCAAGAGATTCGGCCTAGACTTCAAGAAACATACTTCCACTCCTATGAGTTCCTCAGTAAAACTTAGCCTTGATGCAACCGGTGTAAAAGTAGATCCAACACTTTATCGAAGCATGATCGGCAGTCTTCTCTACCTTACCGCAAGTAGACCGGACATTGCTTTTAGTGTAGGAGTATGTGCACGATTTCAGGCAACACCCAAATAGTCCTACTTGACAACAGTCAAACGAATTATCTGCTACATCAATGGCACATCCGACTATGGAATTTGGTATTCAAAAGACTCAAATGAATGCTTAGCTAGTTATTCGGATGCTGACTAGGCTGGGTGTATTGATGATAGGAAGAGCACCTCAGGTGGCTGTTTTTACCTTGGAAATAACTTGGTGTCATGGATGAGCAAAAAAAAAAATTTAGTCTCTCTATCAACAACAGAAGCTGAATACATTGCAGCAGGGAGTTGTTGTGCACAACTATTATGGATGAAGAAGCTCCTACATGACTATGGAATCACTTAAGACACTGTGTGTGTTTTGTGACAACACGAGTGCCATAAACTTGTCAAAAAATTCAGTTCAACACTCGAAATCGAAGCATATTAAGATCCAGTACCACTTCATCTAAGACTTGGTAGAGGAGAAGATTGTGTGTCTAGAGTTTATCAACACCGACAACTAGAAGGTAGACATATTTACTAAACATCTTGATGGTCCAAGGTTTGAATCTCTACGTAAGACCATTGGTGTCGGTATCATTCCTTGAACTCTATCTCTTGTGTGACCTTATTTTGTTCACTGTTGCATACTTGCCATATAGGTCTCACATGTTCAGTTAGATGATGTTTCTTTTACAAGTTTTATTTTGTTCTTGTTGTTTTTGTTGGTCTTACTTTACTTGTTCTGTTTTTGAGTGTGTTGAAAAATTCAAAAACTCATAAAAATTGAAAAATCTCCAAAAAGTTTGATTGCTTGTGTTGTGTATATCACATGTGAGCTTGGCCTAGTACCTTTGTACTAATGGCGTAGTGCATTTACAAGCTTAGCTTGTTTTGTATGCACATCTATCTTTGTGGGAAAAATCTTGAAATCTATGTGTGACTATTGTAAATTGATCTTCAAGTTTGTCATGAATGATTTGTCAATGGTCTTGATGATTTTGATACATGCATAGACTTATGCCTATATATGTTCCCACATTTTTTATGTTTTTGCTTAAAGAGCTCAACAAATGTAAATCTCAAAATAAAAAAAGATAATGAGCTACAAAAGCCATCGCACATACTAGTATTTGACTAGGAAAAAGAGAAAGCGACTTGTATTGAAATGTATGGTGCCCAAAAAGCCAAAGGCTTAGTCTCAAAAATGAAATATCAAAAGTTTAGGCATTGATCTCAAAATGAGATTTATTGTTCAAAAATGATCAAATGTTATGTATTGTAAAGAAGCCAAATGAAAAGTTTCAAAGTTATGTAATCATTTTTGTGGGAGCTCATATATGTTCATTTCTATAATTGAGATAGATCTCTTGACCTAGTACCAGTTGTGTATAACTTGATTGAATTGATCATTGAAACTTCACTCTGGACTATGGACTATTCCATATTTGATACTCACACACAACACACAAGACTTTTGTTCAACAAATGCTTATTTCATTTGTGTGATTGTACATGATCCAATGTGATGTGTATACTCAATTGCTCGTCAATCAAACCCAAAAATATTTTTGAGTATTTTATATGTTTTTGAAAGTGTTTTTATGCTTTCGTGCTTTTAAGTTTTTGGTCAAATTACATTTTTCATGTTTTTCTTCAAAAACTTCTTCAGAGGCATTTTCGCGAGAAGCTCGCAACTAAGCTCTTCTCGCGAAAATAGGTTAAGGCAAAACTTGAAAACACAAAATTCAGACAGACACTTTCGCAACTGTCTCGCGACTGTTTCACGACTAAAGACTTCCTGCGAAAGGTTTTGTGCTTTAGATGCATTTTTCGCGAGTAACTTCGCGAGTAGGTAACCTGCGAAAAACACGTGTTTTCAATTTTTAAAGGGCTAATGTGACAGATTTTTAAACACTCTCTAGTTTCCCTCGTTGTGCCTTCCTAGTGCCTCTCTCAAACCCAAATTGATTTTCACTCAAAAACCCACCAAATTTCAAGTTCAATCACTGCAAAATCATTTCCAAGGTATGTTTTTAACAAAAGGTTGGGAACGTTGTTTTTGGTCAAATTTTTTTCAAATTCTCGATTGAGCTTAGTCCCATTTGACTTGTTTGTGACTATGTTGGCCCCACATGGCAATTTTAACATGTATTTAGGCAGATTTTCACATGTTCATGCATTGCCCACATGTTAAGTATAGTGTTGCATATCAAGTGTTTGATAAAATGCTCAAGTGGCATTTTTGAGTTGCTTTGGACTCCAATGAGTTCCAAATTTTGGGATTTCCCATGATTGAACTTGTTTATCATGTTTTGATCATTGGGTGTGTGTTTTACACACTTTGATCCAAAACTGTCTATTCATGCCTTGCCATGCACCACCTAGGCACACTTCATGCATCACCTCATGCACACCTTATGCACACTTGATGCACACACATGCATAGTTGTCATTTTTCTGCATTTTAATGATGATTACATGTTTTAGCACTTATACCATATTCATTTGACACTGTTGTGTTCTGTTTTAAGTTTTTGTACCTATGTTTTGGACTAACTTGACTCTAATCAAGTTTATGTTCGTGTTTTGTGTTTTTGGCACTTGTTGTCTCTATTTTATGGTTATTTGTGCAGATGTCTCCCACCAAGCACTCTGCTTCCAAGAAATCTTCCAAGCGTCCACGCACGGACTCCGACAACTTCAAGTCCATTGAGGTAGACATGGCATATAATGATTGCTACAAACGAGCAACAATCATTATGGAGAGGGTTGTTCGATTGGAGACACTTGAGAACACTTCTATCCCTGAGGTGGTCAAGGAGAGAGCTTGGACGAAGCTACTGAATCCAAGTGGCAATGTTTATGAGGAAATCATACGAGAATTCTTCTCCAATTCCACTGTGGATGGAGACCACATTAACTGCTGGGTGAGACACAAGGAATTTGTTATCATAAACTCTATACAAGAATTCCTAGAAGTTCGTCTACCTTTTCAACCAATCGCCATACAATATGATGACACTCTCTTGAGCCAATGGCAGAGCTTCTTGGTGGTTCACTCAAGAAGAAGTTGATGAACACCATCCCGTTCAATGCGGAGATGAGGACACTAGCATATGTCATGATCCACAACCTATATCCAGTCACAAACTTGACAACATTGTCTGGGCCAACGACCATTTTCCTATATGATCTCTACACACATAAAGAGATTGACATATATGGACACATATACCACCTCCTGACCAAGAGCATCACCAAAAGGAACACCAGCACAATCATGCAATTCCCTACTCTTATCATGGGTCTCATTGCAAAGACAAGACTAAAGATTCAAAGTGGTCTTACCATCGTGCCAAGGGACTATCCCATTGGTGCTAACATAGTGACCAGAAGTAGAGCCCATATCACCGGATCCAAAACCGGCATCTCTCAAATTCCAAGGGATAATGCTAAAGAAGAGGGTGAAGATACTGAGGAAGAGATTGACAGATTCACCTCAGCACCAGAAAGTTCTGCTCAACCATCCTCCCAAGCACAAGCATGGGGACCTGATCGTCTTGATCGCCTCATGGCAAGGGTAGAGCAAATGTATGGCATGCTTGAATCCCATGTGCAGCATACCTCTGATCAGTTTGCTTACATCCAAGGACAAATTACTGCATTGTCTTCACAGATTGAGGACATGTCGATGAAGCACAGATCCGATTCAGAGTCTGATCAATTCTAGCTGCTCTCGCCATTCCGGTCAAAAAGGGGGAGAAAATTTTGAGGGGGAGACTACAGAGTTTGAGGGGGAGCAGAACACATATTGGTTTATTTTTTATGGTTTAGTAGTTTATGTTTGTCTTAAACTTTATTAGTTTTTACAACTCTTGGTTATTTACAGTGCTTTCTTTTAAAGCTTTAAGTACTTTGGTTTAATTTCAGTTTAATATTCAATACTTTGTTTATATCATTGCTTTGCAACATTTTTAGTACTTTTAGATGCTGATTAAACTATCTTGAGTACTACACACTTGTACCATTGTTGGATCTTGTATCCTTGATGCAAATACTTCTTGTATTTCGCATTGGTTATGTGTTGGACATGCAATGGATTCTTTGCGTTGCTCTTAATTGCATTGTGTGTCCAGATGATCATTTACTAGATAAATGACCATTGTAGTCATTCTTTAATGACTGACCCTGTTTGATCAAGATATGCTTAATTGTTATATAGTGTTTATTACCTTGATCACACTTTATTTGCTTATATATGTACTGTATATTCAACTTGTTATAAGTTTAATGAAAGTTTTGTTTGTGTGTGAGTGTTTCAGGTTACAGATACATACATGCAAGTGCTTCACAGCGTCTAGATTAGGTGTGAGTGAGTTTTGCCACTGTTCCCAAATTCACGTTTAAGTCTAGAGTCTGTTTTAGGGGTTTTGTCACTGAATAGCCAAAGGGAGAGATTGTAAATTTGTGATTTACAATTATTTTGTGTTGGCTTTTATTCTGTGTCAAATTTGATTGTAATTTTGTTCAATCTTATGTATCCTGTATTTTATGTGGGATTTCTTTGTAAGGGTTGTGTGTGAGAGAGAGTGTGAAGACTCAAGGCAAAGTGAAGAGCAAGAAGTTTTCGTGGGTAGCTCACGAGAAGCCTTCTTGTAAAGTGAAGCATGTGTCCTGCACATGACTGGAATGCGAAGAGTCATGACAAATGGTGACATCAAGTTTTCGCGAGTGTCTCGCAGGTAAGGCCATCCCGCGAGATACTCGCGAAACATTCTATTTTGCCAATTTGTCATATCTGATACACCAAGTCTCTACACACACTATATATACCCACATTACCCATATTCTGATAGGAGTGCTTTTTAGAGAGAAAACCCTAGCCACAACCTTTGAGAGTGAGAGATTGTTATACCCACGACTCTTTACACCATCCATTGTGGTTTTTCTCAACTCCTACCTCTCCATTTCCAAATCCTTCAGAGGTTGAGAGCCCAAACACTTACCACACCCTTTTTGAGGTTGAGAGGTTTTGGTGCTGTTGGGAAGCATTGGAAGAAGCCAAGCTTTGGCGGATGCAGTCGGGCGTATTGCAGGATCTGAAAAGCTAGACAAGACATGGTTCTGATAAGCCTTGTTGGAGTAGGAGCTTAGAGAGCTTAGGTGCATTTGGGAAGATTAGGTTTGGAGGGTCTCTTGCAACTCGTGTATCCCAACTTATTGTCTAATGGATCGATTTATCGCTTGGAGGGCGGCAGAGAGGTTTTATGCCAAGTACTTTGGTTTCCTCTTTGATAACACATTGGCGTGTTATCGCGTGTTTGTATTCTTCTTTCCTACTCTTTTAGCTTTCATTTTACTGCTGTGATTTGTTGAATATGACTTAGAGTAGTTTTATTGTTTGTACGCTCACATTTACTCTATTCCGCACTTAGTTTAAGTTAGAGTAAAATCAACCGAGCCGTAATTTTTAATTTGGGGGTCTAAACAGCTTTTGTGTTTTAACACATAATCGGGCTTTCAACCATTATACACACACACATATAGTATTATATACACACACATATACACACTCACGTATTATACACACACACGTGTTATATTCCACCTTAGGAGCTTCAGGTTCATCAGGACAATATGTTGCAAAACTATCCTCAGTTGCATTTGATGCTGTAGTTGCATATATGTCCAAATTATCTGGAAGAAGGCCCTCAAAAATACTCCCAGACTTACAAGCTTCAAGGTAAAATACCTATGATTTTCATGGTAGTATAAAAACCATTTTAAGTAATTGAACCCAAAAATGATAAATAAACTAATCAAGCTACATATTATAAAATAGTCATTCTTGAAGGAATCAGTACGATATGTCGATAACTTACCATGCTTTTGTAAGCTTTTGCTGCATGCTTCCTCTTCAACACATCGTTAAGATCGTCGGCAAAAACAAATTCACCATTTGGCATCACTAACAAACAGTATGATCAATGATGGACTCATTATCTTAGTCATTGGCAAAAAAAAAAAAAAAACCTTCAAATTATTGTATTGTAACTAGTTTGAAAATTTTACTTTTAACTTTGTGAGAATAATCATAATATTGTATTATTCATTCCAAATTTTGGTATATAATGGAAAATTACTAACTTAGTACCCCAGGACCTCCATGGTCGGTATAATATATGAAAATATGGTCATTTGGTCCGCTATCCACAACCTTACCACTACCACCAATGAAGGCACTTTTGTTTCCAAGAATAACAGCATAAAAGTTGTTTACATTAACATGTTGTCCTGTATAATCCTACAAGATGAAACATAAATCAAAGTCGAATAAGTATGGTTAAATGTTAATATATGTTATTGTTAGAAATAATGGATGATTGTATTGTATTTCTCAATTAAAGAATATACACGAGTGCCTTTATATATGAGGCATATGAGTGCAGTACAAGTAAAAGTGTAGTACAAGAGTGTGCTATACAAGTAATCTAGTTTGGGCCTAAAACCCACAACACTATACATGTTAACAGCTCCCCTCAAACTCAAGGTGGATGTGAGACCAACTTGAGGTTGTCAACTAAAGTACGAAGGCGTCCTTTAGGATGTGGCTTGGTGAAGATATCTGTAAGTTGATCTTTAGAGGAAACTGAGATCAACTTGAGAGCACCATGGACTAGATGATAACGGATAAAATGACAATCGATCTCGATGTGTTTAGTCCGTTCATGGAAGACATCATTGTAAGCAATATGAATGACACTCTGGTTGTCACAATAGAGAGGAATAGCAGAGGATGTAGACACACCTAAGTCTTTGAGAAGTCATCGTAGCCAAAGGAGCTCAGATGTGGTATCAGTAAGGGCACGATATTCTGCTTCAGTACTGGAGCGGGCCACATGAGTTTGTTTCTTGCTTCGCCAAGAAATCAGAGAAGAACCAAGAAGAAAGCAATAACCAGTGGTGGACCTATGATCAGTGGGATCTCCTGCCTAATTAGCATCAGAAAATGCACGGAGAATAAGAGGAGACTGAGCAGAATAGAAAAGACCATGGAAGAGAGTGCCCTTCAGATATCGAAAAATGTGCAGAACAGCAACATAGTGAGTTGATCGTGGAGCAGACAGATACTGGCTCACCTAGTGAACATTATAAGAAATGTTTGGACGAGTAACAGTGAGATAAACTAGGCTGCTAACCAGTCGTCTGTAAAGAGAGGGATTAGACAATAGTTTCCCCCCTGAGGGAATCAGATGTGCATTAAGCTCAACTGGAGTGTCAACAGTCTTACTATCAGTGAGTCCGACTTGAGACAAGAGTTCAGAGGCATACTTAGCTTGAGTAATATAAAGCCCATTTGTAGAATGAGTGATTTCAAGACCCAAGAAGTAGTTGAGATGTCCAAGATCTTTTATCTCAAACTGCTGACTGAGAAAAGCCTTGAGTTCTTGAATGCCACTGAGGTCATCACCAGTTATGATCATATCATCCACATATAAGAGAAGTAAAATAGTGCCTTTGTTAGTGCGACGAAGAAATAAGGCAAAATCATAATGACTGGCCATGTAACCCAAGTGAGAGATGGTAGAGCTGAATTTGGCAAACCAAGCTCGTGGAACTTGTTTAAGGCCATAAAGTGTACGTCGAAGGTGACAAACCATGTTTGAGTCAACAGAGAGACCAGGAGGAGGTTGCATATACACTTCTTCACTTAAATCCCCATTAAGGAATGCATTTTTGACATCCATCTAAAAAAGGTTCCATTTACTGGCAGCAGCAACAGCTAAGAGGGCATGAACAGATGAGATACGAGCAACTGGAGCAAAAGTCTCTTCATAATAAATTCCATACTCTTGTGTAAATCCTTTTGCAACAAGACGAGTTTTGTAGCGCTCAATGGACCCATCAGAGCGAGTCTTAATCTTGTAGATCCACTTACAACCAACCACAGATTTCCCGAGAGGGAGTGTCACCAAGTTCCAAGTATGGTTTTTAGATAATGCATCAAGTTCCTCTTTCATTGCAATCTACCATAAAGGGTCAGTGGAAGCCTCATGATAGGTGTGAGGCTCGTGTAGTGTAGCAAGGGCAGTGTAACAATGATAGTCAAGTAAATGTGCAGGAATAGATCTTACTCGAGTTGAGTGACGAGGTTGAATATCTTGTGTAAGATCTTCAGGCGGAGCAGGAGCAAGGGACCCAAGCTCAAGGTTGGGGTTGGGTAGCTCGTCTTCAACCTGTTCATCTTCCACCTGTTCATTAAAGGGTGAACTAGGAAAGGGATCAGTGGTATCTGGTGGTTGGACAGAAAAGTCTACAGGAGAATCAGGAGCAACTACAGGAGGATCAGGAGCAGCTACAGAAGAAATATGTGCCTCATCTGGAAAAAGATCTAAGACAGAGGAAGAAGATAGGGGGGCACGGAAGTGAGAGAGCTCGACAAAGAGGCGATGTTCCCAAAAGACAACATTGCGGGAGACACGAAGACGATGAGAGATAGGATCATAACATCGATACCCCTTTTGAGTTTCGTCATAGCCAAGAAAACAACAAAGTCTTGACTGAGGCTCAAGTTTGTTATGCTCATGTGGCTGAAGAAGAACAAAACAAGCAGAACCGAAGGAGTGAAGGTGGTGATAGTCTGGAGGTGACCCAAAAAGGCGCTCGTATGGAGTTTGATTTTAGATAACAGGACTCAGAATGCGATTAATAGTATGAACAGCATGAAGAGCAGCTTCACCCCAAAAAGGAGCATGAACTTTGGCAGAGAAAAGGAGAGCACGAACAATGTCAAGAATATGACGAAGTTTTCGTTCGGCTCTACCATTTTGCTGAGAGGTACCTGGACAAGTTAGTTGATGAACAGTGCCATAGGAATGCAAAACAGCTTGGAAACCATATTGAGTGTATTCAAGAGCATTATCAAATCGAAAAATTTTGATGCGTCTAGAAAACTGAGTTTCAACCATTTTTGCAAAATTAGAATATACTTCTAATAATTCAGAACGATGTTTCATATTAAAAATCCAGCTATAGCAAGAGTAATCATCAACAAAGACAACAAAATATCGAGATCCACCATGCTAGAGACAAAGGAAGGCCTCCAAACATCAGAATGAATAAGGTCAAAGACATCAGTGGATATAGATTCACTAATATTGAAAGGCAAAGCTGGTTGTTTTCCTAACTGACATGAAACACAATCAAAATTTTCTGTAGACACTGAACCTAACAAACCTCTAGAAGCCAATTGTTGTACCCAAGAGGAAGATGCATGACCAAGTCGAGCATGCCAAAGTGCAAGAGAAGGAATTGAAGAAACTGTAGTAGCTGCAGCAATAGAAACAGGAGCAACAAGTGGAAGACGAAGGTTGTCCACAGGAAACATACGCCCAACTCTGGGACCAGTACCAAGCTCCTGTCCCGTCCTCAAATCCTGCACAATGCACCCAAAATAATCAAAGATAATGCGATAACCCAACTCAGCCAATTGTCCCACAGAAAACAAATTATAAGAAAGGTCAGGAACATTAAAGACTCCAGGAACCAAGAGGTTGGAGGTCGAAACTGAACCTATATTATGGCCAGACATGGTGAAACCATTTACTGTGCGAATATTAAGAGGGTGCGGTGCAGGTTTGAGGTCAGAAAATAAGGACGAGTGAGGTATCATGTGATTGCAACAAGTGGAATCTATAAGCCAAGAGGAAGGAGATATACCAGATAAAGCTGAGAGAGGAGATGAATAAGATGCATTACCAACCATACGAATGACATTGGCGATGATATTTATAAGTTCATCTCTGGAAATGGAGAAAGTGGATCCAGAAGACTAAGACTATGCAGAGACTGGAGTCATAGGTTGGACTCTCAGTGTTAGCAACTGTAGCGGCAGAAGTGGAAACAACTGATTTGTTGCGCTGATAGCAAGTCTCAATATTATGGCCAGAACATTTGCTGGATTGTCGGCTATGATTATTGTAACAAGAAGAATACCTATCCTTATTCTTCATTTAGAAGCAAAATTTGCAAAAACAAACTGCAAAAATGAAATCTACGCGAAAAACTGGGTAAGGAGCACCTGGACTGTAAAAAGTCAACTACAAAAAGTCAACAGTCAAAGTCAATGGTCAACGGCTTGGTCAAAGTCCGCGGTCAACAGCAGTCAACGGTCAGCGTAGATGACGTCAGCAGGATGACTGGATGTTGATGTAAGCCAGGGCTGACGTGGCACTGATGACGTCACGGGTGACGTCAGCTTGAACGAGGACGACGCGTGTGGCGCGTGGAGCGCATGCGACGCAGACGCAGAAGCTTCAAGCGGCGCGTGAGGGTGCGTGCGGTCTCCGATGACTGTGAGGCTTTCACCGACGGGTAGATCGGTTCAAGGCGATCTCAGTGATACCTCCAGAAATGTAATCGGAGCAATAGTCACGGCGGGATGACATGTGTAGTGATATGTTTGGTGTTGGACTCCTCAACGACAGCGGCTGCAGGTCCGTAACCCAAAGACAATAGCTAGAAGACGTCGGGGGTTCAACGGCGAGAGGCTGCAGCGACTATTGTGATGGCGGAAGCGATGTTGAGAGTGGAGTAACACCAATAAGAACAAGACTGCTAAGAAAAGGTCAGAGCAGTGGCTCTGATACCATGTTAGAAATACTGAATGATTGTATTGTATTTCTCAATTAAAGAATATACACGAGTGCCTTTATATATGAGGCATATGAGTGCAGTACAAGTAAAAGTGTAGTACAAGAGTGTGCTATACAAGTAATCTAGTTTGGGCCTAAAGCCCACAACACTATACATGTTAACAGTTATAAACGAGCTCATAATTGAAAAAGACCTTAGGCACTCCTTCATAAACATCGTCCCCATTTGGTTTGTTGATAATCACACCAGGCCTAAAGTTGTTTTTGTCAAATGCAATATCATCATACATGAAAACAATGATATTCTCATCTTTTAACCCACCTTTCTTCAATAATTGGTATGCATGACATGCATTAGCCTGCATTTCCAAAATTTAATAGAAATTACTAAGCTTTTTTTTTTGTGTGTGTGTACAAGTATAAATAATTTTGTCAGATGTACACCTGATGTCTATAATTTTCGTAACCACGTGACCCGACAATTAGAACTGCCCATCTCTTTCCACGGAAATTAGTGTTACAACTAGCATTATTACCAGAATCACCATTGAAATCCAGTACGTCTGATGGTAATTTTGATGCATATGTGACAGGCCTCAAGCTCTCATCAACAATCAAACATGAAAGTGTAAGTAGTATAAATGCAAAACGCCCCCAACAAATTGTGGTTTAGTGAACTTGTAAAGGACTATGTTTAGAAGCTGATATTTAAATAGAAGTAGTAATAATTTTTGTTTATGTGATAGTAGCTATAGATTGGTACTTATTCATTAAACAAAAAAGAAGAAGAAGAAGAGAGAGAGATATATACTTGATTGGTGTTGAGCTGGGTAAATAAATTATGGAAAATGCTAACGAGTGCCCTTAGAGCACTGGTTAATAATTTATTTAAAAAAAGTTTTTATAAGAAATGAAAAAAAATAATTAATATTTTGCCAGTTTTTTTCATTTCCCATAAAAGTGATATCAAAACTTTCCTAAAATAGATTATTAATAAGTGCCCTAAGGGCACTCGTTAGCATGAACCATAAATTATTTATATAAAAATGACATTTTATAGAACTCTTACATCTTAATTATAACAAGATAAATGGGAAAAAAAATAATAGAAATATAAACCCAACAAAAAAAGTAGAAACTTGTTAATCTTAAAATTTAGAAAAAGGCTAGATCTTAAAAATTTTGAAGTAAATCAATCAAATGAGAGATAAGTGGATGGATGATTGATTAACTATGTACATTAAAGAGATGTAGCTCGTAGGATTGATAAAGAAGATATAATGCAACGATTTCAAATATATATACGAAATGGGTTCAAGTTATACATAATGTAATTTCATAATAGTTACTCATTTTCTAAACCATTGATTTCAAAGAGATCTAACATTTTTTGGAATGCATATGATGAGATTAATTAGCAAACAAAATAATAATGAAAGAGCAGATGAGGTAGGGTCGATAGAGAATGTAGAGAATGTTTTTACGAATAAGAGATAAATATAGAATTTATAAATAAGAAATAATAAATGAAATGGTAATTAGAATAAATGATATTGTAATTAGCATTAATGAGTAGAAAAGGTGTAAACGATATTGTAATTAGCATTAATGAGATGGAAATTTATTAATGTGTAGACTAGGTATAACTTGAACTCCTCTCTCTCTCTCTCTCTCTCTCTCTCTCTCTCTCTCTCTCTCTATATATATATATATATATATATTTTTTTTTTTCCTAGTTAGAGTTTGATTAGTTTTAAGTTTAAATTTTGTATGATTATATTTAAGGCGAAAACACCATTTTGGTCCTTACATTTTGGGGTTATAGTAAATTTGGTCCTTACATTTTGGTAGCAATATCAATTTAGTCCCTGTTATTTTCAACCTGAAGTCAATTTGGTCCTTACCATTAACTCACTAATAGAAAATGCTTATGTGGCTAATGGATTATAGAGTTGGCACACTTTATGCCTATGTGGCTACTAAAATAATAATAAAATATTTTAATTGTTATTTTAAAAACCGCATCCACATAATAAAATCAACGCCAGAACATTGAAAAAGTAGAATGATTTTTAAAAGAAAAAAGTAAAATGAATTTAACAAAATGAAACATTGGAGAATTATGAGTGATTTTTTTTATGATTTATTCCTAGAACTATTTAGAGACCGGTTGAGCAAAGTATAATTACTTTAGAATTTGTAACTTTGTCATAAATGTTTGACATAATGAAGGAAAAGTACAAAGTGATTGGTTTGGCAATGATAATCCTAAAGAGATCAATGTCATTTTCAAGAACAACCTTAATAGGTGATTATATCATTGTGTTCTTTATTTTCCGCTGCTTTACATGATATGACTTTATTGATAAACCTAAGTATTCACTTGGTTTTTTAATTAGGTTAAAAATCTAGTTTACAGGCATAGTTGTCAAATTGTGAATCGTATCGTGAATCGATTTTTGATTTTTCTGTATCGCATATCGTATCAAATCGTGTATCGTAAGATACACAAACACCTAATAAAATTATAAAATAATGTAGATATATATGTATAAAAGGTATATTCATTATAAATTCGAAATATTTTCAACTAATGACTAATTTAATCATTACTTATGTAATCAAATTTAACAAAGCTAACTAAATAAATCAACACAACTTATGTTTATAATATGCACGTTCTAATTTATTAAACTCAGAAGTGATAATACATGATATATGAACCAAAATAATAATATATTTTTATTATCTTGGCAAATCAGCTCCATATAAATCAATGTTATCATTCATGTTCAACATCTTGCAAAATTATTTTTTCATAGATATTTTCTTCATTATTGTCAACATTACTATTTTTTTGTTGGTTTATTCTAATAATATTTTCTTCATTTTCTTATCATTCTAGATTTTTAGACTCATAATAATAATAACAAAATAACAAAATAATTATATTTTCATATAATACATTATTAATAGCATAGAAAATAAATTTGCACATATGAAATTGAGTGTTATGAGCATAGTCTAAATTTTGTAGGAAAAAGAGAAGGAAGGAAAAAAAAAAAAGTCATGGACTTGCTATTTTATTAGACTCAATTAAGTTTCCCAATAATTTTGTGTTCAAAAATTCTAACAACTTGTTTAAATCAAATAAAACCACAAATTTTAACAAAAAAATCCATTTTAAACCCCTATATCTATGTATCGTACGTATCATACGATTCACCGATACAATACGGTTCATACAATACGCATCTATGTATCGAACGATTTATGAGTACTTACGATACACCCTTACGATACGAAACTTTTTGTACACAATACGATACACATCGTACGATACGTATCGTGTATCGTACGATATTGACAACTATGTTTACAAGGATCTAAAATTTAACAAATGGTATCAGAGCGGGTTAGCTCTTGATTTAGGTTATTATACCTAGAGTTGATCCTTGATCCCTGTTATCATGGATAATTTTAAGTGTCTTACTGTTTTTGATTGTGACGATTTGAATAAAAATGACACTTGTTTCAGTTGATCTTTTTGAGGCTTGTGAAAGGAATTTGCAGAATTTCAGTCTTTCTCAGAAGAATTGTGTAATCCCTCAAATACACTCTACTTCTCATGGATTTTCACCTACAAAGCCGAAGACTCATGCTATATGGGTGAGAAAAGTCTTGCTAAGGTGAGTGTTGTTTGCTTGTTCCTGATTTAATTCTTTCAATTGTTTGTGGACATGTTTTGTTTTTGTTTTTGGTTGTTTTGTTTTTTAAGTTGTTTTTTATTTTAAAAAAGAAATCCAAAAACATTGAAAATTTTCAAAAAGACAAAAATATTTTATTTTGTGTCTAGCTTTATTTTTCTTAAGGATTACATGAATTATGATATCTCTCTCTTGATTTAGAACTTACTTGATATTGTGGAGAAACATAAAAAGTATGTGTTGCATAGCTAAGTGCATGACTATTTTGAGATAAATATGATTTTGCATGAGTATGTACTAGTTTGTACATGTACTTATGGGTTAATTAAGAAATTGATATTTCTTGTTTGTGTACTCTCCATAGCTTAGTTTAGCACTTTCATGCATTGTTTTTTGCATTTTATTCATTTAGCATAATGTGTGCATTTTATTTTTGGTCATAAAATATGTTTTGAAAATCCAAAAAGATTTTGTTTTTGTTTTGTATTACACATAATAAATGTATAGTTGAGGTTGGCCTATGAAGTTTACATTTCATGCCTATGTACCTTGTTTAGCTTAGATAAACTTATTTTCTAAGTACTTTGCTAGTTTGTGCTATATAGTGCCTATTTGTGTGAGTGTTTATAGTGGTTGTTCAAATGTTCTTGATTTTGAAGTCACATTCTTTTGATTGTAAGGACTAAAAAAATCCTAAGAGAAAGGAATAAATAACCATCTCACCATTGTTTACTACGCAATCATGAATACCTTAGTGCATATCATAAGATTTTGTGCTCAAGAAAGTGTAACACATGCACAAAAAGAAAATAAGGTGTAGCCTTAAAAAGAAAATGAATAAACAAAAAAAATTTCTACATTCAATAAGGCAAAAAAAAAAAAAAAAAAAGCATGATTGCAAGCTTGTTTTCTAGGAGATGTCGGAGTTATAGGATGTAACTCTTTAGGTGATAGTCACTTTCAAATGTTTGTGATGGATGATGTAGAAATTTTGATTGATTACTATCTACATATCACCTTATATGTATCTCATGCTCTTACTAGTTGCACTAACATCACAAGTAATTCTTTGCTAAACTTTATACATGAGATTGTGTGTAAACTAGTGTGGCCATCCAAGATTATACACTTTGTGATGTTTGATGCAAAATTTGTTGAGGATTGGTTTAAATTTTGAGAAGAAAAATCTAAAACTTTGTTTTTGATAAACTTAAGTTGAAGATTATGTGTTTTGAAAACTTTTGGAATCATTCCCATGCATTACATGTCATGAAAAATCTTTTCAAAACTGATTATGCAGAAAAATTTCTGGTTTTTTCAAAAATTCTGAGTTTCGATCAATCAAATGTGATTTTCAATCAATCGAAAATTTCCAGATTTTTCAAGTCTAGGTTCTACCTCACTCGATTGGTATTCGATCAATGCCCGACTGATCGAAACTGGAAAATTTTCAATTTTTAGATTTTTCACTAATTTATTTTTTCATGCATCATTTGTGTTTAGGATTCACATGCATTGCATTGTTTTCTGTATCCATCTTACAGTTTTGCAGTCATATCTCTCACTGTTTTCACACATAAGAATGTTAGTGGTCTAAGTTCTATTGTACAAACTTCAATTCTTTCATAGTGAATTTGCTTTTTAACTTAAGGATAGCTAGGTTAAATTCTCCTCAAGTTTTTTACCGATCTGGTTTTCCTGAGTGATCATATAATTGTGTTCTTTATTTTCCGCTGCTTTACATAATATGACTTTATTGTTTTAACCTAAATCTGAATAATAAACCTAAGTATTCACTTGGTAAATTAATTAGATTAGACAATCTAATTTACAGGGATCTAAAACTTAATAGGTAAGATGGTTGGTTAATGCTCCCTAAGTATATATTTTTTATCCTTTGCTGATCTTTACTTTCTTAAGAACTATACAGATCCTAATTTAAGTATTGATTTAATTTTTTTTTTAAGAAAAAGAAAGAAAGAAATGAAATGAAAACAATTTCACTGATGAAGCTAGAAGTACTATAGTGGTACAGAATTGTAGTGTCCATTCTGGAAAAAGATTCTGATCAATGTCCTTTAATTAGTAAGTATATATTGAACCACGTTACTACGGCAAAAAGAGCTAAATACCATTATTTTTTAAAATTAGTAGTATTTTACTACTGTTTAAAAAATATTTAGCAATGGACATGAAACTCGAGTTTAAAAAAATCGAGTTCTTTAGGAACTCTTCTATAACTTATTACCCGTGTTTCAAACTCTTTTGCCTTTTTCACTACATTTTCCCACATGACCTTGACAAAAGAAAGAAAAAGGAGAGCCGCAATTGTTGACTGTGTGAGACAGCCAAAATTGTTGACTGTGTGAGTGCAATCACAATGGTTGGCTGTGTGACTGTGAGTTTCGTGTGGTATTTTTAATGGAACTCCATTTTCTTAAATTCAAGTTTCATGTCAAACTTAAATTTCACGAACTCAAGTTTTAAAAAGTAGTACGTTGCTAAATATTTCTAGAACAATAGTAAAATACTACTAATTTTTAAAACACAACTCATTTTAAAAAAATAGTGATATTTGGCTATTTTTGCCCACTTCTACCGTTGTGTATTGTGGCACGCGCATATTACTATCACATGGACAAAGTCAAAGATGCCGCAACTTGATCTTTAAGTAATTTAAAATGTTCCAACATGCATGTACCACTTAGCCACTTCCTTGTAAATAAATAGCTAAATATGAGAACGGAAGAAGCACAAATTCAACCGCACTATTGCTAATTTCCTACTTTCTGTTCATTTCTTGCTGTGTTATCAATCCAACTTAACTTTCAGTCTCCATTATCTATGGCTGATGCACTACTTACTGATCTCTCTAATCTGTTGGCTTCAATCACTGTTCAGCTGGCTAAAGAAGAGATCAAGTTGCTTGTTGGCGTTGATGAAGAAGTCCAAAAGCTTCAAGACAAGCTCGGATTCATCAAGGCAATGCTGGATGATGCCGATAAAAGACACGCAGTGAAGCTGGATACTGAGAAGCTTTGGTTAGAGCAGCTCCAAGACAAATACTACGAGATGGATGACGTTTTGGACACCTGGAGCACTGCAAGGATCAAAGCAGAGATAGAGAAAGAAGAAGGAAAACCAGCTCATGATGTTAACGCTCCTGCTGTTGTGAAGAAGAAGGTATGCTTCTTCTTCCCATCTCCATCATGTTGTTTTAACCTTCCACTGCGTGATGATGTTGGTCACAAGATTAAAAAACTGAATGAAAAATTAGATGAGATTTTCGATGAAAGAGAGAAGTATGGGATTGACTTTAACAGGCAACCTGAAGTAGTTGTGCGACCAATAACTACGTCCTTTGTGGATGAGTCCGATATAATTGGTCGTGAAAACTATAGGGATGAGCTGTTGAGCAACCTCTTAGGCGTGGGTAGTCCAAAGGAAAGAAAACCCCATGTCATATCTTTGGTGGGCATGGGAGGTCTTGGAAAAACCACCCTTGCCCAAATAGCCTACAATCATAGTGAGGTGAAGGCCCATTTTGACAAAAGAATGTGGGTTTGTGTTTCTGATCCTTTCGATCAGTGCAAGGTTGCCAAAGCAATCATTGAATCTCTTGAGGGTGAATCTCCCAACGCTACTGAATTACAAAGTTTGTTGGGTAAACTTTATAGTTTGATTGGGGGAAAAAGGTTCTTTCTTGTCCTGGATGATGTGTGGACTGAAGACTTCACAAAATGGGAGCCTTTCAGAAATACACTCAAATGTGGTGCCGAAGGTAGTAGAATTCTAGTGACCACACGTAAAACTAGGGTTGCAAACATGATGGAGAGTTCTTCCATAATCGATTTGGGGGTATTGTCCCCCAATGACTGTTGGTTGATTATCAAGAAAATAGCATTTTCTGACGATTATGGAGAGCAATATAGGGATTTAGAAGAGTTGGGCAAACAACTAGCAAATAAGTGTAAAGGATTGCCACTTGCTGCAAAGATTCTAGGGAGTTACCTACGTGGCAAGAAGAGTAAAAAAGAGTGGGAGAAGGTTTTGTACAATGATTTATGGAAATTAGAAGATATTGAAAATGGTCTTTTGGGGCCATTTTTTTTGAGTTATTATGAATTGTCTTCATCAGAGAAACAATGTTTCTTATTTTGTGCTGTCTTTTCGAAAGATTATCAATTCGATAAATTTGAGTTAATCATCAATTGGATGGCACAAGGATATATCAACTCAAAAGAAAATATGGAGATGGAAGTCAGAGCAGAGCACTACTTTGAAAATTTAGCCATGCACTCTTTTTTTCAAGACTTTTGGAAAGATAATGAAGGTAAAATTGTAAGTTGCAAAATGCACGATATTGTGCATGACTTTGCGGAATCAATGGCAAAAGATGTGTACTTCAAAATCAATTATAGTGGTGACAAGGTTGAGAAAGACTTTAAGAGGGCTCGTTATTTGTCAGTAATAGTTAAAGAAACATTTCCTGAGTTTGTCTATGAAGCGAAAAATCTACACTTTTTAAAATTGGATTTTATTTCTTCTCTGATTGTCCAACCCAAGTTATTCAACCATTTGACATGTCTACGTACATTACATTTGAAAGGTAAGTCCATTTTGGAACTTCCAAATGAGGTGGAAAAATTGATACATTTGAGATTACTGAAGTTATCTTGTGAAGAGATAAAAGAATTGCCTGAAAGAATATGTAATTTATGTAATTTACAAAGTTTGGATGTTAGTCGCTGTAGGAAACTTGAGAAATTACCCAGGGGATAGGTAAACTAATTAATTTAAGACACCTCCTATTGGGTGGTGAAAGAAGAATAAAACTGTTTCCGAAGGGAATTGGGAGATTAACTTGTCTTAAAACATTAGGATACTTTCCTGTAGGTAAAGGCGAAGAAATATGTAATCTGGGAGAATTAGAACATTTGAACCACATTCAAGGGAAACTTAACATAGTAGGGTTGAAAAATGTGGTAGATTTTGGTGCGATTGAAAATACATTGAAGAAGAAGAACCACCTTCGTGATTTATTTCTATATTTTAACACAGTAGAAGAAATGAATGACGAATTTGAAAAGGAAGAGGAAGAGGAAGAGGAAGAGATAGAGAAAGAAAGAAGAAGAAGAAAAATGGAGAAAGATGTAGCCATTCTAAATGCCTTAGAGCCACCTCCCTGCTTGGAATTATTAGTAATTCGTTTTTATAAGGGCACCACAATGTATCCTAATTGGATGATACCCAAATTGACCTATTTGAAAAACCTCTATATCAATTTGTGCCCAAACCTAGAGCAGTTGCCTCCTTTAGGGAAGCTGCCGTTGCTCGAAGAATTAGAAATAGTGAACGCTCCAATGATTCGAAAGGTGGGAGATGAATTTTTGAGAATAGACATAGAAGAAGAAGAATTATCAGAATCATCGAAAAACAATAACAACAAAGACATCATCATATTCCCAAACCTTAAATCTCTCATATTTAGAATATTGGGGGAGTGGGAAGAATGGAGTGGGATGGGAGGAACAATAGAAGAAGAAGAAGAAAAAGATAATAGTGCTAATGCTTTTGTTACTAATAATACTCCAAAAATAAAAATAATGCCACTTCGTCATTCCTTGCAAATTGGGGGGTGCGACAATCTAAAGTCTCTGCCAGACTACCTGTGTAATACTCCATTGAAGAAATTGGAAATCTATTCATGTCCGATTCTCGAGCAACATTGCGAAAGAGGGATAGGAGTTTACTGGCCCAACATTTCTCACATCCCAAACATCATGATTAATTTCAGATATGTGCAAAAAGACGGTCAACTTCAAGACAACATTGATTCAGAGGTAACTCTTATTTTCTTGCAAAACTATCCTATCAAATATATAAATACTAATACATATATGGATTTGTGCAAATAAACGCAGCTAATTAACTTCTATATTTATCCTATAAAAAACAATTAATTAATTATACCAACCACGTCCCTTGATAAATTTTCCCAATATCTAAATTTTCCCAATATCACAAACACACTACCGCCACTAAATCATTCTATTTGTTTGGGTTGTGATCCTTGTTGGTCTAATCTCTCAATGATATGGGTTTTATTATATTTTATTTTTCTTATTCATTTTTTTGTTTAATATTATTATATGTGTCATTTTGGGTTTTGTTCATTTTGGGTTATTTAAACTACTGAGAAGTAGATGATTTCTACTTCTCAGTAGTGTTTGATGAAAAAGAAGAGGTGATTTTGCCTATATCTGATGAGAAGTATGCAGAAGAGTTGCAGTTCCAAGAGGGTCTTATGGGCTCTTTCTACTTTGATGGAAAAGAAGATGTGATTTTGCCTGTATCTGATGAGAAGTATGCAGAAGAGTTGCAGTTCCAAGAGGTTCTTATGGGCTCTGTGATCACTTCCAAATTGGCCAACAATGAAGCCTTAACCTTATTACCATTATTGTCATCGCCAACGCCAATAATACAAGCAATTCTTCCAACCCTAGAACCAGAGCCAGTAGAAGAAGCTGGAGAATCATCATGTAGCTTCTGTGAGATTTGTGTGGAAAGGAAAGATAGTGACCAGATGTTCAAAACTGAGAGTTGTGTTCACTCATTTTGCTCTGATTGCATTGGCAAACATGTTGCCACCAAGATCCAAGAGAGCATAACCGTTGTTACTTGCCCTGAATTGGACTGCAAGGGTGTCATAGAATTCGATGCTTGCAGGGTAGTGCTTCCGAAAGACGTGTTGGACAGGTGGGACGAGGCTCTATGCTTCCGAAACACTGATGATGTGGTTGAGGTAGACAAGATTGAGGTGGATGAACAAGCGGAAGTAAACATTGATGAAGGGGATTTTTAAATCTTGATAGTACAGGGCAATTGACATGCACAGAAGAAGACAGATACATTATGATGAGACTGGGTAGTAAAAGCATGGTGTTGAAGAAGACAATGAACAAGGAGGTCAGATTCCCTTTTAAATTGCTCAAACATTACCTTTAAAACTATGTTTATTTTGCTACTTTATGCCTCTTATTTCTAGTTACCTTTAATGTTTCTATCTTCGATTAATTGCTTGAATTCCATTGTGTGTTTAGATCAGTGATTATACTAGATAAAACTATATTAACTTTTTATTGATTGATTTCAATAAATTTTTGTGTGTGCATGTGTGGGATCATTAATTTTTAGCTACAAGTAGAGTTTTTTCGAATGATGATGGCAAGAGCAAAGAGAGATATAAAGCCTTTGTTTATGAAACTCTCTCCACGTTTTTTCCTAATATAAGATGTTCTTCTTGTAATATTTATTTTGTTCTTGATTTCAATTCCATGTTTTTATTGGCTTGCTTGTTATTTGAGCTTTATATTATTTGTTGATTTATTACTAATTCATGTGATTAATTTTAACCATCTCGATAAAAATATGTTTTTGCATTTGCCATTTTGGTGAAATAAAAAAAAAATTAAACCTTAAATACATTCCTACTATTCCATGTTAATGTCAATATTGTCTCCCTTATTCAGGTGATTCAGTTTGAACCTCTTTCGCTTTTCTCCTTGCTATTCTTTACTTTTATCTCAAACAAACTTAAGCATCTTTAGATGATCATCATTGTTCAATCCAGGATGCTGGCTGGGGCACATCCATCAAGTAATTATGCTGCCCAGGTCAATTATGTTCTCATTGACTTCATTCTTTTTGAAGTGTTTCCCTGAATTAATTCTTCTTGATCAAATCTGCCAATTTTAAAGAGAATCAATCTTTCTTGAATTAGCTTCACCAAATTCTTGTAGGTTAGAAAATTTTATGAAAGATTCATAGCAATGTATGTTTCCCTTGTTAGCTGAGATGTGGAGTGTTGCTTGATTGTGGAGTCACCATTTTATCTTGAAGAAGCTAGTGGACTGTTTGAATTTATTGTGAAAAGACAAAAAAAATGGGCACATGGTTATAGTAATTGTTGAAGTTACGAAACTTCTTCTTGAAATAATGCAGACAAAAGACTAGCAGGAAATGAGTATGTGGATATCTCAGTGGCTTTAGGTATGGATGCTAGGATGTAAGTCTTGCTTTGGTGTTAACTGTGTTGTTTGCCATGCCTGGAAATTGTGAACATCTCAGTTTTGAAATATAGTAAGGAAAGAACTTGGAGAGGATTATTTGCATAGCGACTAATTCTAACTTTAAGGACTGCCTATTATTTCCTTCATTTTACTTTCTGACATGGTGCTAGAGATGTTAATGTAATTTCAACTACTTGAGTTGCCCCTTTTCAGTTTAGTAAATGGTAAACCTAGCACTAGAACGTGACAGTTCCTTCATTTAGGAATTGTCAGCCTCTATACAAGATGCAAACTTAAGAACCATTGATTTGGTTATAGGTAAATCATGTTGCAGTTTACATTTTTTTTCCCCAGTGAAACCTTTAAGGTCCCTAATACTTTTTATAGTTGTGTAGCAAATTGTGTTATTCTTTGCTTTCTTGATTTGATAAATAACAATTTTGGTGCATTGTAAAGAACATAATCAGAGCAAGGGTTACGCAATGATATAAAAGTTGTTTTTGTGTGTTAAGATTTAAAAATTAAAAAAATTAAAAATAAAACATTAAATGGAAAATCTCTACACCCATTATCCTGAGCTAAAAATAATATAAAAGCAAGGCATTGAGATTAGTTTGTAGAAAAATAGTATTTGATTAAATGTAATATGGTTTATTTAGCAAGTTGGTCTGGTGGGGTGCCTATTAGGAAAGATGTCCAACCTGAAGTAAAGGGGGAACCACCTGTAACCTGAGCAGGATTTTGAAGATGAAAACTTAGTCGAACGCGGTGAGGTTTATCCATCAAGTTGGCCTTCTGGTGTGCCTATTAAGGAAATTGTGGGTTGCAACAGCATAGAGAAAAAGATACAAGAATTGTTGTTTGTGTAGATTCTTTCTTTTGTTTTTTCTTTCCATATAAAGGTTCATTCAAGGGAAATGGTTTCAGAAAGACACTGTACATGAGGCCAAAGAAAAACATGATTATTGTAGTGTAATTGAATATGGTTTAGGATCAGTTAATATTGTATGGGTCTTTATGGAGTTTCTTTATTTTGGCTATTTAGAATAATGTGACATAAATCTTATACTTTTCTTTTAGGCATGCATGTGGATTGATGATGATCAAGATAATGAATCCAGGAAAGAAATCAATGACAAAGATTATGTGGTTAAGGTATACAAGATTGAGGACATTAATGATGAAGAAGATGGGGCGAAGCATGAGGACTTGTCAAAAAAGAAGATTGGTCTAAGTATAAGGCGGATGAAGATGCTTAATAGACAATGATAAGAATGTTTTTTTTTTTTGGAGCTTAACAGAACAGGGCAATTGACATACACAGAAGAAGATAGAGACTTTAAAGACGAACGATGAGGTGAAATTCCTTGATTACTTGGATGATCATCATTTTCAATCTGTGTTTATTGCTACTTTGTCCCTATTGTTTCTGGTTACCTTAAATATTTATATCTTGGATCAATTTTTTAAATCCAGTTGTGTTTAGATTAATGATTATAGTTGTTAAAACTATATTAACATTTTAGTGATTGGTTTTATTGAATTTTTACGTGTTCGTGTGTCAGGGATCATGAAGTTTAGTTACAAGTAGAGTTTTTATAAATGATGATAGCGAGGGATATGAAGCCTTTGTTATTGAAGTTTGGGTTGACTTTAACTCTCTCTATTTTAAGATTTATTTGACTCTCCCCTTAGAACCAGAAGGATCAATCCCTCCCTGCTGCCTTCCTTGCCACTCTTTGGGTTTGTGTTCTTTACTTGAGATAAGATATGATAATTATAAAGTAGAGATGAAAATGATTTCAAGTCATAGTATGTGGTTTTTTTTTAACGCCCTATTTGATGCAGGAAATTAGGAGGTGTGGCTTACAGTTGCAGCGGTAGGAATACTGAAGACAATTGATGATGACATTCTAGTACTCCTCAAGGCATACACAACTCTAAAATCTGATGGTCATGTATATCTCCTAATAGAAAACCATGATTACACTACTGTCTGGAGGCTCAAGAAATAATTCAAGCAACCCATGTTCAATCGTAATGTATTAAGAATGATACCTGTATTGTCAAGTTAATGGGCTGCTACAGTGGTAAGCTTCATTCATCTAAAGAGCTATTTTAACATAACAAAGAGTTAACACTTGAGAAATTATTGGATTGATCTGAACATGTACTTCCTGTTGCAAAGAAAGCTATTTTAAGATTTATTTTTATTTTTATCATATAAAAGTTCATTCAAGGGAAATGGTTTCGGAAAAACACTGCACATGAGGTTAAAGAAAAACATGATTACTGTAGTGTAGTTGAATATGGTTTAGGATCAGTTAATATTGTGTGGGTCTATGTGGAGTTTCTTTGTTTTGGCCATTTAGAATAATATGACATAAATCTTATGCTTTTCTTTTAGGCGTGGATGTGGATTAATGATGATCAAGACAGTGTACAAGAAATCAATGACAAAGATTAGGTGGTTGAGGTATACAAGATTGAGGATAGCAATGATCAAGAAGATGGGACTAAGCATAAGGACTTATCAATTGGACTAAATATACAAGAAGTGGAAGTAGACAATGATGAAAGCGTGATTTGCGAAGCTGAACAGTACAGGATGATTGACATACACAGAAGAAGACATATACATATTATGGGATAGGGTAGTAAGAGGAGGGTGTTGAAGCAGATAGAGACTTTAAAAAGACGAAATGATGAGGTGAAATTCCTTCATTATTTTTCATGATCATCATTTTCAATCAGTGTTTATTGCTACTTTGTGCGTATTATTTCTGGTTACGGTTAATATTTCTATCTTGGATCAATTTTTTGAATCCAATTGTGTTTCAATTAATGATTATAGTTGTTTAAATTTAAAACTATATTAGAATTTTATTGATTGGTTTTATTGAATTTTTGTGTGTTTGTGTGTCAGGGATCATGAATTTTAGATACAAGTGGAGGTTTTTTGAATGATGATAGTGAGAGAGAAGAGGGATCTAAAGCCTCTGTTAACTCTCCTTTTGTAGCATTTCTTTGACTATTGCCTCAAAAGAACCAGAAGGATCACTCCCTCTCTTGCCACTCTTAGGGTTTGTGCTCTATCCTTGAGATGGAAATGATCATTATAAAATAGAAATGGAAAAGATTGCCAGTCATTGTACGCGGTTTTTAATAAAGCCCTGTTTCATGCGGTAAATTAGGAGGTGTGGGCTTACAGTTGCAGTGGTAGGATACCGAACACAATTGATGATGACATTCCAGTACTCCTCAAGGCGTACACAGCTCTAAAATTTGAAGGCCACATTTTTTTTTTTTTGATAAGTAAGAAAAAAATTATTGAACAAGTCCACTTCATGCAAAAAGCATGAAGTAATAGAAAACCATTATTTGATATTGAAACTCTCTTATTGGACCTTATCCTCTTCCTGGTTTAGGTTATTAATTATCCTTTGGTTCTGGCACTACTGTCAGGAAGCTCAACAAAGTGGTCATACACCCCATGTTCAATCATAAAGCATTAAGAATGTTATCATTGTCATCAAGTTAATGGGCTGCAACACTGGTGAGTTTCTTTAATTTGAATAGCTATTTTAACTGAACAAAGGTTGGCTTTCTATGTTGTGGTCATGTGGAGTTAAAATTTGAATTTTTGGAGATCCCTAATTTTGATCAAACTGGGTTATGTGTTATTTAGAAGTTTCTACATTGATAATTTGAAGATTTGAAATTTGTTTAAAAAAAGATTATTCTTTTCTGTAGGAAATTTGGAGGACTACCATTAAAGTTGTTGTGGCTTGATTTCCTAAAATCATTGACAATGTCACGTCAATTGGAACTCCGGTACTCTCTATGCTTTAATTGATTTGTTAACTGCAGGTCAAATCTAACTCATCTGAATATAATCTCAATCTAGTATTAGAAACAACATAAGATTAGAAGATACAAACCATTTATGAGGAAGGAAGATCAAGATCACTCTCAAAGAAAACAACCCATTTTTCCAGTCATGGATTCAGTTGTGGAAAGAAATAAGCATGAGCCTGAATCTTCCAGTCCAAAAGGAAAGTTATGAGAGATTGACTCTCAAAATATGGTACATGATATATTTTTCTCGTAACTCCTGTTTTGTCTGTTCAATTGACAAAAGCATTCTTATTTTTTCTTATACAATGCACGAAAATCTTTGGTAGCTTTGTTTTGTGACATGAATTGGTACTATCTATGTTGGGTTACTTTTATGCTCCTCATTGTGCTTAGGAAGTAATAAATTGCTGCATTTCTATTGATTTTGATGTTTGTTAGTTTAGATAAACTTGGAATAAGATTAGGGAAAGGCATCCAGTTGTTAATTAGAGGGCTTTGGTTTGTTTTTCTGCTACTATTTGCAAGCATGCCTTCATTTGTTGGCTAACTCTTATGGATAGACTCCCCACTCCTGATAGGGTTGGTAAATGAGGATAAGTCTGACCTAGTATGTGTGTTCTACAGGAGAAAGCAAGAGTCCAGAGATCACATATTCCCATGACTGTTCCTCTAATAAAAGGATATAGCAATAGGTGTTCCTAGGCATCAACTTCGATTCAGACTAACATTCTGAGGTAACTCTCCTCTTTTTATTTCTGCAAAAATATCAATTAAATATTTTTGATTGTGCAAATAGAAGGAAGTCATATTTTGCTCTTCAATTCTAATTCACCTACAAGTATCTTTATATTCTTCCTTTTCTTCTTGTGATGCTGTTACATTTGCTTTATAATCCAAGCTTCCAACCTTTATGGGCCCAGGGATGTTTTGGTCTCATTCAAGAACATCATGCAAAAAGGTTCCATTCTAATTCGCCCACATTTAATCTAAACATCATAAAGAAGGCTGTGTGTAAAAATGGCCTGTTTTCACATCCAAGATGCAGCAACATGTTTAACCTGGAATACTGGTTCTTTAGTAGTCCATCTAGCTTGATAACTAAGAAAGGAAACTAGGTAATTTTTCAGATTTTATTAAAAAATATCTATAAAACCTAAACTATATTATTAGTTAGGCAAGGTTTGAAACAAATTTCATTTCTAACAAATCGAGTCCAGAGAGGACTCGATTTTGCTATGAGAAAATCGAGTATGAGACACTCGATTTCCAAGTGGGTATGAAAATCGAGTGTAAGGGTCCATTTAAATACAGCTGAAAACTGAAAACTAAAAACTGAAAACACTGTAGCAAAATAATTTTTAAATGTGTGAATAGTGCCGTGGGACCCATTTTTAATGAAAAAGTGGTTAAAAAGTAAGATTTGTGGGACCCATGAACAGTGCACGGTACACTGTTCACTGGCTGAAATGTCAAATAATGCGGCTGCATTACACTTGAAATGCGTGAAAACCAAAAAAAAAAAAAAAAAAAAAAAAAAAAAGGAAAACGCAAAATGCAGACTTGCTACCCAAACGCTCACTAAGACAATCGATTTCCAAGTGCAAATTCACTGGGCAAAATTGAGTGCAGAGAACTCGAATTGTTAGAAACTAAATTTGTTTCAAACCTTGCTTAACTAATAATATAGTTTGGTTTTTATAGTTATTTTTTAATAAAATCCTAATTTTTCAATAATACCTTTATTTAGCCATCCATCTATGATTTGAATGCTTAAAATCTTTTTTTTTTTCCAAAGAAATAAACTTTTTAGAAGAATGCGGGAAGCCCTCATGTTTCTAAGTCAATATCTAATGCTTGTTCTTTGTTTCAGACCCAGAAGCGCTTCTCAATATGGAAGAGTGCAAAGCATGGGAAGTGGCTGCCATTAGAGATCAAGATGTTGTGAATACTTTGACTTCATTAGTTGGATTAGGTAACCATTACACAATATCTATATCCAGAAGAACATTCTTGGAAGTGAACTGAATTTCTTATTGGTTTATTGTGACTTCATTGCTGTCTCATGTCAATCATGTCTCACTTAAAGAGTTCCCTCTGGTGTTTAGTTTATTTCCTTCAAGAAGTACTTTGTTTATCTTCATCCATCCTCCTCTGTCTTAGACAAAGTATGTTTTTAAATTCTCTTCCTTTCTTTTCCTTCTCGTTGTGGTGGTGGTATTACTTCTAATTGATGCATGTTACCATGAATAACCCCTATCCAGCACAAGAAACAATTTCCACTTTACAAGGGAAGTCCAAGGGCTAGCACTTGGACATATGAGCAAGGATTCTAAATTGCCAAGGAAGTATGTGTTCCCTTTGTACATTCTAATGTTGCCCCAAATTTGTCTTTCAAGTATCAATCTGATGCTTTATTAGGTTTCTGTTTGGCATCACTGTTTCTTTGTGCCTAATTGCAATGAACTTTTGAGATTGTTTTTAACACCTTGCTAGTACTCAAATTCTTTAACACTTAACGCACTGCTACTATTTGAATTCTTTAACACTACATGGGGATGATATCTTTGTGTCTTTTACTAGAGAGGAGGTTGAGCTTTTAGGGATGGTTTTGATGGAGTAAGGGAGTGGGATTCTCTTGGTTAGTGATTTGCCCATTACAAGCCAGCCTACTATTGAGTAGCTACTAGATTGAATCTAGTCCAAAAGGGTTGAGAAAGATGGGTTGGCTAAGGATGACACAAAAGTCAGAAACCTCGTTGGCTCTCAATGGTACTATAATGTATGTTCTTTAATATTTAAATCTTTCAATTGTAACTTCTTCTACTATTCTCTTTAAACTTGTTTACTTATATTTGAACAAATGTTAAGAATCCTTAAATGATGATCTTTGGTCAATCCAGGGTGCTAAGTGGGACACAGCTATCTGGTAACTAAGAACCTAGGTCAATTAGTATTCTCAAGAATGGTCTTATTTCTTTCCAATTAATGGTCTTATATCTTTTTGACACATTTCTCTTCCAATTATTCGTCTTAATCAAATCAGCCAATTTATAATGATAAGTTAAATTAGCTTCACCTATGAATGGTTTTAGACCCCTTAAAAAACAACCAGATTGCGTAGCTTAGATTAATTAGCCAAGTTGTTACTTAGTCAAATTAAACAATTCTAGGTTAAAACAATCAAATAATCATATCATGTATATAAAATATATAAAGCAGCGGAAATAATAAAGAACACAATGATATGATCACCCAGGAAATCACATGGTAAAAACCTGGGGAGGATTTGACCCACCGATCCTCAAGGCAAAACAGAATTCACTATGAAAGAATTGAAGTTCTTACAAAAGGACTACAAGCTCCCCGCTCAACTTCCTAATGCTACCCACTAGTAGAACTTACTGACACGACCACGTGCAAGCTCCGAATCCACGGACTCCTTCTTTCTTGAATTCCTCAATCAGTTACAAGCTCCCTGCTTGTTTTTCTTTAAGTTCCAATGGTTGCAACTATAATGATCTTCAAGATGTTGAAACCATCTCTACCTTGAAAACCCTAAATTTTGTGTAAAGGAAAGCTCCTCAAAGATCTCACAAGAGATTCACACAAAACAGCAATGTATGAGCAACAATACAATATGGAGCACCTCTAAAAACGTGGCTAGAGTTTTGTTTAAATACCTAGGGTAAAAACATAAAACCCTAAACGTTTAATGAGGCAGGGCTAAGTTGGAAATTCTGCAGAAAAATCAACCTGTGCGATTTTCGATCGATCGAGCCTGTCCTTCGATCGATCGAGCCAGGCTGAAAGTCCCAAGTACTTCTACAGCCACTCAATTCCAACTTTACAATAATAGACCAACTTTGAGCAAGCATAAATAAGACTAAATACATTGTTTTGATCATGGTTTGCCAACATTACAAATTAGAGTTCTAAATACATACAATCCTAAGACCTTAGAATCTGACAAACTCCCTCTTTGGCAATCCGTGACAAAACACAAACTAGAAGCTCAAAGTTTACAATAAAAAGCCCTTTACAAAAAGTAATGCTCATAAATCAAATTCAATCCTAACTACTATCCACCAGTTGCAAGTGTAGACAGCAGCCAAATCGAATGCACCTGTTTGTTCTTAAAACACTCAACAAACGCATAAACGCATGTGTGGCAGAAAAACAGTAAATCAACAGATATGTAATCTAACTCTGCCCCTATGTTAGATACTCCAAAAATAAACACAATCTTGAAAGTTCACATAACACATAATAGAGACATATATCAATGAATAACTCATAAATATAAATCAATAAACAGTGAACACAAGGAATCAAGAATCATATATATAAAAAATGTATTTTGCTACAAGTATAGCCCAAAAAGAAAGTATACATAGTGAAGCACCTAGATACAATTTACACTCAAAAACTCCACTAGCTCCTCAAAAAGTAACAAAAACTCCCAAAGTAACAAAAACTCTCTCTAGCTACAAAAACCCCTCTACAAGTATCCAAACTCTACTCCCCCTTTTTGTGACGGAATGCTAAAGGACATCACAGGCCATCATCAAAAGGAGGTGGTGAGGATGAACGAAGATGCGCCAAATCCGCTTTCAGAGCACGAATCTCATCGAACAAGTCCACCAAAAGCTGACCATGAGCTGCCTGAACGGTCATGACAGTCTCCAAGGTACGACGAACATCGAAGTCAGCCGCAGGAGGTGGAGGAACAGCACCTACAGGATCAGGAACAGCCTCACGAGCAGGACCTGTAGAAGAAAAAGGGGGTGCGGAACCAGAAGGCTCAGACTTAGCGTGTTTAGAGCTAGCTCAAAGATGAGTAGCCCTCTGTCTAAGGAAGGAGGCACCTATGGGAGCAATCACATGGATGGGCTCAAAAGAAGGGAAATCACCTAAACCAAGATGACACCAAATCCTATGAATAAAGATAGGATGAACAAGAGCATGAGCAGTAGATGAACTCCTATAAACTTCGTTCAAAGAACGAAGAAAAAGATGAGGAAAACTTATAGGAGCATCAGTGACAAGAGCATACAAAAATACACACCTCTCGAGAGAAATGGTGTGCAGATGAGAAATGGGCCAAAGAGAGTGACATGCTATCCTAAAGAAGAGATAGACAGTCTCAGGAAGCTCAGTGGTGGTGATCCTAGGATCAGAACCCTACTGGATAGAAGACCCAGTGATGTAAGACATGACATCACTCAGCTCAGGTGACTCATCATAAGGATAGATAGGATACTGTACCAAAGGTACCCCAAGAGCATCAACCATTACTGTAGGAGTAATGACATACTCTACGCCTCGTATCCAACTCTTAACTAGAGTGTTGGAATCATAGATGCGGATAGAAATGTTCAAGAAGAACTCTCTAATCAGGGTAACTGGAGGAGGAGGATCAGAAACATCCAGCAATGGTAACCAGCCCCTACGCTCAAAGTTTGCCCTAATGGCAGGATCAACCTCATCTAAGGTGACAGAACGCTCAGCCCAAACTTTTCTCTTAAGATTTAGAGTCTCATAAATCTCTTGGTTTTTCTCACTAGGGAACCTCTCACTATCAAAGGAAGGTGGGGGAGGAGAAGGAGAGGGAATAATCCTACAGGCTCTAGTCTTCCTAGTCATGATGCTAAGGAAAGGATAGAGACACAAGGAAAGACCAAAAAGAATAAAACAAAAACCAAGGGCAGACTGCAAGTTAGCACAATAAAAAAATAGAACAAAACTCTATATAATGCATGAACAAATACAATGCCATGATGCATGTACTAATGCAGTAAACAATTAAGTTCAATTGAGATTAAATTTGACAAAATTGGCCTAAACATAGAGTTTCTAACAAAAACCCTAAAAAATTTGAAAACCACTTGAAAAATTTTGCAACAAATTGATGAATTAATCATTACACAATGTTGAAAACAGATTAGAATAACTAATTTCATCAATACAACAAGCCAATTTCATCAATTAAATCTTAATTGATCAAAATCCCTAATTTGGATCAATTAGAAACCCTAGAATTTTCAATTTTTCACCAAACTCAAAATTGATCAAATTAACAGGTAAGAATCATGTTTATGATGTGTCCCCACGAAAACCCAATGATCAATTGCACAAAATAAGGCTTGAATCAACAGAAAATCCCATTTATGCAAAGTCCGAAAATCTCCCTTAAATGCATGGATTTATGCATGAAATCATGAAAATTAATTCAAAAGGAAGGGTAAAAGAGTCTTGCTGGCTTGAGGGAAGAGAAACTTTGCAAAAAATTCGGAGGAAAACGACAAAATTCTGACTATGATGCTTGCCTCGTTGGAGAGAGAACGAAAAAGTTTGAAAAAGTTTTGAAAAAGTGTTTAAAAAAGTCAGATCTGATCTTTTAAAAAAGCTTGTCCACGATCTTCAATCGATCGAAAATTACATTCGATCGATCGAATGACACAGTCATTTTGAAACAAATTAGAGCACTTTTTCGATCGATCGAAAATCAGAATGGATCGATCGAACTAGGCAGAGGCTCACAAAATTTTTGAGAAAAATCACAGTTTTGAAAAACACAAACCTAATTTTGAAAACAACTCCTCAAAGCATTTGAACAACAAAATCAAAATGCATGAGTATGAGATGGAATGCTTTTTCAAAAACCCAAATTTTAAACCCAATTTTCTCAAAAACAAGTTTCAATCATTCTCCCATTGAATTTTCTCAAGCAACAAATATGTTGTGCACAAATCTCAAGATATTTTCAAACTTGGTTAGTCAGACCAAAAACACACACACTAGCATGTACAGGGTTTAACAAAGAGTAACTTATGTAGTGTGTGAAACTAGCAAAAACTTGAGATACATGTGAGGTGATATGTGAATAGCAATCAAACACAAAGTCTACACAATTCATCACATAGAATTTAAAAGAGACTATCACCTAAAGATTTACATCCTATAACTCCCACATCTCCTAAAACAAAAGCTTGCAATCATGTAAGTTTCTTGCATTTTTGCCTCTTATTTATATGAATTGGCATTAAGCTTAATAGTACATACCAGTTTGAATTAAGTGAATTGGCATCAAGCCTAATAGTACACACCAGTTTTAATTTAATTGAGGCTACACCTTATGTTCTTTTTGTGCATGTGCTACACTTTCTCGAGCACAAAATCTTATGATATGCACTAAGGTGTTCATGATTGGCTAGTGAACAATGGTGAGATGGTTATTTATGCCTTTCTCAAAAGGATTAAGTCCGACAGTCAAATAACATATGACTTCATGATTAAGACAAAGTGATTAAAAACCATACACATCTTTCCCACACAACATGCACTACAAAGTTTCAACTAGTCAAGTGCAATGAATAAGCTCATCAAAGTTAAACAAGGTACACAAGACATGTCATGTGAAAATAGATTGACCAACCTTGTTTTCAAAAATCAAGAAAAATAGTGTCAAACATAGTTTTTGCTTTCTCCCTTTTCTCCCTTTTTTTTTTTTTTTTTTTTTTTATATATATATTAAAAGAGAAAACAAATAAATCCTAGAATGAAATGCATGAATGTAATGCAATGCAAGTCCTAGAACAAAAAAAAACAAAAAAACAAAAACCAAAGAACAATGGTCACAAAAAATAGAGCAATGAAGCACAAGGACCATGTCAGAAAGACTCAGTTAGTTCGAGTCTTTTGTATCCAAAAATTTTTAGATGCACCACGAGCATTGGAGTTCTTATTCACATTCGAGTGATTCCCAACTCCAAGATTGGAATAAAGGTTTAACATCTTTACCAATTCACCAATTAGTGCCATAGGATCTTGTGCTTGAGGCATAGACACTTTTGGTTTATTTGCTATCTTATCAGCTTAAAGCTTGAAACAATTAGGACGAATGTGTCTAGACTTTTCACAGTAATGACAAACCCAAGCAGGTTTACCATGCATCTTATCCTTAGATTTGGTAGGCTCCTTAGGTCTAGATTCTCTTAAGTCTACCCTAATCTTCTTAGGTGGTGAAACTTCTATAGGTTTAACAACGTCACTCACAGGGGTTTTAACAGTTTCACTCACAACCTCACTCACAAAAGGTACAGAAGAAGAAGAATGAACAAAATTCGTGGAATGTGGTCCAGAATCAAAGATGCTTTCAACATATCCTAACCCAGTTTTATCAGAAGGATACTTTTGAACATTCAGCATATGATCAAGTTTAGAACTAGCAGATCTAGCAACAGATAAATCATGTTCCAAAGTTTTAACTTTATCAAGCAAAAGCATGTTCTCAGATATAACATTGTTCAAAAGATCATTAGCATCAAATAGTTTAACAAGCAAATTTTTCTTTTCAAACTTAAGAGAATCAATTTTCTTTAGGCCAAGTTCAACTTTCATAGCATCCTTTGCAGCAACTTTGCAAAGTTTGTTGTAGGCCTCTTGAAGATCTGCATCTTCAGAGAGTTCCCCATCAGAAGGGTTCTCCTCAGCAGATATGCTTTCATTAACTATAGCAGTAGCCGTGAAAGCAATGAAATTTCCATCCTTATCACATCCGGACTCATCATCAGAAACTTCATTATCGCTAAGGGTTACAGCCATAGCTTTACCCTTAGTCCTCAAGAATGTAGGACATTCAGATTTCACATAACCATACCCTTGACAGCCAAAACACTGAGGACCCAAAGAATTATTTGAAGATTGACCAACTTTTTCTTTAGGTTTTTCAAAGTTATTAACCTTAGTGGGATCATTCTTCCTAAAATTTCTAGGTTCAGCAATGTAAGTACCTCTTGCCTTTCTGTTGGTATTCCTAAGAAAGTTTTTAAAGTTTTTGGCAAGATATGCAATCTCTGTAGCAGAGAGCTCATAATCAAATTCACCACCATCAACATCATCAACTGACTTAAGAGCCATTGATTTGGATTTGTTCACTTTAGGTAGGTCGGACTCATATGACTGAAGAGATCCTACAAGCTCATCAACAGGGATGGAGTCCACATCCTTGCTTTCAGTGATGGCAGTTACTTTGGGTCTAAAGTCTTCAGTTAAAGATCTAAGTATCTTCCTAACAATTTTTAGGTTGATCATAGATTTCACCCAAATTAAAAGCAGAATTGACAATATCATTTAATTTAGCATAGAATTCATCAAAATATTTATTATCAGACATTCTAATGCTCTCAAATCTAGAAGTCAATTGTTGTAATTTATTGATCTTAACTGCCTTTGTGCCTTCATGCACAGTTTGGAGGATTTTCCATGCAGTATGAGCAACCTCAACATTTGAGATCCTCTTAAATTCTTCCATTGAAACAGCATTGAAGATGGCATTCATAGCTTTGCTATTGAAGCCTGCTGCTTCCTTTTCAGAAGTTTGCCACTCACTCACAGGAGTAGTGGGCTTCTACCATCCGTATTCAACGGAATTCCAAACCCTCTCATCAATTGATTTCAGGAATGCTTTCATCCTTACTTTCCAATAAGTATAGTTGTTCCTATCAAAGTGAGTAGGAACAAAAAGAGAGTGTCCATGTTCCATGACAACAGGGGTCAAGGATCAGCTCAGAGATAAAAAAATCTCAAACAAAATGGCAACCTGCTCTGATACCACTTGAACAGTTTTAGACCCCTTAAAAAACAACCAGATTGCGTAGCCTAGATTAATTAGCCAAGTTGTTACTTAGTCAAATTAAACAATTCTAGGTTAAAACAATCAAATAATCATATCATGTATATAAAACATATAAAGCAGCGGAAATAATAAAGAACACAATAATATGATCACCTAGGAAACCATACGGTAAAAACCTGGGAAGGATTTGACCCACCGATCTTCAAGGCAAAACAGAATTCACTATGAAAGAATTGAAGTTCTTACAAAAGGACTATAAGCTCCCCGCTCGACTTCCTAATGCTACCCACCAGTAGAACTTACTGACATGACCACGTGCAAGCTCTGAATCCATGGACTCCTTCTTTCTTGAATTCGTCAATCAGCTACAAGCTCCCCGCTTGTTTTTCTTTAAGTTCCAATGGTTACAACTATAATGATCTTCAAGATGTTGAAATCATCTCTACCTTGAAAACCCTAAGTTTTGTGTAAAGGAAAGCTCCTCAAAGATCTCACAAGAGATTCACACAAAACAGCAATGTATGAGCAACAATACAATATGGAGCACCTCTAAAAACGTGGCTAGGGTTTTGTTTAAATACCTAGGGTAAAAACATAAAACCCTAAACGTTTAATGAGGTAGGGCTGAGTTGGAAATTCTACAGAAAAATCAACCTGTGCAATTTTCGATTGATCGAGCCTGTCCTTCTATCGATCGAGCCAGGCCGAAAGTCCCAAGTACTTCTGCAGCCACTCGTTCCAACTTTACAATAATAGACCAACTTTGAGCAAGCCTAAATAAAACTAAATACATTGTTTTGATCATGGTTTGCCAACATTACAAATTAGAGTTCTAAATACATACAATCCTAAGACCTTAGAACCTAACAACCTAAATCTTGTGGCTAAATTAATTTCATGCAGGATTCATAGCAATGTATGCTAACTGTGTTAAGGACTTCTGCTTGATCCTAAGTCACCTTTTTACCTTGAAGGAGCTGGTGGAGAAATTGAAAATTAGCTACTCCAGGATGTGAGTCTGCGAATATTTCAAAGATGAAGGTATGGATACTTGTATGCATTCTGTTGCTTTGGTGTTAAATGTGTTGTTTGTCAAGCCTAGCAATTGTGAGCAGATCACCTTTGAAAATTAGTTGAGAAATGAAGAGAAAAACCCTGTAATGACTAGAAAGTTTCTGAATATTGGCTAAAAAGAAGATTACATTGTGTATATGTATTTATAGGTAAGAATCTACAACCTAGAAGGAAAGGCCAGACCAATCCCTATAATCAGTTTTTAATTGATACAAATCAAATCTCTAGAATCATGGGGAGATGAGCTGAGAATCTGGTGTTGAAATATGGTGCTAAAATCAAGGCTAATCAAGGCAACCAATCAAGTCTGGGAATCACTGAACTAGAAAGAACTCGAAGAGTATTTTGTAGCAACTAATTCTAGCTTTAAAGGCTTGGCTATAATTTCCTTTGTTATGCTTTCAGTCATGGTAAGACATAAAGTACTTTCAATTGCTTAAGTTCATATATACTTAAAAGTAATCATGAATTTTTTTTAAAGTAAACACAAGTTTTTTTGTTTTTTGGGATCACTTTACGAAATTGAAGAAGATGGATATCTAGTCTTAAATGTTTAGGTTAGTTATTGTCTTATTGATACTTTATCTTCATGTTATTTGTTTCTTTCTAGATTTTTCCTACAATCTGATGGGCAAAAAATTGGACTTATTTTGCTTCTGTTGCAGATCCCATGTAAAGATATGCGCTATTCCAAGCAATGGTTTTGAAAAAGTGTGTTGCATTCCCCTTGCTCACAACCATTCATGGCACTCTAAGTGGGAGGCATGCTTACATACCATTCCATTTAAGTTCCTTCATAATTTGAATTAACTTTATATTTTCCTTTGACTACAAGTGTATATTCAAAATTTCATTAATTGGTAGATGCAGCAAAAAACAAGCTTAATTTGGTATGCTGGCTATCTTTAGTAGCTAATCTAATTTGGTGCCTCATGAAAAGAAATCTCGTTGATTGGCCTAACATTACTACATATTATTTTTATTTAGAGTTTTTAATGCTTGAAAATTATTAAGAATAAAGAGAGTACCCTAAGGGTCTGAAATTGTTTTTTATAATCATTACTTTTGAAAGTTATACACTTTGGTACTTGCTAGTTATCAAGTTTTAAATCAATATCCAATGTTTGTTTGTTGTTTCAAAGGCTGAAGTGTTCTGTCAAGTATGGAGGTGACAACCAGGCAAGAAGAAGAAATCACAAATATCTTGGCTTTGTTAATTGGATTAAGTAAGAGTTGGATACTATTCTATAGCAACATATATCTGGATATTCTTCTTAGGCTTCTGTTTATTTTCCTTATCATTTTCTCCATCCATAATATTTTGTGCTGAAGCAACATTTGACAAAGGGCCACAAATGAAACTCTGTTTATCTTTTTGTAATGGTAGGAGGGCAAGTGTGATGTTTCATTTCTAGAGTAGTCTATATTATATCATGGCAGATGAAAGGTGAGCTTGGTAATTGACCAATTGTCGTATGAATTTTCTACCTTTAATTTTTGAGGTTTATAATCTACTTTGATAATTATCAACGTTTAGTGTTGTGGATTTAGGAGGTTAAAAATAGAAGCATGTAGATTTCTTGTCTTAGTGATTGAAGAGTTATGTGCCTTGGTAGAGGGGAAAGAGTGGGATGAAGCCTGGTTTCTTACCATTGGTTTGACAATTGCACAATTTTGAAATGAAATTTTGAAAATGGACAAACTTGAATTAGAAGTCAATATTGGGAGGGGGGAGATTGAGGCATTGAAGTCATATTGCATTGGTTGAATCTGGGCTCCTCAATTCTTCTTGTGATGCTGTTACATTTCCAACCTTTATGGGCCCAGGAATGTTTTGATCTCATTCGGCCTTATCCAATCTAAACATCATCAGCAGAAGGCTGTGTGTGTACAAAAGGTCCTTTATCATTTCCAAGATGCAGCAGCAATAAGTTTAACCTGGACTGCTGGTTTCTTTGATCGTCTATCTAGTTTGATAACATATGAAAGCAAACTAGATTTTTGTACAGTAAGTGTAACACCTTTATTTGGCATTCCATCTATGATTTTGAATGCTTGAAACCTTTTTTATTTATTTTAAGTAACATTTTTTTTAAAAGAAAGAGGGAAGCCCTCATAAGTCATAGCTCAAATATATACTTGCTAATCATTCAGTCTTAATGTTATAGGGTTAGGTACTTGCTATTTATCAAGTTTCTAAGTCAATACTTTATGCTTGTTCTTTGTCTCAGAGCCAAATTCTTTCTCAGCATGGAACAGTGCAAAGAATGGGAAGTGGCTGCCAGTAGGGATGAAGATATTCTGAATACTTTGGCTTCATTAGCTAGATTAGGTAACAATCATGTAATCAATTTACCTAGAACAACATTATTGGAAGTGAAATGAATTTATTATTGGTTTATTGTCACTTCTATGCTGTCTCATGTCAATCATGTCTCACTCAAGGAGTTCCCTCTGTTTTTTCCCAGCTTAAAGATATGGGCAATTACAAAACACAAGATAAACAGAAGTTCTCCATCCCTCTTCCTCCCCCCTCCTTTGTCGAAGATAAAGTATGTTACTTCTAATTGATGCTTATTATCCAGCCACAAGAAACAATTCCCACTTTACAAGGGAGTTCCAAGGGCGAGCACTTGGACATATGAGCATGGATTCTGAGCTGCCAAGGAAGTATGTGTTCCCTTTGTACATTTAATGTTGCCCCAAATTTGTCCTTCAAATATTGATCTGATACATTATTAGGTCCTCCATTTGGCAAGCTGTTGGTCAGTTTTGTTCTATATCTTTCTCTCCATTAATCTGTTGGTTTGATTGGCACTCATGATTCAGATCATTGACAAGGCTCATTAAGCCAGTAGCACAACCCGTTTTTGAAGTTATTAGCATGGAGAATGTGGTGTTGTATGCTAGGGTATTATTGTGGTGATGATCTGAAAGATGGCCTCCAATTTCATTCTTCATAGCCTTACTGTCCTCTGTTTTCTCCTTGGCACTATGCTTATATTGAAGGTTTGCATTTTTTCCTGTGGACTTGAAGTGTCTTGAGTATGCATTTATGGTGACTGTTAATAAAGTCCTTTGTTGTCTAATCATCACATTTTTCTTTTGTAGCCTGATTGTCCACACTATTTGTGGAGTTCGTGCACAGTCTGGTATAGATTATGGTGCTAATACTTCATACCTTATGTAGTCTAGGTAAACAATATATTCTTCTTCTTTTCATGAGGTGCTATTCTGTTTGGCTTTTCATTTTACTTAATAGAATGATGTAAATGTGTAAGTGGTTATCTATGTTTTAAACCATTTTATAATCAAATTTGATAATCAAAATTTTCATCTATCTTAATTGTGCAATCCCTTATGGCAAAGTGACTATGCATAATCACTTTAACTTTTATATATCAGGACACAATGGTTATGTCCTGTTGTGCACACAATAGTTGAATTGCGGATTAAGAGGTCTAGTCCAATCATCCTTTTTCATTTTGTTTTTCTAATTTGAACAGAATATCAAACTCTTCTTTCTAATCATCTTGCATTGCGGATTTATCTGAATCACTCCCATTTTGTAAAATTTTGCAAACTACTATTGGTTTGTTTTGGGGCTCAATTCTATATAATGTTTAATTGCGAAAATGGTCTTATCCAGCATACAGAAATATATACTACAATATTTAATATCCTGTACTTTACTCCTTAGAATTTGCTACCATTGGCGGGTGGGGAATCAAAACACTAGAATAGTCTAGAAGAGCTTAGACGTGCAAAGTATTAACTTTGTTTACTAGAAAAGGGAAATATAATAGTCGTTTGCCCATTATGGTCAATTGATAGAATCATTTTGGCTTCAAATTAATATTTCTCATTGGAGTTGGAATAATAACCATAATCAATTTGCTCATAAATATGTTTTTTCTATTTTCTCCCCTTCTTTTAGTCACAATCACTAACCTTGTTTTAAAGTCCATATATAATATTCATTTTGTTGTATATAGTATTTATGTTCTCCCAAACTATTGTCAAATGCTTTAAAACTCCATTTTCTTAATTCATATTTATAATTTTTCTTATTCTAGAAGTAGTTCCAAACTATTAATTGACTTTTGTTTACTAATATTGATATATGAGATTGAAATTGTATAGTTCTTAGGCATTCTTAGAAGACCATACCATATTATAAATTTAATATTAAAAATAATATGTAGAAAAATTGGAACTAAATCACATTTACAGTATGCAAAATAAGGTATAATGAAAATACTTACTTTCCAAACTGATAGTATGTTCTTTTCTTTAATTAGCTTTGTTAGAGTATTTGTGCAATTATCCTCAATGTTCATATTCAAAATATTTTTAGTATTTAATAGATTTGTGAAGCAAGCTCCCAAGCGTTCAAATATAGTATAAGGAAATTCAGCGAAAAAAAAAGTATAAGGAAAATTGCACAAAAAAAAAAAATCTAAAAGATTTCGTACGATTTTTGAAATTCTTATAAAATAACTTCATGTTAACAATTAACAAATTTTCTAAAATCTATTAAATTATAAACCTCATTCGTAATTTTAAATACAATTCTAAAGTTCACACTAATAAGGGGAAAAAATTATTTCATTTATGCGTGTGCAACAATACATTAGTATCAAAGTAAAAGTAAAAATAAAAAAATAAAAAAAAATTACAAAATGACTAACATAGAGAATAAGTAAAAAAAAAAAAAAAAAAAAAAAAGTGAAACGAGGGTTGAAGGTTGATAGAATAGTATACTGGAAGGTGATCTCTAGAAGGAACTTCTTTCAAGAAGAGTAATTGTGGGCCTGAAATAGCCCAAAATACCATGAAAAAGGGGGAAAGCCCAAAATGGATCTGCTGTAGAACAACAACCTTGGCAAATTTGATACATAACAACTTGGGCAAGTCAAAACAAATAGAGCCTAAGACCCTTCCATTTTTGTAGCCCAATAGTGAAAATGGGCCCGTAAAGGCCCAAATCATTTGTGTAAAGGGATAAGAGCAAACCTGTCTATCCACATTAGAGAGAACACGCACGAAAGATATTTGGTACATTGTGCTTTATCTTGATTAGGTGGCAAATTAATCTTTTTATTTGCAAGCTTCTTCTTCTTCTCATGTGACGTTGCTTGGGAAAAGAGCAATTACATGGTATATAATGCCAAAAGGATATTGTTTTCTGGTTTGGGGGGTTGTGCTTTTCATGGTTAGGTAACAAATTAATTAAGCTACTTCTTGATTAATTTACTCGTTCCACTACTTGTTGCATGGGAAAGACAAAACTAGATTGTATAAAAAAGGTTCATACTTCGTACGTAGTAGAATCCACTACATGTTGGTATATTTCTCTCTTTTAATTACAATAGCCACTTGCATATTAAACAAGTTGCTTTGCCACCTAATCAAGAAAAGCACAACTACCTAATGGAGTGGACTTCTTAAAGCTCTCACATAAGTTCAACTGGGGCAGCAGCATATAATTGGTTTTTATAATATGGATTTGTTTTCTCGTTTTGTGTGTGCAGCCGGTGATATATATTAAGAAACAAGAATCCTCCACCATCTCCGCATCAACAGCTCCACCCGATGCAAAAGGAAAACATTAATGGCTCGGTCATCAATGTAAACGCACATATGTATGTAGGGATTTGTCAATATAAAACTTTGTATCAAGGCTGAAAGACCAATGACTATATACAATGTTGTGATCATGTTACTCTCATGACTTTGCGTTGAAATGATAAATAAAAGGAATGATATAATAGCGGGAATTATTAAAGAGTAGCCAGTAGAAAAAATTTTTTACCTAAGCATTCAAAATAAATAAATAAAGAGTAAGTAGCATTAAGATACTCTAAGTTCTGGGCTAATGTCAATTAGGTCCAAGATTTTCAAAATTTACCAATTTAGTCCATAAAGTGAACTTAATCCCTCAATATTGTTAGGCCAGTTAGTCATTCTTTTCAATTGTTTCAAGGACTAAGTTAGTTTTAGGAACCACATTAGTCAATTTTGAAAAATTTTGATTTTGATTGACATTAGCATAAAACTCTGGATATATGAATGAAACTTACCCAAAAAAAAAAAATATAGTACTTTTTACTGAGAAAAGATTTTCCAAATCCTAACCATCATTTTTACTTTTGTTTTTGGCTCTACTTTTTGCATGACTTAATTATTATGAGGCCCTCTATAGATTACTCATAGACTTTAGTAGCACAACCAATCTGTATTTTCTATAATGTAAGTAAGTTTTTTTTTTTTTTAGAAGATTCTAGTATGCATGTGGTTTCTCCTTTCATTAATGAATCACATCTTCCTATGGTTTTAAAAACTGAAACAGTTAAAATATTGAACAAAAAAAAATGTTTGGTATTACATTTTTACCACTTGAACTAATAGTTTTTACAGTTAAATCATTGGGTTTTATGGTTTTTATCAAATCAATTGCAGGTCCGGTTCCTATAGCTATTTCCCCTTTTGCAGTCTGCTTCTGATTTTGGTCATGCCCATCATTAATTGTTTGTTATTATAGGTGATGAATTTCAGTAATTAATTAAATTAGAATCTTTTTTGGGACCAATGTGGTCCCTACAACCACTCTAAAAATAGCTTTGTGAGGTGTGATGTCAAATGTCATAAAAGATTTGAGTGTATCTTCCTCATCACCAATTGGTTTTGAGATGAAATGACATTAGCTTATAGTCTGACAAATGGTATCAGAGCCAAGGTCATGAATTTGATTTGCGAGAGTGGTATTATGAGGAAGGGATTGTTGAGGGGACCACAACTTAACTCCCTACAACTACTCTAAAAATAGGCTTGCACGATGTTGAATACTATAAAAGATTTGCGTGTGTGTTCCTCATCACTAATTGGTTTTGAGGTGGAATGGTCTATCTTATAGTGCTTGTGATTTCTTGTCTTTAGAGAATTTTTTTACTAAAAAAAAAAAAATCAAACCCACAAGATTATAAACACCAAGACTGCTTTAGTTTAGTTCCCCTATATTTGATACTTTTTCTTTGCAATGTTTAACTTCCATAAGAAGAATTTTAACTTAAGTTCACAGCCCGTCTGTATGGGCAATGCATCAAGCTTTCAAAAAGGTAAGCTGTCATGTGTAGGCTCTTTTATAAACTAACACTAAAACTAGAAGCATAAATATTCTATAAAAATGTACATATTTTAAGAGCAATGGCAAACTTTCATCTCTTAATAGCACCCAACAAATTAGCCTTGGGCCTCTCTCTGTGTGCATGCATGGCTGTGCTTTTCTTTGTATAGACAAAGCATTATGCTTAATTTATTATTTACTTAGGCATTCAAAATATCCAACAGTCTTTGCACCAAATCCTTATTAAATTTAAAATGTCATGGAAAAATCATGTTAAAGTACAATTATAAACTTTTAATTTAAGTTGTGATTATGTGAAATAAATATAGCAAGCTATATTTGTGGTAGAGTTGATTTTTATTTCTAATTTTTTAAAAATTTGGAAGGGAAGGGAATGAGTATGGGTTTAACGCAGAGTAGCGACTACAATAATAACAATACCGTTGGAGTAGAGTCAAGAGTGTAGAGTTGATATATAATATATTTTACAGAATACCATTGTTACCACTTCACATATAAACGTTCATTACATGACTATTGACTGCATAAAATATTGTGACTTGTTACCCTCATGACTTTGCCTTGAAATGGTCAAAATAGATTTTAGAAAAAAAGACAATAGAATATGTTTATCCTCAATTTTCTATGTAAATGCTCCTTACATAAAGACCAATGACTATATACAATGTTGCGATCATGTTACCCTCGTGACTTTGCCTTGAAATGGTAAATAAAAAGAATGATATGATAGTGAGATTTTTTTTTTTTTTTTTTGATGAGGATAGTGAGAATTATTAAAGAGTGGTCAATAGAATATATTAATCCTCAATGTTCTATGTAAATTAAAAAAGTTCCTTAATTTTTTATTTATTTGAACTTAACGTATAGCTTGTCGTACTTTTATTGGTTCAGAAACATGATGAATGAGGCTTGTAAGTGGGGCTACAAGTAACAAGTTTATAATCAAAAGTTCATTAAATGAGTTATTTAAACTGAGGCAGGAGCATATTGGTTTTTATTAATGGCAACTAGCCAGTAATTAATATATAATAATATGGATTTGTTTTCTCATTTTGTGTGTGCAGACCGTGATACATAGAAATGAGAATCCTCCACCAACTACGCATCAACAGCTTTAACCCAATGCAAAAGGAAAGCAATGGCTCGGTCATCAGTGTAAACGCACATATGTCATTATAAAACTTGTATCAAGGCAGAAAAACAATATAAAAAATAGAGAAATGGTATGTCTACAATATTTTTACAACATTTTTATAACAAATCCTAAGTGGTAGGTTGTTACTGGTTATTATTGTTGGGGCAAAAAAGTAATCTTAGTGTTAGTTTCAAATTTGAACAAATAACAACTAACCACCTGTAATTTATTGTAAAAATATTGTAAATTTGTTGTAGACGTAGCATTTCTCAAAAAAAAAAAAACCATGGATGTACGCATTTCAGCCGAACCACGTTAAAAATAGTCTTCTTCTGCTTCTTTGCGTTCATATTTTTACATGCTTACAATGCAAATCGATCTCCATTGACCCCTTTGACCACCCCTTTCAAGCTCTTTCAAAACAGTGCAGAGCTTGGCTCTGTTTTCTACGTAAACGTTCTTTACATAAGAGCAATGACTATACAAAATGCTTTGACATGTTACCCTTGTGACTTTGCCTTGAAATGGCAAATAAAAATTAGTATATGGTATCGCAAATTATAAAAGAATAGCCAATAGAATAAGTTTTTTTTTTTTTTTTTTTTTTTTAATGGAACCATTAGAATAAATTAATAATCCTTAATGTTTTATGTAAAAACGTTGCTTACAAAAGATCAGTGACTATATATATATATATATAAAATGTTGTGACATGTTATCACGTGACTTTGTCATAAAGTTTAGTCTCGAACGTGGTTCCATTTAGTTTTTTTGATAAAATATTTTATTGTCGAATAAGAAGTTCGGGGTTGAATATCTACTTAAAAAAATTAAAAAAATTAAAAAAAAAACTATAAGTATAGATAACGGGTACCCTCACATCATTACCATTTTAGTCATTACATTTTAGGATCATAGTTAATTTAGTTTTTATATTTTGATAGCTGTCAATTTGGTCTTTGTTATTTTCAACTTACAATCAATTTGGTTCCTACTGTTAACTTATTAACGCAAAATACTTATGTGGCAAACAGTGTACACAAGTGGCACACTTGAAGCTGACATAGCTAAAAAATAATAATAATAAATTTTAATTGACATTAAAAAATTACACCTCATCATTTGAAATAAATAAATAAATAAATAATCAAAATCCTTTTTTTCTTTTAATCTTTTCCTGCCCCCTTTTTTATTGTGCAAAAAAGATCTTTAAATTCATTTGCTCCAATGCTTCTGACCCGGCCAAGAAACTGGGATTTTTTTTTTCTTCAAAATAACACAAATTTTCAAATAATTTCGTTAGTTAGCATTATTTTCAAACTATTTAGAACTGTTTTCTTTTGTTAGCATCGTTTTCAAACTGAGTTCATGGACCTTCACGAACTCGTCCGTAGTTTCAATATGCAATCTCAAATTTGGTGATAGAATGACATGCAGGCCAAATGTAACAAAGAATCTTCACTTCAAAAAGTGCTAAACCCGAAGTTAGATGAGATCTCCTAAAAAGGAAAAAAGTGAAATTGTTTCAGTAAAAAAATTTACTCCTTTGAAAGACACGAAAGAGAAATTTTAGTGTGTATAAAATATTGAAAAGAGAAGAAGTTGTTCAAAATGAAATTCAAAAAAAAAAAAAAAAAAATCCGTTTTTGTATGGTCTAGGATTGGGATGGGAGTCTCGAGTAATGCCAGAGCCTCCAAACCAAAGCTCTACTTCATCTACTCCTTTCTAAGAGAGAGATTTGCACAGATGAAAGGGAAATGAAAAATAGGAGAATAAAAAAAAATGAAGAGAGTTTAGATTTGTTTATTTATTTATATAATTTAGATCTATTTGGTCGTTGTGTGTTGATTTGTGTGATTATTTTTATAAGAATTTGTGTGATTATTGGATCCGCAGAAACATGCAAGCAAATGAATTTAGATTTGTTTTGTTAGTAAGAAAGGGCAGGAAAAGATAAAAGAAAATAAGATTTTGAATTTTTTTTTTAAAAAATCTTTTTAATGCTAAGGTGGAATTTTTAATGTAAATTAATTATTAATTTTTAGTCACATCAGCTTCAAGTGTGTCACTTGTGCACACCGTTTGCCACGTGGGCATTTTTTGTTAGTGAGTTAACAGTAGAGATCAAATTGATTACAAGTTGAAAATAACGAAGACCAAATTAGTTACTGCCAAAATGTAGGGATCAAATTGATTGTGACCCCAAAATGCAGGGACCTAAATAGTATTTTTGCCTGTTATATATATATAAATTTTCTAACAATATTTCTTAAACTAATACTATTGTATCTATAAAAACGTGAAGGCTATAGGTTTGAAATACTATTTTATCTATTATTTAAAAAAAATATTTCAAAATTGTAATTAGTTTTTCCCTCTTAAACTCCCAAGTACTTTGTATCATGGGCGACTCTACTTGGAGCTCAAGGGTTCAAATGAACCCCCTGAACTAGCCAAAAAAAGAAAAAAAAAATATATATATATATTGGCCCCCTTAAAAAAAAAAATTTGAACACCATGACCTTAGATTTTTTTTAAGCCCAGCTAAAATAAGTTTGAATATAATTCTCTTAACAATATGCTGGCATTTAAAAAAAAATAAAAATAAACCTCCTAACCATTATCGTCTTAACAATATTCTTGGCCAATCTTCTAGGTTCTTTTGAGTGGATGTGTATCATAGAGAGCTCTGGTTCCTGAGGAAGTGTCGATTTGGATAACCTGACCAATTTCCCCCAGGTTGTTATGCCTCCTACGTTCAAATTGCCTAAGTTTGTCAAGTACAATAGTATTGGAGATCCTTGCGCCCATTTGCGCATGTTCAGTAAAAAGATGGCACCCTATAGGGACAATCAACCTTTGCTTTGTCAAATCTTAGAAAGCCCTTAGCATCAATGTTTTAATAGCTCTAAACATAACCAACTTTTCCTTGGACTTTCTCAAAAAATAAAAAATAAAAAAAAATAAAAACTTTTCCTTAGAAAGTTAGAATGGTTAAAAAATAGTATATGATTTCGAGAATTATTAAAGAGTACTAGCCAACAGAATATTTTAGTTATTCACTTATTCCTAAATCTTAATGATCCACATGATTCATCCATGAAAATAAAAGTAACTAAATATAAGACCCTAGACATCCTTGGGTTTATGCCAATAATCAAGGTTAACAACTTTCTATCCGTATCATTTACATTTTTTTTTCTTTTCTAATTCTTGATTGATTATTTCCACTTGTATTAGTCATTACAAACACAATAAAATCTTATAACATTTTCATAACAAATTGAGTTATTAGACTAGCTACCACATGTCAAAAAAAATAATAAAAAAAATATATCGGGACTATCATAACTCAAAGGAAGATATTACAAAAATATTGTAAGATATTTTTATGTCATTAGAATTTTTCTTTATACTAAATTCTACTTTGATGGTTTTCTTAGAAAATAAAAAATAAAAAGTAAAAAGTTCTACTTGATGGGTAAGATGGTTGGTTAATGCTCCCTAATTATATATTTTTTATCCTTTGCTGATCTTTACTTTCTTAATTGGTTTTTATTTTTAAGAACTGTACAGATCCTAATTTAAGTATTGATTTAAAATTTAAAAAAAAAAAAAAAAGAAAAAAAAAGAAAAAAGAAAGAAAGAAATGAAATGAAAACAATTTCACCGATGAAGCTAGAAGGAGTGAAGGACTATAGTGGTACAGAATTGTAGTGTCCATTCCGGAAAAAGACCTGTTTCATTTTGTTGAAATGAAGCTGAGAAGAGGACTAGGATTTAAAACGTCATTTCCCTTTAATTAGTATATATTGAACCACATTATTACCGTTGTGTTTTGGGGCACGCGCGTATTACTATCACATGGACAAAGTCAAAGATGCTGCAACTTGATCTTTAAGTAATTTAAAATGTTCCAACGTGAATGTACCACTTAGCCACTTCCTTATATAGCTAAATATGAGAACTGAAGAAGCACAAACTCAAGCGCACTATTGCTAATTTCCTACTTTCTGTTCATTTGTTGCTGTGTTATCAATCGATCCAACTTAAGTTTCAGTCTCCATTAACTATGGCTGATGCACTACTTACTGATCTCTTTAAGCAGTTGGCTTCAATCACTGTTCAGCTGGCTAAACAAGAGATCAAGTTGCTTGTTGGCGTTGATAAAGAAGTTAAAAAGCTTCAACACAAGCTCGGATTCATCAAGGCAATGCTGGATGATGCCGATAAAAGACTTGCAGTGAAGCTGGATACTGAGAAGCTTTGGTTAGAGCAGCTTGAAGACAAATACTACGAGATGGACGACGTTTTGGACACCTGGAGCACTGTAAGGATCAAAGCAGAGATAAAGGAAGAAGAAGGAAAACCAGCTGATATTACCGCTCCAGCTGTTGTTAAGAAGAAGGTATGCTCCTCCTTCTCATCTCCATCATGTTGTTTTAACCTTCTATTGCGTCATGATCTTGGTCACAAGATTAATAGACTGAATGAAAAATTAGATGAGATTTTCAATGACAGAGAGAAGTATGGGATTGACTTTAACAGGCAACCTGAAGTAGTTGTGCGACCAATAACTATGTCCTTCGTGGATGAGTCCAATATAATTGGTCGTGATAGATATAGGGATGACCTACTAAGCGTCCTCTTAGACAATGGTAGTCCAAAGGAAAGAAAACCCCATGTCATATCCTTGGTGGGCATGGGAGGTCTTGGAAAAACCACTCTTGCCCAAATAGTCTACAATCATAGTGAGGTGAAGGAACATTTTGTTAAAAGCATGTGGGTTTGTGTTTCTGATCCTTTCGATCAGTGCAAGGTTGCCAAAGCAATCATTGAATCTCTTGAGGGTCAATCTCCCAACGCTACTGAATTGCAAAGTTTGTTAGATAAACTTTGTAGTTTGATTGGGGGAAAGAGGTTCTTTCTTGTCCTAGATGATGTGTGGACTGAAGACTCCACAAAATGGGAGCCCTTTAGAAATGCACTCAAATGTGGTGCTGGAGGTAGTAGAATTCTAGTGACCACACGTAAAACTGGGGTTGCAAAGATGATGGAGAGTTCTTCCATAATCGATTTGGGGGAATTGTCCCTCAATGACTGTTGGTTGATTATCAATAAAATAGCATTTTCTGATGATTATAGAGAGCAATATAAGGATTTAGAAGAGTTGGGCAAACAACTAGCAAATAAGTGTAAAGGTTTGCCACTTGCTGCAAAGATTCTAGGGGGTTACCTACGTGGCAAGATGTGTAAAGAAGAGTGGGAGAAGGTTTTGCACAATGATTTATGGAAATTAGAAGATATTGAAAATGGTCTTTTGGGGCCATTTTTTTTGAGTTATTATGAATTGTCTTCAACAGAGAAACAGTGTTTCTTATTTTGTGCTGTCTTTCCGAAAGATTATGAATTTAATAAATTGGAGTTAATCATGAATTGGATGGCACAAGGATATATCAACTCAGAGGAAAATATGAAGATGGAAGTTAGAGCAGAGCATTGCTTTGAAAATTTAGCCATGCGCTCTTTATTTGAACACTTTGAGAAAGATGATAATAATGGTAAAATTGTATGTTGCAAAATGCACGATATAGTGCATGACTTTGCGGAATCAATGGCAAAAGATGTGTGCTTCAAAATCAATTATAGTGGTGACAAGGTTGAGAAAGACTTTAAGAGGGCTCGCCATTTGTCATTAATAGTTAGAGAAACATTTCCTGAGTTTGTCTATGAAGCAAAAAATCTCCGCTTTTTAAATTTGGATTTTATTTCTTGTCTAATTGTCCAACCCAAGTTATTTGACCATTTGACATGTCTACGTACATTACGGTTGGAAGGTTTGTCCATTTTGGAACTTCCAAATGAGGTGGAAAAATTGATACATTTAAGATTACTCAAGTTATCTTGTGACAAGATAAAAGAATTGCCTGAAAATATATGTAATTTATGTAATTTACAAAGCTTGGATGTTAGTGAGTGTTGGAAACTTAAGAAATTACCCAAGGGAATAGGTAAACTAATTAATTTAAGACACCTCCTTTTTTATTCCTATATGAACGATTTTGCAATAAAATCATTTCCAAAGGGAATTGGGAGATTAACTTGTCTTAAAACATTAGGATACTTTCCTGTAGGTAAGGGCGAAGAAATATGTAAACTGGGAGAATTAGAACGTTTGAACCACATTCAAGGGACACTTGTTATATCCGGGTTGAAAAATGTGGTAGATTTTGGTGCGATTGAGAATACATTGAAGAAGAAGAACCACCTCCATGATTTGTCTCTATATTTTCTCACGATAGCGGAAATGTATGACAAATTTGAAGAGGAGGAGGAAGAGGAAGAGATAGAGGAGGAAGAGGAAGAGACAGAGGAAGAAAGAAGAAGAAAAATGGAGAAAGATGTAGCCATTTTAAATGCCTTAGAGCCACCTCCCCGCTTGGTATCTTTACAAATTCATTCGTATAAGGGCACCACAATGTATCCTAATTGGATGATGTCCAAATTGACCTGTTTGAAAAGTCTTATTATCGAAAACACCCGAAACCTAGAGCAGTTGCCTCCTTTGGGGAAGCTGCCATTGCTCGAAGATTTACGAATAATAGTTGCCACTATGATTCAAAAGGTGAGAGATGAATTTTTGGGAATAGACATAGAAGAAGAAGAATTATCAAAATCATCCAAAATCAATAACAACAAAGACATCATCATATTCCCAAACCTTAAATCTCTCCACCTTGGATTTTTGACAGAGTGGAAAGAATGGACTGGGATGGGAGGAACAATAGAAGAAGAAGTAAAAGATAATAGTGCTAATGCTTTTGTTACTAATAATACTCCAAAAATTAAAATAATGCCACGTCTTCATTCCTTGGAAATTCGGAAGTGCGACAATCTAGACTCTCTGCCAGACTACCTGCGTAATACTCCATTGAAGAAATTAAAGATCAGTAGATGTCCAATTCTCAAGATAGGAGATTACTGGCCCAACATTTCTCACATTCCAAACATCCGAATTGATGGTAAGCACATCCGAATTGATGGTAAGTTCGTACAAAGAGACGGTCAACTTCCAGACAGCATTGATTCAAAGGTAACTCTTCTTTTCTTGCAAAACTATCCTATCAAATATTGAAATATATAAATACATATATGGATTCAAAGCTAATTAACTTCTATATTTATCCCATCAAAAACAATTAATTAATTAATAATACCAACCACGTCCCTTGATAAATTTTCCCAATATCACAAACACACTACCGCCACCAAATCATTCTATTTGTTTGGGTTGTGATCCTTGTTGCTTTAATCTCTCAGTGGTATGGGTCCTCTTATATTTTATTTTTCTTGTTTATTTTTTTCAATTTTTTGGTTTAGTATTATTATATGGGTCATTGTGGGTTTTGTTCATTTTGGGTTATTTAAACTAATCTGACATAGCTAGTATGCAGTATGCTTTATTTAAAAATCCCCTTCATCAATGTTTTATTATATTTTATTTTTCTTGTCCATTTCTTTTGTTTAATATTATTATATGGGTCATTGTGGGTTTTGGGTTATTTAAACTACTGAGAAGTAGATGATTTCTACTTCTCACTAGTGTTTGATGAAAAAGAATATGTGATTTTGGCTGTATCTGATGAGAAGTATGCTGAAGAGTTGCAGTTCCAAGAGGCAGAAGAGTTGCAGTTTGATGAAAACGGAGATGTGATTTTGCCTGTATCTGATGAGAAGCATGCAGAAGAGTTGCAGTTCCAAGAGGCTCTTATGGCCTTAACCTTTAGCAATAAGGTTAAGGCCAACAATGAAGCCTTAACCTTATTGCCAATACTGTCATGGCTAACGCCAACAATACAAGCAATTCTTCCAACCCCGGAACCAAAGCCAGCAAAAGAAGCTGGAGAATCATCATATACTTTCTGTGAGATTTGTGTGCAAAGGAAAGATAGTGACCAGATGTTCAAAACTGAGAGCTGTGTTCACTCATTTTGCTCTGATTGCATTGGCAAACATGTTGCCACAAAGATCCAAGAGAGCATAACCGTTGTTACTTGCCCTGGATTGGACTGCAAGGGTGTCATAGAACTCGATGCTTGCAGGGCAATGCTTCCGAAAGACGTGTTGGACAGGTGGGACGAGGCTCTATGCTTCCGAAACACTGATGATGTGGTTGAGGTGGACAAGATTGAGGGCAGTAATCATGAGAAAGATGATGGGGCTGGGTTTGAGGCGGATGAACAAGTTGAAGTAAACATTGATGAAAGGGATTTTTAAATCAGGACAGTACAGGGCAGTTGGCATGCACAGAAGAAGACAGATACATTATGATGAGACTGGGTAGTAAGAGCAGGGTGTTGAAGAAGACAATGAATGAGGAGGTCAGATTCCCTTTTAAATTGCTCAATCATTACCTTTAAATCTACATTTATATTGCTACTTTATGCCTCTTATTTCTAGTTACCTTTAATATTTCTATCTTCGATTAATTGCTCGAATTCCATTGTCTGTTTAGATTAGTGATTATACTAGATAAAACCATTTTAACTTTTTTATTGATTAATTGATTTCAATAAATTTTTGTTTTTAGCTACAAGTAGAGTTTTTTCGAATGATGATGGCTAGAGCAAAGAGAGATATAAAGCCTCTGTTTATGAAAATCTCTCCAAGTTTTTTTCCTAAAATAAGATGTTCTTCTTGTAATATCTTTTTTTTCTTGATTTCAATTCCGTGTTTTTATTGGCTTGCTTGTTATTTGAGCTATATATTATTTGTTATTTTTTCTTTGATTTATTACTAATTCATGTGATTAATCTTAACCATCTTGATAAAAATATGTTTTTGCATTTGCCATTTTGGTGAAAAAAAAAAAAAAAAACCCTAAATACATTCCTACTATTCCATGTCAATGTCAATATTGTCTCCCTTATTCAGGTGATTCAAGTTGAACCTGTTTCACTTTTCTCCTTGCTATTCTTTACTTTTATCTCAAACAAACTTAAGCGTCTTTAAATGATCATCATTGTTCAATCCAGGATGCTGGCTGGGGCACACCCATCAAGTAATTATGCTGCCCAGGTCAATTATGTTCTCATTGACTTTATTCTTTTTTAAGTGTTTCCCTGCATTAATTCTTCTTAATCAAATCTACCAATTTTAAAGAGAATCAATGTTTCTTGAATTAGCTTCACCAAATTCTTGTAATTTTATGAAAGATTCATAGCAATGTACGTTTCCCTTGTTAGCTGAGATGTGGAGTGTTGCTTGATGGTGGAGTCACCATTTTATCTTGAAGGAGCTAGCGAACTGTTTGAATTTATTGTGAAAAGAAAAAGAAAATAGGCACATGGTTATAGTAATTGTTGAACGCCTATTATATCCTTCATTTTGCTTTCTAACATGGTGCTAGGGACGTTAATGTAATTTCAACTACTTGAGTTGGCCCTTTTCAGTTTAGTAAATGGTAAACGTAGCACTAGAACATGACAGTTCCTTCATTTAGGAATTGTTAGCCTCTATACAAGATACAAACTTAAGAACCATTGATTTGGTTATAGGTAAATCATGTGGCAGTTTACATGGTTTTTTTTTTTTTTTTTTCCAAAGAAACCTTTAAGGTCCCTAACAGTTGTTTTAGTTGTGTAGCAGATTGAGTTATTTTTTGCTTTCTCAATTTGATAAATAACGATTTTGGTGCATTGTGAAGAACATGGTCAGGGCAGGTGTTACGCAATGATATAAAAGTTGTTTTTGGGTGCTAAGATTAAAAAAAAAAAAGATTTAATGGAAAATCTCTACACCCATAATCCTGGGCTAAAAATAATATAACAGCACAGCATTGAGTAGCAGATTGAGTTAATTTATTCTTTCTTGATTTGATAAATAATGATTTTGGTGCATTGGGGAGAACATGGTCAGAGCAGAGATTACGCTATGATATAAAAGTTGTTTTTGGGTGCTGAGATTTAAAAAAGAAAAAGAAAATAAAGTTAATGGAAAATCCCCACACACATTATCCTGAGCTGAAAATAATATAAAAGCAAGGTGTTGAGAGTAGTTTGTAAAAAATTAGTATGTCATTTATTGTAATATGATTTATTTAGCAAGTTGGTTTGGTGGGGTGCCTATCAAGAAAGGTGTTCAACATGAAGTAAAGGGGGAACCACCCGTAACCTGAGCAATTAATTTTGTATTGGTCTTTGTGGAGTTTCTTTATTTTGGATATTTTGAATAATGTGACATAAATCTTATGCTTTTCTTTTAGGCATGCACGTGGATTGATGATGATCAAGACAATGAATCCGGGCAAGAAATCAATGACAAAGATTTTGAGGTTGAGGTATACAAGATTGAGGCCAGTAGTGATGAAGAAGATGGGACTAAGCATAAGGACTTATCAAAAAAGAAGATTGGACTAAGTATAAGGCGGATGGAAAAGTGGAAGTAGACAAGATTTAGTGAGTTGACCAGTACAGAACGATTGACATACACAAAAGTAGACATATACATATTATGAGCTTGGGTAGTAAGGGCAAGGTGTTGAAGAGGACAGAGGCTATAAAGAGGACGGATGAGGTGAAATTCCTTGATTACTTTCATGATCATCATTTTCAATCTGTGATTATTGCTACTTTGTGCCACCTATTATTTCTGGTTACTGTTAATATTTCTATCTTGGATCAATTTTCTGAATCCCATTGTGTTTAGATTAATGATTATAGTTGTTAAAACTATATTATAATTTTATTGATTGGTTTTATTGAATTATTGCATGTTTATGTGTAAGTGATCATGAAATTTAGTTACAAGTAGAGTTTTTATAAATGATGATAGTAAGAGATATAAAGCCTCTGTTATTGAAGTTTGGGGTGACTTTAACTCTCCCTTTTTTGAGGATTTATTTGACTCTCACCTTAGAACCAGAACGATCAATCCCTCCCTGCTGCCTTCCTTGCCACTCTTTGGGTTTGTGTTCTTTCCTTGAGATAGATATGATCATTATAAAATAGAGATGAAAATGATTTCCAATCATGATTTTTTTAACGCCTTGTTTGATGCAGGAAATTAGGTGTAGGCTTGCAGTTGCAGCGGTTGGAATACTAAAGACAATTGACAATGACATTCCAGTACTCCTCAAGGCATACACAACTCTAAAATTTGATGCTCATGCATATCTCCTTATACAAAACCATGATTTGATATTGAGCCTCTTATATTGGATGTCATCCTCTTCCTAGTGTGAGATATAAATTATCCTTTGGTTGCAACACTACTGTTCGAAGTCTCAAGAAATACAACATGCAACCCATGTTCAATCGTAATGTATTAAGAATGGTACCTGTGTTGTCAAGTTAATGGGCTACTACAATGGTAAGCTTCATTCATCTAAATTGCTATTTTAACTTAACAAAGAGTTAACACTTGAGAAATTATTAGATTGATCTGAACATGTACTTCCTGTTGAAAAGAAAGTTCCTGATGGTTGGATTGTAATCTTGTATTGATTGTGAATCTTAAGCAATTAATTATGAGTCAGAGCATTGGTTCTCTATGTTGTCGTCATGTGGAGTTAAGATTTGAGTTTTTTGATATCTCTAAGTTCAAGTGGATTGGGCTAAGTGATATTAGTAATTTTCTACACAATGATAATTTGTGTAGAAGATCACTCTTCTCCGTAGGAAATATGGAGGACTACCCCCAAAGTTGTTTTCACTGGACTTCTAAAATCATTGACAATGTCACTTTAATTGGAACTCTGGTGCTCTCTATGCTTCAAATGATTGTGAACTAAGTCACATCTAGTTCATCTTAACATAATCTCAATCCAGTTGTCACTTATGATTCAGATCAGAGACAAGTCCTCTGGATTTTACAAATAGCAAAAGACTAGGAGATTAACACAAACCGCTTGCTATGGATGAGGAAGAAAGATCAAGATCAATCTCAAAGAGAAACCCATCTGGGGGGTCACAGTCACAGATTAACACTACTAGTCATGGTACATGATCTACTTTTCCCTAAACAACTTGTATTTTGTTCATTCAATTGACAAATGCATCCTTATTTTCTATTCATTTTGATATTTGTTAATGTAGATCATTTGGAATAATATTAGGTAAATGCATTCTACATAAATTTGATTTCGCTTATTAATTTATGTTTTAATATTACATCAATATGGGCCTTGTGGATTTTCCTGATTTTTTGTATTTAGGCCAATCTAACATAACTCATTATGTGCTATTCTTTAAGGATTTTGGGTATCAATAAGATGAGAACCAGAGTTTTTAATTACAATGGTGATAGAAGAGAAATTTAAAAGCCTCTATTCTTGTGGATGCTTGAGGTGGTTTGGCTCTCTCTTTTTTGCTTCATTTCTCCACCCTTGTCTCAGAATGAAAACAATTAAACCACCCTGCCATATACATCTCCAAACTCTTCGGGTTTGTGTTTTTTCTTATTCCAAATCTTCTTATTTTAATTGATTTGTTTCTGCTTTCAAGTCCATGTTTTCATCATACCCTGCATATTACTTGCTCAGTGGAGAACTTAAATGGTGGAAGACCTCTGGAATGGGTTAATTCTTTGCACTGTTTCTGTTGCAGTTGAATAATATTTAAGTTGTTGGATCTAAAAGCCCATTCAAATTTTAAATTTATATATTCTAATTTCACTATATAGTTATTGTTAACCATATATAGTATTTCTGTTAGAATAATCACAATCAATCTTTTAATCTTATTAGTTGTCACTTCAATTTTTTAAAATGAAAATTATAATGTTCAAATGGAGTGAACGCTGATTTTTTTTAATTTCTCTTATTTTTGTGATATTTTTTTAATAGTATTGATGAAATTGCTTTGTTTGGTTGTTGATGAATGGATTGTTTTTTCACATATAAAGTAACTGATTTATTATCCCAAACCTGCTTGGTAAAATAATCCTGTCAACTGAACTTCATTATTTGTATTGCTAAATGTGAACTAAAAATTTTTTTGAAATTGGAAATCTATTTCCTCTCACTTTCCCTTCTATTCAATAATGTTGATGCATGATGTATATATAAACTAATCTCAGAGACTGTTGCAAAGTATAATTTGTTAGGCAAGGAATCATGAATAAAGTTTATTGGAGGATTTTCATTATATGCATCTCCTGGTTCTTTAATGACCCGCCTAAGTTTACATTTTTAATTATTAAAAAAAAAAAATCATATTTGCACATCACCTACCAGCTAAAGCAATTGTATATTGTCGTCAGAAATCTCCTTATTTGACTTTTCATTTTTGAGCATACAGTTAAGGCTTGATGGCTTCAGCATATAATATGAGTGACATATTAACTTTGGTGTAATTGAGAGCCCCACCCCCTAAAGAAATCTTTAGTGGTACAGAAAACCACAATAGAGAGATTCTGATAACTTTCAAAATTATATTAGTGACTTCCAAGCTCGCACCACAATTTCTGTGTGCCCAGCTGCAATGAAATTGCGAGATTGTCTATAACACCTTGCTAGTACTCACTACTCAAATTCTGTAACACTTGAAGCCTTCTAGTATTTAAATTCTTTAACACTACATGGGAAAATTTGTAGGGAAGGTTTTGGTGTTTGGGAGTGGCATTTTCTGGGTGGTGATTTGACCTTTACAAGCTAGCCTACTATAAAGCAGCAAGCAGATTGTTCGAAACTATTCCCAAAGTATTGAGAAAAGATGTGTTGGCCAAGGATGAAGCAGAAAGTCAGAAACCTCGTTGGCCATTAATGGTGCTATGAAGTTTTTCCTTTAATATTTAAATCTTTCATTTGTAACTTTTTTCACTAATTCTTTTTGGTCTTGTTCTCTTTAATATTTTGAAAATTAAGGCTCCAATTTTTTTTTTCCTAATCATCTAGTTTGAAAGTTATTGAGTTATATACTTGCTCGGAGGTGACCACTAGGAGAGAAGAAGAAATCACAAATACCTTGGATACTCTTCTATAGTAAGGTATATTCTGATATTTCATTTTAATCTTCTGTCTATTTTCCTTTCTATTTTCTCCATCCGTAATATTTAATTTTCTTTTGGAATGAAATGGACATACCTGAAATAGAAGTGAATATATAGAAAAAATTGAGGCATTAAAGTCATATTCTGCTCTTCAGTTGTAATTCACCTATAAGTATCTTTATATTCTTTTTCTTCTTGTGATGCTGTTATATTTGCTTTATAATCCAAGGTCAGTAACTTCTATTTCCAACCTTTATGGACCTAGGAATGTTTTGGTCTCATTCCAGAACATCATGCAATAATGTTCCAATCTAATTCAGCCACATTTAATCTAAACATACAGAAGGCTGTATGTACTAAAAGCCTATTAACCCTTCCAAGATGCAGAAAGAAGTTTAAACTGGAATGCTGGTTCTTTAGCATTCCATCTAGTTTGATAACTACAAAAGGCAACTAGGTAATTTTTCAGTAACACCTTTATTTAGCCTTCCATCTAAAATTTGAATGCTTAACACCTTAGGTGTTTTTATTATTATTTTTTTAAATAAATTATTTAGAAGAATTCGAGGAAGCCCTCATAGCTCAAATCTATACTTGTTAATCATCTAGTCAAAATGTTATAGGATTAGGTACTTGCTATGTATCAAGTTTCTAAATCTATCTAATGCTTGTTCTTTGTCTTAGAGCAGAACGTATTTCTCGATATGGAAGAGTTCAAAGCATGGGAGGCAGCTGCCATTAGGTTTGAAGATATCATGAATACTTTGGCTTCGTTAATTGGATTAGGTAGCCATCACACAATATGTACATCCAGAACAACATTCTTGGAAGTGAAGTACTGAATTTCTTATTGGTTTATTGCAACTTCATTGCTGTCTAACGTCAATCATGTCTCACTCAAAGAGTTCCCTCCATTGTTTATTTCCTTCAAGAAGTACTCTATCTCTCTTCCTCCATCCTCCTATGTCTTAGGAAAAGTTTGTTTTTCCATACTCTTCCTCCCTTTTCCTTCACAATGTGGTGGTGGTATTACTTCTAATTGATGCTTGTTACCGTTAATAACCCCTATCCAGCACAAGAAACAATTCCCACTTTACAAGGGAGCTCTGAGGGCCAGCACTTGGACATATGAGCAAGGATTCTGAACTGCCAAGGAAGTATGTGTTCCCTTTGTACATTTTAATGTTGCCCAAATTTTTCCTTCAGGCATCTATCTGATGCTTTATTAGGTTTCCATTTGGCATGCTGTTATTCAGTTTCTTCTATCTTCCTTTCCATTTATTTGTTGGTATGGATGTCACTCATGATTCAGATCACTTACAAGGCTCACTAAGCTAGTAGCAGAACCCAGTGTTCGAAGTAATATGCATGAAGAATGGTGTTGAATGCAACAGTGAAGAGTATTACAGTGATGATGATCTGAAAGATGGCTTCCAATTTCATTCTTAATAGATTATGTTTACATTGAAGGTTTGCATTTTTTTTCTTTGGACTTGGAAGTGTCTTGATCATGTATTTATGGTGACTGTTCATAAAGACCTTTGTTGTTAAATTATCACATCTTTCTTTTGCAGCCCAAGTGTCCATACTATTTCTGGAATTTGTGCACCATCTGCCATAACCTCTGGGTGCTAATATTGCATACTTAATGTAGCGTAGGTAACCATATATTCTTCTTCTTTTCTCATGAGGTGCTTTTCTGTTAGCTTTTTAAATCATCCTACCAAGCAGTGATTTATGTTTAAAATCATTTTGGATTGTGGGTAAAGTGTAGATTAATAGATTTCGTAATCAACTTTAGCATCTTTCTTAACTGCACAATCCCTTCTGGAAAAGTGGCTATGCATAATCAGTTGATCTTTTATATCACAGGACACCACAGTGATGTCCTGCCAAAGTCAACAATATCAGTTGGAGCATCTACTTCATTTTTTGGCCTATTGGGAACCATGCTTTCTAAGCTTCTAACTGGACAATCTATGCAAATAAGGTAACATATTCTTTTTGCCTTTATGTCTTGGGCTCGTAAAAGTCAAAGTCTGAGACTCAAAGCTAAGGTTTTATCTGATTAACCTAAACTTATATGCTCTTAGTTTGTGAGAATAGGTCTTGACTCCTGAATATTCAGTGTGCAACACTTGTAAGTTGTAACTCTCAAGCTCATTATTGCCATAAATTTGTCCCTTGGATTTCTTCCTCGTGTGGTCAATTCTGCTCATATTGGAGGATTCCTGTCAGGATTTCTCCTTGGCTTCATTCTTTAGGTCTGCAAATCTTCATGCATCATCATAAGAAATAAAGCAGAAATCCAAGCACAAGTGCTATCGATACCTGTTATAGGATTATAGCTTTAGACCTTTAGTGTCTTAATTCAAGGGTAATTAACTTGAACTTTCTCTGAATTCTCAACTTCTAGTTCAAGTATGTACTGTGGAAAAATGATCCAGCCTTGGCTAACCTTTTTCTTTTCTTTTATTTTATCTACCTCCAAAAATTGGCAGATATGCACAAGGATGTATTGAGCTTATTAACAGTTAGAAGCCGTATAGCCATGCAGTCTGCCTTTCTAGAGCATCAAGCACCTGAATGATTTTGTCAATCTATTTGCCTACCTTCAAGCTTTGCAAGTATAACAAAATGACTTTTTTTATGGATGCACATACCACTGTTTTCAAGTGTAAGGCATGCAGGGACTTACGTACTGTGATAAAGGATCTTGGTAGTATACACCTCCCATCGCCAACTTTTAAAAGCTGGCCAGCTTGCAAATTGTGCAGCCACTTCTTTCACACTCATGGCTTGGATACCTTACCATTATTATTGCAGAACTGCATTGTACAAACACTAGGGGTTGTACATTTTTATTTACATTATTATGCCATTCTCATAATACTTTTAAAGTATTTTTCATGTGTATTATTATAAATCAATCCAACAATCCCTCGTATTTAATTCTCCCAAATGGGGAATTTGAAAAGGTAGGGGAGGGGATGGGAGCCATTTGTATTGAAAAAATTTTAATTGTCAATCCCGCTCTTATGATATCAGTTTATATTTATTTCTTTGAATTTCATTTTCCTCATCCATCCTCTCCCTAATTAATTTTTAAAACATTTAAATAAAGGGAAGAGGAAGAGATGCGTTTTTCCCTTCGCAATACTTAATTTTTAAAGCTTCCAAATCTGTTCCGCTTCCCTTTTCTCTCCTTTCTCTCCTTACCCTCTACTCCCTTCTCCCTTCAAGCTTCCAAACACATTGTAAATGGCTAATGCAAATAAAATTCAAATGTTGCTGGTCCTACTTCAGTGTTGTTGTGTGGACGGTGTACCTTCTGTTTCCATTAGTCCATGAAAAAATGGTGCCCTTGAACTTTAATTTGTGTAATGTTATATTTATGATGAATTAAAGGAAATTACATATGTAGGATTATTTATTTATTTATTTTATGAGTATATATGTAGGTTTGTGAGTTGGTTAAATAGTGGAACTCATCACTTTTTGGGGGTCATGCTACCATACCCCCCTCTTTTTTTGGGGGTACAGTACCCACCTAAATCTACACTGTTAAATCAATGAAAATTTGATCCGGACCATTCATTTAATTTGGAGTAATTTAAAGTAAATATTAGCTACCAGTCAAACAAGTTATATATATATAAGTAAAAAATCTAAAACAACCCAGTGAATAGTGTGCGCTTCTCCAGTTCTCCTTTTCAAAAACAAATTTCTCTCTGTCACGCTCCGGACTCTATATCACGCTTCGGATTGTATATCGCGCTTCCGATTCGGTTTATCCAAAGAACCCAAAATTCGATTTCTTCTATATTAGCTTCTTCTCTTACTAATCAACCACAATAACCCAGGGCAGCTAAACAAAACCCAAAGAAGAAACAGTATTGGCCGTTCTCTGCTCGGCAACAATATTTGAAATAGGTTTGTCTTTCTCTTTCTCTTTCTCTCTGACAAAGTTGATTTCACTACTAATATACAGATTATTAAAGATTCTTTGCCTATCAACGCATGATTTGTGTTTAGTTTTATTCATTGTTAGTAATCCCTAATACTATTAATTGATTTGGGTTTTTATTTTTATTATTTTGATAGGAGATTTGGGTGTTGTTTGTTAACTTTGTTTCGAAAGTTGATTTGGAATTTCCTCCTATTTGAGAAACAAAATTTCAATACCCATGATTGCTGTTTTCTTTAGAAATTAGAGGGTTTCTCTATTTTCTTTCTAATAAAATGTTTATGACTTAAAAAAAAGAAAAGGAATGCATATGTGGTTGGATTTGGACCCTACACTTGGAATGGTAGTGAGCAAAGGAAGAGGAAGCATTGGCTAAAAGATCTTATTCTTGGTCCATGCCAAAGGCGTGACTACTTTGGGAAGAAAATAAGATATGCACCTAACATGGGACTTAAGTACTCACAAAAAATGAGATAGTGACTTTCTAAAGTCAGCAACTATAGGGACACCCCTTATTGGTTGAATGCATGTTGGACTACCTTAGAGACACATGTATAATTCACAGTACTCCTGATGTCCTTCTCAATGTCCAAGACTTATTTCCCAAGTAGTGGCAAAGTCACCTACCCACAGGTCTTAGTGCCACGTTGGCGCAATCTCTATTCCCTAATCAGCTTTCCATATCACAGCTATGGAAAGGTCCAAAATAGAGAAATGATGACTTGACACCTGTCTTTGTACTTAGCCGTATTTCTCAAATTATAAGAGGAACATTCAACTATATTTTAGGACCCAAGTAAATATTTGAAGAAGAGAGTAGAAAGTTGATAAGATAGGAAGGTAGAAAACAAGGTCTCTCTTTAAGGAAGAACACCCTTATTGTACAAGAGTGACCTCTTTTCCCCACATAATACAAATTTGAATAGAGCAAGAACATTCAATTCTTGCTCAAACCGTAGTTTTTCATCCCTTTTCCTAGGGTTTTCCACATACATCTTGTGTCCTTTTTACATTCTTGCTATCACTTTCTTCTTCTCTAACATGTGTTATGTCAAAGCTAGCATCTTTGTCACTTAGAAGCTTTTTCATGTAAATGTACTGTTAGATAACTTATTTTATTCCTTTTTATAAGCTTAAATCTAACTTGCACGTACAAAACCCAAACCCTAAGTTTTTCTTATATAGTTTGTGTTTGTTTGGTGTTATGCTTATGATTATTTAGTTATAAATCATCAATATCATATTATATATAATAAAAGTTGAGCTTAGACGCTGTGGTTGCGCCAAGTGGCAGCACCAAACTGAAGAAATTTTGTTAGATTTTTAGATTTAAAAAAAAAATGGATGTAATTTTTTTTTCTTATCTTCTTCTAAAATTTCTAAGTTGATAAAAATCTTAATTTAATTACAAACCAAATTCTTTGCTTCATCTATTTCTTCTTAATTTGATTACAATCCAAAATCTTCATCTTTATCTAATCCTTTTTTATTTATTTAAATTACTACACCTATTGCTACACGTAAAAAATATAAAAATATAAAAAAATGTTGATATAATTTTTTTTAAAATCTTTTTCTCCTATTTTTTCTAAGTTGATAAAAATCTTAATTTAACTACAATCCAAATTCTTCTCTTTATCTCTGTTTCTTTTTAATTTGATTACAATCCAAAATCTTCATCTTCATCTAATTCTTTTTTTTTTTTCATTTAAATTACTACACCTATTGCTACATGTATATATAAATAAATAACTAAAACAGCAACATGATATTTAATTGAGTGAACGTGATTATTTTTTACACCTTTACAAATTAAGTTTGAATCCAAGAGTTATTGAGTTAAACTAAAACTCTACTAACTCTACTCTACTCTACTATTTAAGAATGCTAAATTCAAACAATAAAAAACTAAAATTAAGTGAAGAATTATAGAAGGAAGGATTTGACGGCTTTTCCGTGAGAATAACTATCTTCTTTTTGTTTTTTTTGCACAACTTTGGTACATCATCAGAGAATACATCTCTTATTCTGAGGTATGGATAGTGAGATTTTCTTTGGTAGTTCACTCCCCCAGTTCCTTTGTTTAATAGTTCCCTATCTCTAATACCGGTGTTCCATCTTATCTGGATTTTCTAATTTTGGTTCAGGAGTGAGGTGTGGATCCAGCTGATTTAAATTTCATTCCTATTAGAGCTTAGCTTTCATGTCACCGGTGAAGTATTAGATATACCTTGATATACCTTTTATTTATTTATTTATTTATATATATATATATATATGATTACAATTTTACTACTAAAAGGTTTTAGAAATTTAAAACTTATCATAATTCTTAAAAATATTTTATAATATCTTTTTTGCAAAAAAAAAAAAAAAAAGGTTACATAATGTACATTTCCCATGTAACTTAATTTTTAAAAATATTTTTACTATTTTTTATTAGATTTGATTATATTATCAAAAAATATATATTTTAAAATTTATATATAATTTTTTTATTAAACCTTGCATCGCACGGGCATAATACAGAAATTTTTTTAGATTTTTAAAAAATATATTTATAAAAAAGTTAGCAAAGTGTACTATTAAAAAAAAAAAACAACGCGTATTATAAAAAAAATATAATTTTTCTTTTCCTATAATTTCTAAGTTGATAAATATCTTAATTTAATTACAATTCAAATTCTTCATCTGATCCATCTAATCCTTATTTAATTACTATACTACACGTAAAAGAAAACATTTATAATTTTAAAAAAATATATAATTTTTCTTCTCCTATAATTTTTAAGTAGATAAATATCTTAATTTAATTACAATTCAAATTCTTCATCTGATCCATCTAATCCTTATTTAATTACTATACTACAAGTAAGAGAAAACATATATATATATTAAAAAAAAGGTAGCAACGTGTATTTAAAAAAAAAAAAAAAAGAAGCAACGTGTATTATAAAAATAAAAAAAAATGCAGCAACATAGTGTAATCTAATCCTTCTCAAATTCTACGTCTAATCCATCTAATCATGATATACAAATTTTTAAAAAAAATTAGCAACGTGTATTATAAAAAAAAAATGTTGAATTAAGTTCTTTTTTCATGCATATACACAAACATGTAGCATGATTTTTACTTTCTATTTTTACTTTTGATTATATAATTGTAATTCATTTAGCTTTTTTTTTAATAAAATTATACGTTTTATGAGTTTATACTCACGGGATTTAAACTTCAAGTTTCAGTGTCTTCTCTCATACTTTCAAGGATAAAAATTAAATTCTCATGTGAGTCTCTCTACTTCAAAAATTTAAATCTTTAATAATTTAGATTATTCTTAATAATATATATATATATATATTATGATGCTTTAAGTCTCACACAATATACATTCATTGTATAACTTAAAAGTAAAATATTCATTTATTTTTATTATCTATTTTTAAGTAAATTAATAAAAAAATTATTTACATATGAATTTAGATTAAACCGTGCATCGCACGGGCATAACACTAGTATATATAAAAGTAGAGACCTCATGTGAGAGTGCACGAGGTCCTGCCACATGGCACTCTAATATTGCATTTAACCTTTTTTACCTTTTCCATTAAATTTTTTTTACTGTTACCCAATAAATCAAGTAACTTATTTTTACTATTATATAAATTTAGCATTTTTTACCTCTTTTTATTAAGTTTTTTTTATTGTTATCCAATAAATCATAGTAACTTATTTTTATTAAATTATTTTTATTAAGGTTTTTTTTACTATTACCCAATCGATCATAGTAACTTATTTTTACTATTATATTGATATGAACTGTTCTTGACAATTAGACCAAAAGTTATTCACTATAAAATGGATTACCTTTTAAAAGTAGACTCAACCTTATGAAAAACTTAGGCCAGTTCTTACTTTACATATTATGACCCAAGTTTGACCATTCTCATGTGTAAATCAAAGCAAAAACTCTGACCCTCTTACAAACTCTCTTCTTCCTCCCCCATGTATAGATGATACTTCTAGAAAATCTCATTCTCATGAAATATCTCTTCATTTTTCCCCAATTTCAATTCAATATGCTTTTGTCTATTAATAATATTCTATGCAATTTATGCAGACAAATTCTCTGTCATCGACCAGTGCAACAAAAATATATATAAATCTTGAGATCTCTCAGGTTGCTAAAATAATTGACAAGTGCATATTTCTAAAATTTATAATAACAAAAAAGTCTAATAAATAGCATATACTATCTCACAAAATGCCATTAACTTAATATTTTCTTTAAAAAAATTCAATGATAGGAATGGTCAAAAACATGATCCTATACAAGAAATACCAAAAATACATGCAAAAAAATTTTCATAGGAGGATTTATCTTTAAATAATATGAAGACAATAGTAAAGATAAAATGCATTGAATGAGATCCTATGAAACAAGTTTGTTAATTATTTCAAATTATACTCATCATTTATGTAAAAAAATAATAATACATCATGTTATTTACATTAAAAAAAATAATACATATTAATTTCAAAGTTCATTGCAAGATGTGAACTGCTAGGATATTGCAATAATAAGTAACATTGATACAACAATAAGTTGGTATTACATTTTGTGCGTACTTTGTGAAAGGAATGTTAAATTACAAGCAGGATCATTTTGGTGTGCAAAATGTAAAACAAAAAGAAATCTTTCTATCCCAAAGTTAAAGGCACTCGCATTAACTACATACTCTCCAAATATTATAATATATTTATCTCACTATAACTACGATATATATACAATTGCAAACTACTTCAGATACAAGATTCAAATTGAAGTTTTTAATGCAACTAACAAAACAAAGTTTGTGATTTTTGATCGAGATGCCGAGAAAATCCTAAATAAATCTACAAGATCGAGATCTTGCTGAAAAATAAACTAAGATACAACTTATTTAAATTATAGTAAAAATATTGATATTGGAGAAGGAATCCCCTGTGATTTGAAAGAAAAAAATTAGGAAAAAAATGGATTTCTCTACTTCATTTGAATGAATTCAATCTAAAAGATGGTTTTGAAAATTACATAGTTGCTAAGAATTTTTTATGCGCCTTCAAATGATAAAAAGGTATGGAAGAGAAAAAAAAAACACAATTCAACATGCTATATTAATTCTTTTTGTTGCACTATTCCAAAATTAACAAATATAAAAAAAAAATTATAAAAAACTGTCACATCATTGAAATTTAATATAAATGCAAATACCTATAAAAAATCTTAGTGACAAAGTTCAAACTTTGTAAGATCTAATCAAGAATCTCTCGGTGCCAATTCATTAGTAATTAACACAAATGATGCAACAAAAGGAAAAAAATGATGAAAGCTCAAAAATTGAACAAATATGGAAACTAAATTTCAAATGATGAAGATAGAGAAATTGATGATGACAACAAGCATCACCATACAGCAATAACAAAGCATTGAAGAAAAAAAATTCGTAACGAAACTTTTTATTACATCACATAATAAAAATCAATAATATAGAATGAATTAATATGCTTTTATCAACTTTTATTATACAATATTACTCTAAGTTGTTTTCATTATTGCTCATTACTTGAACAAAATAATTATAATAGATATATGTGTGCAATTTATAATTGTTACTTTTTATGATGAACTCATTACTAACAAAGTTTTATAATAAATATGCTATAATATATGTATAATATTTTCCAAAAACAAATTTACATAAAACATTATAATATTATCCGTGCATCGCACGGGAAACTTACTAGTTTGCTTTTAATTGTAGTGGTGTTGTTCTAATCCTCAATTTAATAATAATGAAAAGAAAAAATGTCCAACCCATGGGTCCAACCGACCCAACCCCGATCCACGTGGGTTGGGTTGGGTTAAGTTGAACCCTTATGATAGGTTGGGTTAGGTTGGATTTTTTTTAACCCACCATGGTGGGTTGGGTTGAAAAAACTTCTCAACCCGATCCATGCACACCCCTAACTAAGGGTATCTCGGTCTTTGTTAAGTTTCTAAGGGTATTTTTAGATATTCTCTATGTATAGGGACCGTTATGGTCATTTTCTTTTGTAAGGGTATTATGGTCATTTTCTTTTCTAAGGGTAGTTTGGTCATATTTTAGTTTCGTGGTCATTTTAGTAATTTTTTAGATTTTATGGTAATTTCGATCATTTTTTAAGTTTCCAGATTATTTGGTCAATTTTGTTTGTTTTAAGGGTGTTTTGGTCACTTCTTAGTTTTTGTGGTCATTTTAGTCATATTTTGGGTTTTTTTTGGTAAGTAGTTTTTATTCTATTTTATTTATTTAAGTTTTAGGGTTATTTTGTCATTTTTTAGGTTCTAAGGGTATTTTGGTCATTTTTTAGGTTTCATCGGTATTATGGTAATTGGCGAGGAAAAAAAGGGAACCATAAAATGTGACAAAAGTACCACGAATGTCTTTCTCAAAAAAAAAAAAAAAAAAAAAGTACCACTGAATGTGAGAATAGTATGGTCAAATGTGATATTGATACTGCCTAATGTGACAATAAAACCATCATTTGTGAGAAAAGAAAAATTGAATCACCAAACGTGACAAAAGTACAGTCACATGTGATTTTTAGTACATGCTAATACAATTTGAAGATGGTATCATTAAATGTCAGAAAAAATACGAGTACAACCAAACGTGGCAAAAGTACCGTTCGGTCTATTTTGGCCCACTTAATGAAAATGAGAAAAGACAGGTTTGGTTGAGAGTACTTATTCCAAATCATAATTTAAATTTATAAAGATGACAAAAGTAATATTATATTTTAATTGCTTAATTTAATGATTTGTGGTATTTGCCAAAGGCCTTGTAAGTTGTAATTGAATTGACACTTACTTATGCACAAAGTGTTTAAAGGTCTAGGGGAAAAAGGGTTCGAGCTGCGAGTTAGCAGCATGTTGTAATTATCTCTAAAAAAAATGATTTGTGGTATATTTTTTTATGTTCTTTTTTCCCTTCTTAGCTGATATTAATATTTTAGTTTTTGAGTAAATTACACAATGTTAGTGTTTTGATATGTTATAATTTGAATTTGAAGACAAATTTCTAAGTCATACAAAAATTAGGAGATTACTATAACTATGATTGTCTTAAGCTTTTAAATGATTCAGTTGAGCATATGAAAGCTTTTTTCTACTAACATATGAAGCTCATCTTGAAATATATATATGTTATTCAACATATCATAGCAGAAATTCCTTCAGAAGTATATTATTGGTCCTCTGAAAGGATTTATAGCACACAACAGTTACAAAATAACATATAACACCAAAGGGTTCCACAAAATTACCCAAATCTGTACCATCTCATCCTATAAAAAAAAATTGCCAATACTATGGCTTCAACACCATGTATACATGCCTTACCACTTAGTTGCAACTTGCAAGACAATCCCTAGCTCCTATCTTCACTTAAGTAAAAAATTTTGAAAGTATAAAAGAAGAATAAAAGACACAACTCTTAGATACTAGCACCAATCATTTCATACACCATTAGAGAAGCCACTCATGCAACATATATGTTGGGACAAAGTCACTAATTCTGGGTGGTATTTGCTTGAAGGAGGCCATCTCTAATCTATGAAGCAATGTCGTTCACAGCACCTAGTCAGTGTGTGATGACAATGCGCCAATTTCTTTCATTGTGTCTAAATATTGAGTCACAAGTTTCTTCTTTTGTGGTCTTGCTTAGGGTTTTATTTAGTAATCATCACTCTAGATAGGTTTTTGTGGATGGTCTGGACTAGAAGAATTTGAGAGACAAAATTGGAGAGAAACGTAGACTATAGAAAAACCAAGAGAGAGGAGAAGAAAGTCAGAGATTCAAAAACTGAGAGCAGAGATTGAAAACTTTTTATTATACGAAAGTGCAGCATGGTGGTAATAGTACTACTCAATGTAAAGATAGTAATATTAAATGTGAGAGAAAATAAGACAATGGGAATGTGATAAAAGTGCAGTGGCATATGATGTAGGTGCTGCATAATGTGAGGTGCTGCATGTGATGTAGGTGCTGCATAATGTGAGGATAGTACTATTAAATGTGAGAAAAAATAAGAGAATTGTCGAATGTGACAAAAGTACAGTTATATATGATGTTAATACTGTTTAATGTGAGGATGATACCATAACACGTGAGAAAAAAAAATAAGGGAACTATCGAATGTGACAAAAGTACAGTTACATGTAATATTGGTACTGCGCAATGTGGGGCTGGTACCATAAAACGTGAGAAAAAAAATAAGAAAACTACCGAATGTGACAAAGGTATAGTTCCATATGATGTTGGTACTGCGCAACGTGAGGATGGTACCATAAAATGTGAGAAAAAAAATAAGGGAACCACCAAATGTGACAAGTATAGTCACATGTGATATTGATACTGTGTAATGTGAGAATGGTACCATAAAATGTGAGAAAAAAAAATAGGGGAACCATTGAATGTGACAAAAGTACAGTCACATGTGATCTTGGTACTGCGTAATGTGAAGATGGTACCATAAAATGTGAGAAGAAAATAAGGGAACCTTCGAATGTGACAAAAGTACAGTCACAGATGATGTTGGTATTGCACAATGTGAGGATGGTACTATCAAATGTGAAGAAAAAAAATAAAGAAATCATAGAATGTGACAAAAGTACAATCACATGTGATGTTGGTACTGTGCAATGTGAGGATGGTACCATCAAATGTGAGAAAAAAATAAGGGAACCATCAAATGTGACAAAAATATAGTCACATGTGATAATGGTACTGCACAATGTGAAGATAGTATCATCAAATGTGAGAAAAAATAAAAGAACTACCGAATGTGATAAACTACAGTCACATGTGATGTTGGTACTACACAATGTGGGGATGGTACTATCAAATGTGGTAAAAAAAAATATGGGAACCACCAAATATGACAAAAGTACAGTCACATGTGATGTTGGTACTGCACAATATAAGGATGGTACCATCAAATGTGAGAAAAAATAAGGAAATTGCCAAATGTGACAAAAGTACAGTTATATGTGATGTTAGTACTACACAATGTAAGGATGATACCATCAAATGTGATGTTTTGGTAACCTGGTATAACAGGTTGCCTACTAGTGGGTACCATACCCCAAAAAAAAAGGGGGTATGCTAGAATTACCCCACTTTTTGAATCTAGATTCATTACTTGCAGGCCAATTACTTATGATCAATTATACAATTTTTTGAAGAGCGTTCCATTCTTCTTAGTTTGATACTTTTTATTTGCAATGTTTAATTTCCACAAGAAGAATTTTAATTAAGGTCATTGCCCATCTGTATGGGCAAAACTTCAACTTTTTTTTAGCTGAATAAATACTTTATTGATCAACCCCCAAGGCACAAATTTTTTTTTTTTTTTTTTTTTTTTTTTTTTTTGAGAATGTACTTGGCACAAATTTAATCCTGAATTTTCTTTATATATATATATATATATATATTTTGAGAAACTATAACTAAATGAGTTATTTTCTCAAAAAAAAAAACTAAATGAGTTATTATTACATAATTTTAGAATTATTTTCTAACTAAATGAATGATTATTATAATATAGCATGCGTAATTTTGTATGTTTGTCCTTGTATATAATATCTGTAATTAAGATTATCAATAAAAACCTTTCTAATTTTTTTTTATAACTCCTTGTTTATTAACAAAGGAGATGATTTGAACTCAAGTAATTAAATCTTTTATAATACTTGCATATTATTGTTACTTGCATATGTGTAAGTTGCAACTAAAAAAAAAACAATAAACAAAAATGTGGGGTGCAAGAGAGATTCTATGGCAAGACTATTGGTGAATGTGTATAAGTTTTAAAATTTTGATAGGGAGGTAGGTTACGGAATACTAACGAAGTGAAGCACAAGTGGGTTAAGTGTCAAAAATGAAATTACGAGTGGGTAAATTAAATTTGAGACAAACTATAGATGGGTAAAGTGTAATTTCCACCAAAAAAGAAATGAGTGGGTTCAAAGGACTAAAAAACCATAGTCTATTAGTTCTACTAAGGTGAGTTTGGTTCAGTTTTTTCAAACAGTACTTTTCAAAAAAGTGAAAGTTTTAAAAAGGGTAGTATGATATTGAGTTTTTATTTTATTTTTAAGCAGTGTATTTGGTAAAAACTATCAAAAAAATGTTTTTCGAAAAAATTAAATATTTGGTTAACACTTATAAAAGTGGCAGTTTGAGTTGTATATATATATATATATATATATATGAAAAGAGAATTTATTGTTTTAATTACCTCTCTTAATGCAAGTTATGGCCACAAAATTTTCACAAAAATTTTACAGTAAAGTCTACATGACAAGTTGTTAATGGTAGGAAAAAAAAAATATCACTAGTAAGTCTAGATGAGAACTAATAACAACTTATTGTGTAAACTTTATAATGGAATTGTTATAAAAATATTTTATAATTGTTGTGAAAATTTGTTGCGTTTTGACGCGATTGTAATTTTTATTTTGTAAATTTTCGGACACGTATCCCGAGTCTTTTGGCTAAATATTGGTAAATTTAAAACATATTGAGGAGAGAGATTGAATTTCGACAACAGTGTTGCCGAAATTCCAAGAAAAGTAGGAGAGAGAATGAGGGAAAAGGGGGAGAGAGAAAAATGGTGAATTACGACAACATTATTGCTGTAATTCGCTGCCCAAATATATGCCCGGCCACTGTAAGAAAAAGTGCTCTGAGTGGTGCCTAATTAAAAAAATTTTCCTCACAATTTCGGCAATACTATTGCCACAATTGAAAAAAAAAATTCCCAATTGTGGCAATGGTATTGCTGAAATACCATTGCCACAATTGAAAAAAAAATCCCAATTATGGGAATGGTATTGCCAAAATTGTGAGGAAATTTTTTTTAATTGGGCACCACTCAGAGCACTTTTTCTCACAGTGGCCGGGTAGATATTTGGACAGCGAATTACGGCAACAATTTTACCGTAATTCACCATTTTTCTTTCTTCCCCTTTTCCCTTATTCTCTCTCCCACTTTTCAAGGAATTTCCGCAACACTGTTGTCGAAATTCAACATCTCTCCTCAAAATCCTAAATAACTTGTAAATATGTTTCAAATTTACCGATATTTAGCCAAAAGACTCCCATCTTGTCTCTTCTTCGGCTATTCTATTCTTCTTCACCCACCCAAAAGACAAGAAGAAAGAAAAAAAATGAGAGAAGAAGAAGGCTACAGCAGCAGTGGGTTTATGGAATTGCACATTTGAAGGAAAGGAAATGAAAGAAGAAACACTACTACCTGCACTGCACGGTGGGATTCTGCTTTTGTACTCCTTGGCAGTGACGAGGAGGGAGCAAACGCACACGCACACGCACACGCACACCCATCTCCATCATCACCCAGAAACGTGACTCCCTCCAAATCCCATTCCGCTCTATTGATTTCATCCGCAAATACCCTTCCGTTTTCGATGAGTTCCTTCCTGGCAGAATCGGAGTTTTGCCCCACGTCCGCTTCACTGGTGAGGCGTTAAACCTCGACGCCGAACAATGCTTGGTTTATTAGAGCGATACTTATAAGAAGCAGACTGCTGATCGCCTTTTGAAGCTCTTGATGATATCAAAAACCAACAAAATCCCACTTAGCGTCATTGATTGCTTGAAATGGGATTTGGGTCTTCCTCATACTTATGAAAAAAACCATAGTTCCGGAGTTCCCTGACTATTTTCGAGTCGTAGGTGGCGGAAACAGAGATGAAGATGGTGTTTTGGAGTTGGTTTGTTGGAGTGATGAGCTTTTAGTTTTGGTTATGGAAAAGAAGGGTTCTATTGCATTCCCTATGCAATTCTCGAGAGGTTTTGAGATGGATTAGAAGTCGAAGAAGTGGGAAGATGACTGGCAGAAGTTGCCTTACATTTCTCCAAATGAAGATGCTTCTCATCTTCTGCCAAATAGTGATGAATCGGATAAGTGGACGGTTGCTGTTTTGCATGAGTTGCTTCATATTCTTGTGCCAAAGAAGACTGAGAGGGATAATTTGCTGTTGCTTGGAGAGTATTTGGGGCTTCGGTCGAGGTTTAAGAGAGCTTTGCTTCAGCATCCGGGTATATTTTATATGTCCACTAAGATTGGAACCTACACTGTGGTTTTGAAGGAGGGTTACAAGAGGGGTTTGCTAGTTGAGGATCATCCATGGATGCAAATGAGGAATCGGTATATTCACCTCATGAACATGGTGAAGGAAGATGGTAAACCGGTTAGTGTGCTGGGTGGAAGTAATGAAAAGAAAAGGCAGACAGTTATTGATGAAAAAGAGAAAGGAGAGGAAGATGAAAGTGGGGAAGAATATGAAGGGGCGTTGTCTAATTCATCTGATGCTGAGGTTGAGGATGCTAGTGATGATGAGTATGATGATGATGAAGATGAAAACAAGAGTCAGAGAGGTGTTCGAAAAAAATGTTGCAGGGAATAGAGGAAGAAAAGCTAGGAAAATGAACTTGGATGTGAAGTGGCTTTCTAGAAAATCTGAGTATGATGATGATGAAGATGGAAACAAGAGTTAGAGAGGCATTCCAGTACTCCTTGAGGCATACACAACTCTAAAATCTGATGGACCGATGGTCATGTATATCTCCTGATACAAAACCATGATTTGATATTGAGACTCTTATATTGGATATCATCCTCTTCCTAATGTCGGTTATAAATTATCCTTTGGTTGCAACACTACTGTCCGAAGGCTCAAGAAATAATTCATGTAACCCATGTTCAATCGTAATGTATTAAGAATGGTACCTGTGTTGTCAAGTTAATGGCCTGCTACAGTGGTAAGCTTCATTCATCTAAAAAGCTATTTTAACAGAACAAAGAGTTAACACTTGAAAAATTATTGGATTGATGTGAACATGTATTTTATGTTGAAAAGAAAGTTCCTGATGGTTGAGTTGTAATCTTGTATTAATTGTGTACCTTAAGCAATTAATTATGAGTCAGAGAATTGTATACTCTCAAAATCTGTAGAGTATAAATGGTAATGAGAACCGATCCACGGCCAACATATATTGTTAGATATTTTTTATGGGCACAGTGATCCTAGAAGTTACAGTAAAGTTCAGGTTTAATACTACAAAATAATTTTACCAGTAAATCTTAACAAAATGGTCTTATGCTATTTGTTTTTTTTTTTCTCGTGTACCTACATTTTGTTTATTATTGCAAGCTGAACTCAAAACTATATTCCTTATGGATAAGTATATCTTGCTTAAGAGGGAGTGGTCATATGGCACATATGAGACTGTCTAAAGCACACAGGATTACATCCTATAATAAATATGTTTTCACTGCCATTAATAAGTTTTAAGATTTAGCCTATGTAGTTGTCTTCACCTTGCGATCAGCTCCAATTTATTTCTTTGATAATTATTTGTTTGTGCATCTCAAGAGTTTATTCATTCAGAGTAGCAGGAGCTCAAGAAGGACTTCAGTAATTTGTAAGGGAATGCAATTTGATTTAGCATTATTTTTGGTTTTCTATGTTATGGTCACATGGAGTAAAAATTTGAGATTTTTGAGATCCCTAATTTAAAGTGGACTGGGCTATGTGATATTAATAAGTTTCTACACAATGATAATTTGTGGATTTGAAATTTGTGTGAAAGATTACTCTTCTCTGTAGGAAATTTGGAGGACTATCCCCAGAGTTTTTTTGGCTGGACTTCCTAAAATCATTGACAATTGTCACATTAATTGGAACTCCAGTACTCTCTATGCTTCAAATGATTGTCAACTAGGTCACATCTAGCTCATCTCAAGATAATCTTAATCTATTTGGCACTTATGATTCAGATCAAAGACAGCTCCTCTGGATTTTACAAATAGCATAAGCCTAGCAGATTAACACAAAAAACTTGCAATGGATGATAAGGAAAGATCAAGATCAATCTCAAAGAGAAAACCCCATCTAGGTGGTCACAGATTAACATTACTAGTCATGGTACTTGATATAATTTTCCCTTAACTTGTGTTTTGTTTGTTCAATTGACAAATGAGTCCTTATTTTCGCTCCTTATTGTAAATAAATTGCTGTTTTTCTATTCATTTTGTTAATGTAGATCAATTTGGAATAAGATTAGGTAAAAGATTCCAGTTGTTGATTGATGGTGTTTGGTTCGGATTTGTATTGCTATTCCTAAGCATTCCTTCATTTGTTGGCTAACGTTCATGGATAGAATTCTCCCTCATACAGGGTTGCTAAATGGGGATACAATTGTGATCTCGTTTGTGTGTACTGCAAGAGAAAGCTGGCGTCAATGTTGGGCTGCATAAGATGGGTATCTATTTCAAATACAACCATTATTTTATTAAAAATGTTAAGGACATATTTTTATGTAGTTGGCTAATTCTTTGACAAAACGCACTCTACTTGTAATTGGGTAGTTCTAGGTGTTTTTAATACTTCAAGAAACAATGTTTCAAGATCAAGTGTTGAAGTCATCAAGTTTGTCCAAGAAAAAGCAAGCTGAAGTGCATAGATTTTAAATCTCGACACCTTCTCGATAGCTACCTCGACACCTGGCTATCTGTCGAGATCTTAAGGTGTTTTCTTATCGCAATCTCGACACCTTCTCGACAGCTGGTGGATCGATCGAGAAAGTTTCTGTCTCCTCGATACCTTCTCGATACCTGGTCGATCGATCGAGCTTCTATATTCATTAAAGCTCGACACCTTCTCGACACCTCCTCGACACCTGCTATCTATCGAGGTTACGGGATTTCAGATTTTCAGATCTGATTTTTGGGCCAGGCTTTTGTATTTGTGTAGGGTTTCTTTTCTCACAACCCTAGACCTATATAAGGCTTATTTTGGAGGCCGTATAATAAGAAAATACAAGGAGAACATATAAAAAAGATTATTCTCTCTGAAAAAGAAGCTACTGCGTTTTTGCGCCTTAGGGTTTTGTAACCAAGTGCTTCTTGATCTTCATTCTTGATGAAGTGAAGAACTTTGCAGCCAACATCTTCTTCTAGTTGGTGATTGAAGTCGCGTACTGGGATCCGCGCAAATTGGTTAGTCACGTACTTGGGATTCGTGCATCAACAAAAAGGGTGGCGTTCATATATTGAAGAGTTCAGAGGTTCTGAAGCGGTAGAAGGTTTCTGCTGTGAGTTCATCTACGGGGATTGTAGAGTCTAGGGACAAAGGTTTTATACTAGATTTGAAACTTCTCTTTACTATAGTGAATTGCTTTTTGGGAAGGTTTCCCCCCAGGTTTTTTACTGTGAAACTGGTTGGTTTCATTGGTTTTCCTGGGTCATCATATCTTGTCTTATTTATTTTTCCGCTGTATATTATTTTGACATGATATTGATGTTTGTTTGTTTTAACAAGTTTTATTGATAATAAATCTAATTAACAACTTGGGTTTAAAACTTGTTAATTCTATCAATCGGGGTCATAAATTTCCCAACAAGTGGTATCAGAGCGGGTTTACTCTGATTGGATTAATTTCCTGAGTGTGATCCATTGACCCCTGTTGTCATGGATAGAGGACAATCTTTATTTATTCCTCCTTTATTTGATGGAACTAATTATGCGTACTGGAAGGTTCGTATGAAAGTGTTTTTGCAGGCTTTAGGTGAACAGGTATGGCAAGCTGTTGAAGTTGGCTGGATTAAGCCAAAGGAAGCGCCTATGGATTGGGATGATGCAACAACCATAACTGCAAATTTCAATAGTATGGCCTTGAATGCTCTGTTTTGTGGGGTGACCAATGAAGAATTCAAGAAAATTTCATCCACTGAAGTTGCCAAGGAAGCATGGACTATTCTTGAGACCACCTATGAAGGTACCAAGGCAGTAAAGACTGTGAAGCTTCAACAACTCACTAGTAGTTTTGAAGAAATAAGGATGGAAGAGGATGAGACCTTTGATGAGTTCTATGCCAAACTCAAGGATATTGTGAATTCTGCCTTCAACCTTGGAGAATGTATAGCAGAATCCAAGATTGTGAGAAAAATCCTTAGGTCCTTACCTGAAAGATTCCATGCCAAGATCACTGCCATTGAAGAAGTCAAGGACATTGATCAAATTCCTTTGACTGAGCTTGTAGGGAACCTTCAAACCTATGAGATGGGATTAGGCTCAATGGGAAAAGGTGGAAAGAGTAAAAACCTATAAGGGTATAGAGGAAGAGATTGAGGGCTCTGAAGATGAAGATGAAAGTGAAGTTGAGGATGAAGATCTAACTTTCATAACTGATGAGATTATCAAACTTCTTCAGTTTAGGAAAAAGGATAACGGTAAATCTCCTAGGAAACCTAAATCCTCTAGGAAGGGCAAGAATGAGAAACCCCTCATCCAATGCCATGAGTGCAAAGGTTTTGGTCATATGAGGATAGAGTGCCCAAACTACCTCATGAAGGAAAAGACCAATGAGTCAAAAGATAAAGGGTTGGTTGCTACCTGGAGTGACACTGAGGATGACTCTTCTGATGAGTTTGTGGATGAATGTCGTCATGTTATGGCCTTTGCTGCCACAACCGATAAGGTGATTGTGGAGAGTGCTAGTGACAGTGGGGATTCTTCTGATGATGAAGTACCCAAAAAGATGACCCTTCAGGAAGCCTATGAAAAGCTATGCACTGAATTCATAAAATCTGAAAAAACTTCTCATCTTTGTAGAAAAGAGCTTAATGAGGTGAAAGCTGAAAAAGATGATCTGTTAGTCAAGTTAGATGAGACTACAAGGTTAGTTGAGACTCTTGTCATGGAGAACACCTCATTCGAAGAGAAGGTCAAGAATCTTGAGGTTGAGCTTAGTCAAGCTAGAACTCAAATAGAAAGGATGTCTAGTGCAAAGCTTGATGAGGTCTTGAGTGCTCAAAAGCCTAGTTCTGATAAGACTGGCTTAGGATATGCTATTTCCTCCGGCCCCTCCTCTTCCACGGCTTCTGGATCAAGGACTGTCTTTGTGCCACAATCTGAGAAAGGTAATAAAGGTATGAAATCTAAATCCTCTGTTAAACCTCATGTTTGTCACCATTGTGGTGTTTCTGGACACATTCGTCCTAATTGCTTTAAGTTGCATCCTCATAAGCAATTGTCCAAACGGTCACAGATTTCCTCTCAAGGACCTACACCTTTGTTTGGAGAGTTATTAAAAACTTTGAGCTTTTTAACTCAATTTCAGGAGAATTCTAATTCTTCTATGTCCTTTAGTAGACATACTAGGACACGTGCATTTTCATCTTCACGGCCAAAGACTCGTGCTGTGTGGGTGATAAAGGATCCTAAGACTTAATTGTCTTTTCTGTTTGTTCTCTACTTTAATTCTTTCTATTTAAAGTAGGACTTTCTTTGCTTGATTTCTTATCTGCTTTTGAAATCATGTTTTCATGCATCATCATATCTCTATCATGCCTTCATGCATAAGCATCTTTCTTTCATGCTTTCATGTTTGTTTAACATGTTTTTGTTTGTTTATTTTCAGTTTTGTTTATTTTGTTTTTGATATAAAATAAAAAAAAAATTGAAAAATACAAAAACAGTGTGTGTTTTGTGTACTTTGGTACTTGTGTACCTTAGATGGCCAATGAAACAGAGTTTTCTAAACTTTGTATCTCTTGTAGCTTAGATGAGCATCTTTATGCACAACTAAGCAAGTGAGCTTTGTGGCTCGTGTTTGTGATGAGTAAGATTAGGTTATTTCTTAAACTTAACACTCATATCACTCTTTTTGATGGGTAGGACTAGAAAATCCTAAGAGAAAGGCATAAATAACCATCTCACCACTGTTGCCCGCCAATCATTAATGACATCTGTATGCTTCGGCATAGCAAAAGTGTGATGTCAATGACATTTGTGTGCTTAGGCATAGCAAAATTGAAATGTCAAAATATCAATGGGTATTTCTTTTCTTTCTCATAAGCCCATATATGATATGCTTAAAAAGAAAATATGCAAAGAAATAAAAAGCAAAAAGATTAAAAAATGCTTTAAAAATGGTTGCAAGCGTGTATTCTAGGAGATGTGGGAGTTATAGGATGTACCTCAAAGGTGATAGTCCCCATCAAACAGTTATGATTGTGTGTGAGTTAAAGTTATTTTCTCATATCTCAGATCATCATAACATGTATACACATATGCAATCTTGCGATATTTTTCACACACAAACACGCAATATTCTTTGCTACTTTTGATACATGTGCAGGTACAATGTGATTTGGCCATCACAAAGGTTTTACATGTGCATATGTATACTCACTAAACTGTCTTGACTTGTTTTTGAAATATAAAATTGGTTAGACTTGTTTAGTGTGTGTGTGTGTTTTGCATCTTTCTTTTGTCATCCATAGCATTTTGTTTCGTTACATTCATGCATTTATATGGATTTCTTATGCCCTCATGATCATCCATGATCATCTTTATGTTTCTCGGGTGAAGCTTTCTAGCTTCCTTGTACTCTTTGTCAATCGTGACAAAAAGGGGGAGAATTTGTGGAGTTTGAGATTCTACATGTTAGGGGGAGAAATACATTCCTCTGTAAGGGGGAGATGTGTTTCATCTTGTTAGGGGGAGTGTTTACTTCCTTCTTCTTATACCTTGGGTCTTGTGACCATGTTTACATACATTGTGCTTATCTTCTTTATATGCTAGTGTATGTCTTCTTTCACCTACCTTTACATGTGTTGTTTCTTTTCTATCTTTATACACATGTTTCTTATTATTTGTATGCAATCTATTATTTCTGTTTCACACTAAGATGCCTTGATGAGTTTTGTTTAAAGTGTTTCAGAAAAACAGGTTGTCAAAGTCTACTTGCCATAAACTCTCTTCTTGCAAAGTTTTTCAAGAGTTTGTGTTAGAATAGATTTTATTGTATGTAACAAGTGAGTATGAGTTGAGTGATTTATGACTTCTCTCATATGTTCATTTTTTTGTTGTGGTTTTGTCACGGATTGCCAAAGGGGGAGATTGTTAAGGACATATTTTTATGTAGTTGGCTAATCCTTTGACAAAACGCACTCTACTTGTAATTTGGTAGTTCTAGGTGTTTTTAATACTTCAAGAAACAATGTTTCAAGATCAAGTGTTGAAGTCATCGAGTCTGTCCAAGAAAAAGCAAGCTGAAGTGCATAGATTTTAAATCTCGACACCTTCTCGATAGCTACCTCGACACCTGGCTATCTGTCGAGATCTTAAGGTGTTTTCTTATCGCAATCTCGACACCTTCTCGACAGCTGGTGGATCGATCGAGAAAGTTTCTGTCTCCTCGATACCTTCTCGATACCTGGTCGATCGATCGAGCTTCTATATTCATTAAAGCTCGACACCTTCTCGACACCTCCTCGACACCTGCTATCTATCGAGGTTACGGGATTTCAGATTTTCAGATCTGATTTTTGGGCCAGGCTTTTGTATTTGTGTAGGGTTTCTTTTCTCACAACCCTAGACCTATATAAGGCTTATTTTGGAGGTCGTATAATAAGAGAATACAAGGAGAACATATAAAAAAGATTATTCTCTCTGAAAAAGAAGCTACTGCGTTTTTGCGCCTTAGGGTTTTGTAACCAAGTGCTTCTTGATCTTCATTCTTGATGAAGTGAAGAACTTTGCAGCCAACATCTTCTTCTAGTTGGTGATTGAAGTCGCGTACTGGGATCCGCGCAAATTGGTTAGTCACGTACTTGGGATTCGTGCATCAACAAAAAGGGTGGCGTTCATATATTGAAGAGTTCAGAGGTTCTGAAGCGGTAGAAGGTTTCTGCTGTGAGTTCATCTACGGGGATTGTAGAGTCTAGGGACAAAGGTTTTGTACTAGATCTGAAACTTCTCTTTACTATAGTGAATTGCTTTTTGGGAAGGTTTCCCCCCAGGTTTTTTACTGTGAAACTGGTTGGTTTCATTGGTTTTCCTGGGTCATCATATCTTGTCTTATTTATTTTTCCGCTGTATATTATTTTGACATGATATTGATGTTTGTTTGTTTTAACAAGTTTTATTGATAATAAATCTAATTAACAACTTGGGTTTAAAACTTGTTAATTCTATCAATCGGGGTCATAAATTTCCCAACAAAAAATTAATTGTTTTTACAATGTCCTATAATCTGATGTGGAGAAACATGTTGGACTGCGTAAAACGCCCAAAACTCATGCTGGAGATATAAAGTTTCCTGGAACATAGTGATAAAAATTAATGTTGTTTGTAGTTTCCATGCATTTTAAACTTACTTTTTTTTTGGTCATTTTCTTGAGGGGTTCGGTTAATGTGTGCCCTAAGGGCACACATTAAGCTTTCCACTTTTGGAAATTTTTTCTTGGGAATTGAAAAAGCTGTCAATACTTTTTCAATTCTCGAGAAAATTTTTTCCAAAAATGAAAATTAATGTGTACCCTTAGGGCACACATTAGTAAAATCCTTTCTTGAATGTTATCGTGTCAGGCTGTCATTTATGTCTAAAGAGATATTCATGTATTTGGAGAAGTCTAAAATCGATATAAGAGGAAAATTTACAGTTCCTTCCTCTGTCCCTTGTCCTACAAATTGATGGGCAAAGGATAAGCCTTTGTTTGCTTGTTTTGCAGATCCCAATTACATGATCTGTGTTGTTCTGAGCAATGCATCTGAAAAGTGTATTCAACCTTCCTTGCACACAGGGCTATTCATGGTTCAGTGGCAAGGTATATGGATTCACAGTTGAGCCTATTAATGGGAGACATGCTTATATTCCGTTCCATGTAAGTTTCTTCTTGGTTGGAAATTTTTTATCTTCCTCACTCATGTCTAGCTGTCTCTGTGAGATATATGTATGTGTTTGTGGGTTTGCAAATGTATATACCCTTTGTGTACCCTTTGTGTGAGATTATGCTTCTTGCTACATTATACATGTCCACAATGACCAATTGAACAAATGTCCATTCATTCAACCTTTAAATATCTAGCCTGCTTTACACATAGCTTGTTGCACCTATTGATCTGGAAACATGATCAATGAACCTGTAAGCAAGTTTATATTCAAAATTTCATTAGATGATAGATGAGTTCATTCAACTGGGGTAGGAGCATATTGGTTTGGACTTGTTTGCTCATTTTGTGTGTGCAGTGTGCAATTGAGAAATAGTGAGAAACAAAGCAAGGTCATGATAAGTGACATGATGTGGGCAAAACTATAGTCTTCAACCAATCTGTCGAGTTTCTTGAAGACTTGGAACATACAGATGTCCTTGATCAAGGATAGAAAAAAGGGATGTACCACAATTTTTATCAACAAATAGGCAGAACCATTTGGAAGCAACATGACCTAAGCATATATGAGTTCCTAAAGATGTCACGACGAAATAGTGAGGAAGAACCATATTAGAAGAAAAAATGGTTGAATAAAGTGACTAGCAGCACTGTCCAATTAGAGTAGCTGTTAATTTGATGTTTTCTGTGTTCTTGTATCCCTCTGTTTTTCCTTGTATGTTGATAGTTGATACTAATTATGTCATGTACGTCCTCTGAAGTCTTGTGGTTTGCTCCAGCATTGTTGATTTGTAAGTTTTTGTGTGAAATTGTCCTATTAGATGGGGCCTACTTGAGCTTCTTGACACAATACCTTTTGAAAAGAACCACAGTATATTATTTTGAATATATAAGAAATCTGAGTCTGCGGGCTTATCTTTTGAAAAAGGCCTTGAGCATCCGTATATACCTTGGAAAATTTTGTCATTTTCTAGTGCTTCCTCTATAAAACCGTTTCTCTTAATTATTGACTGTTTTCCCGTTATCAAATATATGTGCCACTTCCACGTGAAAGCCACATTCTTTTGCTTTGAAGGCTACAAAAGCAATTCCATCTGTTAAGACTCCGATAAATAATGATACATGTCAACCCCCTATCTTTAGAGTTTAGAGTCATTCTCAATATGTATATTGTCACAAAGCAGATATTTTACCCCCAAATTTTATGCCTTATGTCTTTCAGAATGAAACATGGAGACTTTCAGAATATGGATCACTTGCTTAAGTTGTGATGAAACCTCTTCCAATGTCACTCATGGCTTTAGCCTTTAGGTGATACTCTAGTCTTGTATCGATGATCTTTTGTCATTTAACCCTTAAATTTTCAGCAGATTGCTGACAAACAATGGGATTCTCTAGTTGATTATGAGGCGCATTCTGAATGGACTGTTCCTTCTTTCCTTTCTGGGATTTATTCAAAACAAGTGGCTTTTAACAAGTAGGAATGTTGTTTTAGCAAGTAGTTTTGTGACTTGGTAAAATCATCTCCACAAACCTTTTTCCACTATTCCTTGTAATGACGTTTAATCCAACCTCCAAAATCGATGGAGCTTGCCGCTTTGATTGTAAATGAGGATGCCGGTCCATCTAGATCTTGGCCTCCAAGGTGTACTCCCATTACCAAATTTTAGTTTATCTCATTTTAGTTTTTTTCTTAAAAAAAAAAGAAAAAAGAAAAAAAAAAACTTTTTCTCCCTCATATACTCTTGGGTTGGACTATGCATCAGTAAAAGATGCAAAAATTTTAGTTTGTTTACACACATGTCAACTCTAATCAATCTCTTTAGGATTTATAACCACCCCAACATTTTGACTGTTTGAGACCAAAGCTTTTGTTGTTGATGATGATATGTGTTGTAGGAGTACAATAAATGTGAGCTCCATTTTCTTACCTGATAGTAATTAAATTTATGGTAGAACTTATTATTCTTGTAGAATTCTATAAATGCATGCTCTCTTCTCTTATCTGATAGTGATTAAATTTATGGTGGGGCCTACTATTCATGAGTGATGGAAAGTTCCAAGAGTACTAAATAGGGTAAATTGCAAATTACACCCCTAAAGTTTGAGAATGTTTGGATTTTACACCATAAAATTTTAGAATTTAGGGGGATAAAATTCAAACACCTCTATACTTTAGGGGGTAAAATTAAAATTCTGAAATGTCAGGCTATAAAATCCAAACACCCCCAAATTTCAAAGGGTAAAATCTAAATTTTGAAACTTTAATGTGTAAAATCTAAATACCTCCAAAGTTTAGGGGATATAATTTGTAATTTACCCTACTAAATAATTACAAGAATTTGACTTTCACTTGTATGGAAAGTACTATCACTAGAGTTTTTGTTTTTGTTTTTTAGAAGATTGTTTATTCCAAACATAAAGAGGATCATGTTGGGAATGGGAAGCCAGATTGGGCTGTTACTTAGTACAGATGAATTGGGTAAGCACCGTAGGTCATCTTCATTTGAGCTTCGAAACAATGGAGAGGAGCCTAATCTGTCATGGGTTAAGTCACTTGCCAAAGAATCTCCTGCTTATACTAAACAAAAGGTAGCAACACCTGTTTCTATTGCTACATCATCCAATGAGGGTTCAAATATGAACTCCCAAATTGAATTGGTTGGTCATGCTGTGTCGGGAGCATGGCTCGAATAAATGCAGCTTGATCATCTTGTGGCTCAGCTGAATTGAAATCATTATCACTAAGCCTGAGGTAATTAACAACAAAAAGGTTTTGGTAAATAACCTTATTAAGAAATGGGGAGAACCATTTGGAAGCAACAAGAGCTAAGGGACCCCGGAGATAACAGGAGGAGAAGAGAGAGAAAGAATCACAAACTCCAATAGTAAATGCCAGCATGGGAACAACCATATTAGAAGCAACAATTGGAAAGTAAAATGAGTAGCCGAGATTGTCCATGAAATTTCTAGTTTAGATTCCTATATTAACTATGCATCGAAATTATCAATTTATTTCAATTAAGTGATCCACAAAATAATTATACTTTACCACAGTTTAGAATATATATACCAAATCATAAAACAAGGCAATGGAAATGCACCAATTAAAATACATTGGAAATACAGTTAGAACAATTAAAAAACATTGAAAATGCATTGATACTCAATGACATTAGCCTCACCTTATAAAGTAATCTACAACTACAAGTGGTCCTCACACCAAAATGACGATGATTCATGGTGTTTTAGATGCTAAAAAAAAAAAAAAAAACCTAGTCCCATATTCTACTTTGTTGTCATTCTCAAGTACTTTCATGGAAGCCATGAAACGAGTGGAAACTGCTCTCTCATGCATTATATGTGACGTGCAATGTCAACCCAGAATCGCTTAGCCTTTACTTGGTTACTAGTTGTAGACCCGCACGTTGCATGTAATAATTTTTTAGATAAAATATTATTTTAGTCCCTAGACTTTATAAAGAGTTAAGAAAAAAAATAGTTGTATCATATTTTTCATGATCTTGTTTGTAACGTTTTTTACCATTATCATATATCTATTGGTTGATGATTTGTATAACATAGACCTTTTTAAATAAGAGGTAGAACTATTCATTAAATTTTTTTAAGTCATGGTGTATAAAGATTATGATTATCTATCTATCTATCTATATATATATATATATATAATTTCCCTAGTTAGAGTTTGATTAGTTTTAAGTTTAAATTTTGTATTATTATATTTAATTGTTGATTATTTATTTAATTAAGTGAATGTAATGGTTGATTTTATTGCGCTATAAAGTTTCCAATGTCCTCTGTTTAGCCATTTTTATTTTATTTCTTACTCCTCTTGACCACCTTTTTATTTTCCAAATAATGGTTATTAATTGACATTTGATTTCATTTATTTTTTTCTTCATTCATTTATTCTTTATTACTTTGCATGTTCCCTTGCTAGTTGTAAATTTTATAGTTATCAATAAGAAATAGATGTCATGGATGGTTTAAATAGTTATAAATGTAGTTATGTTAGTGGTATGTCAAAGGGGGTTTTTTTTTTCCCTTCTGAATTTTCAAGGAAATATGAAAGGCGTTTCTCTAGTTTGATCTCAATCAATTAAGATATCCATAATATATTAACGGAAGTAATAATGAGCCTTAAATTTTTTTAACGTATGAAGTGGTTAGGTTAGTGGTATGTCAAAGGTTTTATAAAAAAAAAAAAATTTAAATGATTTCACGGAAATGTAAAAGGCCTTTTTTTGATAAAAGAAATTGTGACTTTTTGAATTGAAGAAGTATGATTGTTTTAATTAGGGGTGTTAATTCGGGTTAGCGTGTCGGGTTCGTGTTGTGTCAAGGTAGGGGTATTTGACTAAATGACTCAACCCTAACCCGACCCATTTAATAATCGTGTCATGATCCTTCAACCCTAACCCGACCTGTTAATAAGGCAAGTTGACCTGACCCAACCCATTTAACACGCTTAATAAACGAGTCGTGTTGGGTTGATACGAATATAACACAACCCATTTCAACCTGCATAATATTATATATAACATCAATCTAGAAATAATTATTTTTACGTCTCAAAAGGCAGTGCATACACTTCAAGTCTTCAACCCACATTCAAAATAATATAGTTCAACAAAAATATAACATTCATTTAGAAATAAGTTCTTTACACTCCAAAAGAAGTGCATACACTTCAACCCAAATTCAAAATAACAAAGTTCCACAAAAATAAAATAACATAGTTCAACAAAAATATAAGATTCTTGGAACTCGCCAAATGCTAAGTATCTATATTGAAAGAATTTGAGAAAACAGTAGACTAATCTTGACTATGACCACGATTATCATTCATATATTCTTTGTTGATGTCCAAATTCATAACATCTTCCACAAACTCATTCAATTTCATATGTGTAAGTTCTATGCCAAAAATATATATATATATATATTAGTAGTTCTAAGGTCTGTAAAGTTTCAATTTCCAATTATATCTCTTGTAAATTTTTGTAATTACTTACTTTTCTTTTTAAATTTAAAATATATGTTGGATATAAAAGGTATTTGACAAATCTAAAATAAAATAAATATTTATTTGTTATATGAGTGTGTTAAGTGAGTCATTTTGGGTTGACACAAATAAATTGGCGTGTCAAACGTGTCTATTATGGGTTATGCGGGTTGACCCGTTTATGACCCGTTTCTTATCGTGTCATTTTCAGGTCGACCCGTTTATGACCCAAACCCATTAAAACCTAACCCTAACCCGAAAAAATCCGTGTCGGGTTCGTGTCGTGTTCGCGGGTTGGGTCGAACATTGACACCCCTAGTTTTAATTACCTTATTTATAGATTTCATTATTAAGTTATAAACGTCTAAATTAAAGTAGATGAATATATAAATGCAAAATTATATGTAAAGTTACAATTGCACAAGATAAATATGTATAGATAATTTATTTTTTGATTATTCGTGAATCATTATTTCATTGTTTACTTATAAATATCTAATTTTTTTTTTAATATCTAAATTAAAATAGATAAATATGTAAAGGTAAAATTATATGAAAAGTTAAAACTACTCAAGATGAACGTTTAACCACTTGTAGATGTGTGTTTTTTGAAGACTAAAAGTATATACAATTACTTTAGTTGGAACTATATAACATCATTTATTCAAACACTTATTTATTATATTCTTAAAGTGTTATTAATTACATTCATTGCTACATCATTTGTAAGTTTTTTGTAGTAAATTTTTTTATAACTTTAGCATTTCTTCAAAAAAAAAAAAAAAAAAAAAAAGCATATTACAAGATAAAAAGAATAGATTTTTGTTAAAAAAAAATTATAATATTAAAACTAATTAAATATTATTTAAGTAAAAACAAAAATGTTCCATTTAAATATATCGCCTTAAATTTCGATGCTTGTTGGATCGCCCCGCCTCGAATCATTAAAGGTATCAGCTGCATATACTTTGAAAAAGGCGGGAGTTGAGTTTTTGAGAATAGAACCCAAAAATAAGAAAGATAACGCAATTATATTCCCAAAATTGAAATCTCTCGAATTTCAGGAATTTCCAAAGTGGGAAGAATGGATTGACATTGGAGGAACAAGGGAAGAAGAAGTAGATAATGGGTTTGTTACTATAAAAATAATGCCACGCCTTTGTTCCTTGAAAATCTGGAGATGCCCCATGCTAAAGTCGCTACCAAACTTTCTTCGTACTACACCATTAACGAAATTGGAGGCTCGTCGAAGTCCAATTCTTGAGCAACATTGCGAAAGAGGGACAAGGGAAGACGGGCACAAGATTTCTCACATCCGAAGCATCAACTTCGATTCAGACTAACATTCAGAGGTAACTCTCCTTTGTTTATTTCTGCAAAAATATCAATTAAATATTTTTGATTGTGCAAATAGAAGGAAGTCATTTTCTGCTCTTCAATTCTAATTCACCTACAAGTATCTTTATATTCTTCCTTTTCTTCTTTTGATGCTGTTACATTTGCTTTATAATCCAAGCTTCCAACCTTTATGGGCCCAGGAATGTTTTGGTCTCATTCAAGAACATCATGCAAAAATGTTCCATTCTAATTCGCCCGCATTTAATTTAAACATCATACAGAAGGCTGTGTGTACAAATGGCCTGTTATCACTTCCAAGATGCAACAACATGATTAACCTGGAATACTAGTTCTTTAGTAGTCCATCTAGCTTGATAACTAAGAAAGGAAACTAGGTAATTTTTCAATAATACCTTTATTTAGCCATCCATCTGTGATTTGAATGCTTAAAATCTTTTTTTTTTTTCAAAGAAATAAATTTTTTAGAAGAATGTGGGAAGCACTCATAGCTCAAATCTATACTTGCTAATCATCTAGTTTTAATGTTATAGAATTAGGTAGTAGTACTTGCTTTCTCAAGTTTCTAAGTCAATATCTAATGCTTGTTCTTTGTCTCAGACCCAGAAGTGCTTTTCAATATGGAAGAGTGCAAAGCATGGGAAGTAGCTGCCATTAGGGATCAAGATATTGTGAATACTTTGACTTCATTAGTTGGATTGGTAACCATTACACAATATCTATATCCAGAAGAACATTCTTGGAAGTGAACTGAATTTCTTATTGGTTTATTGTGACTTCTTTACTATCTCATGTCAATCATGTCTCACTCAAAGAGTTCCCTCTGGTGTTTAGTTTATTTCCTTCAAGAAGTACTTTATTTATCTTCGTCCATCCTCCTCTGTCTTAGACAAAGTATGTTTTTAAATTCTCTTCCTTTCTTTTCCTTCTTGCTGCGGTGGTGTTATTACTTCTAATTGATGCTTGTTACCATGAATAACCCCTACCAGTACAAGAAACAATTCCCACTTTACAAGGGAATTCTGAGGGCCAGCACTTGGACATATGAGCAAGGATTCTGAACTGCCAAGGAAGTATGTGTTCCCTTTGTACATTCTAATCTTGCCCCAAATTTGTCTTTCAAGTATCGATCTGATGCTTTATTAGGTTTCTGTTTGGCAGCCGTTATTCAGTTTCTTCTATCTTCCTCTCCACTAATCTGTTGGTATGATTGTCACTCATGATTCAGATCTCTTACAAGGCTCTTCAGGCTAGTAGCAGAACCAGTGTTTGAAATAGTATGCATGAAGAATGGTGTTGGATGCAACAGTGAAGAATTTTATAGCGATAATGATCTGAAAGTTAACCTCCAAATTTCATTCTTTATAGCCTTATGTTTACATTGAAGGTTTGCATTTTATCTATGGACTTCTTGATCATGTATATATTATGATTGTTCATAAAGACCTTTGTTGTTTGGATATTATTACATCTTTCTTTTGCAGCCCAATTGTCCATACTATTTGTGGAGTTCGTGCACTGTCTGCTATAACCTCTGGGTGCTAATACTGCATCTAGCATAGGTAACTATATATTCTTCTTCTTTTCTCATGAGGTGCTTTTTTGTTAGCTTTTTAAATCATCCTACCATGTGGTTATGTATGATTTAAATCATTTTGGATTATGGGTAAAGTGTGGATTAATATTATATCATTTTTGTTTTGACTAAATTTGATTTTTTTTATATTTCATTTATGTTTTAATATTATATCAATATGGGTCTTGCGTGTTGTCTTGATTTTGGGTATTTATTAGACTAATCTGACATAACTCTTTTTTTTGGGCATGTAGTTGGCTCTCTCTCTCTCTCTCTCTTTTGCTTCATAGCTTCATTCTCACACCTGAGAATCAAAACAACTAAACCCTCCCTGCCATCTCCATGGCCACACTCTTCGAGTCCGTGTTTTTTTTTTTTTTACTTATTTCATTTCTTCTTATTGTAATTGAATTGAATTTCATTATTTGTATTCTTGAATGTGAAATAATGAAAGATTTGAAATTGGAAATCTATTTCCTCTTAATTTCCCTTCTATTCTATAATATTGATGCATGAAGTATATAGGAACTTAATCATAGAGATTGTTGCAAACTATAATTTGCTTGCCATGAAATCATGAAGTTTATTGGAGGACTTTCATTATTTCATGTCCTTGTTCTTTAATGACTTACCTAGAGTTACATCCTTAAACAAAAATAAAAAATAAAAAATTGCATATTTGACTTACCTAGCAACTAAATCAGTTGTTTATTGTTGTTGGAATTCTTCTTATTTCTCCTTTCATTTTTGGGCATAGTGTCGAGACTTGACTTTGGCATATTATACTCCAAAAGAAATTTTTAGTGCTACAGAAATGCAGGTAAAACCACAACAGAGAGGAGCAGAAACTTTCAAAATTAAAGCAGTGATTTCTTGTCTTACCAGCTCCCATCACTGTTTCTCTGTGCCTAACTGCAAGAACTTATGAGATTATTTATAACATCTCGCTAGTACTCAAATTCTATACCACTTAACGCATTGCTATTATTTGAATTCTTTAACACTACATGGGATGATATCTTTGTGTCTTTTACTAGAGAGGAGGTTGAGCTTTTAGGGATGGTTTTGATGGAGTAAGGGAGTGGGATTGTCTTGGTTTGTGATTTGCCCATTACAAGCCAGCCTACTATTGAGCGGCTACTAGATTGAATCTAGTCCAAAAGGGTTGAGAACGATGGGTTGGCCAAGGATGACACAAAAAGTCAAAAACCTCGCTGGCTCTCAATGGTACTATAATGTATGTTCTTTAATATTTAAATCTTTCAGTTGTAACTTCTTCCACTATTCTCTTTAAACTTGTTTACTTATATCTGAACAAATGTTAAGAATCCTCAAATGATCATCTTTGGTCAATCTAGGGTGCTAAGTGGGACACAACCATTTGGCAGCTAAGAACCTATGTCAATTAGTATTCTCAAGAATGGTCTTATTTCTTTCCGATTAATGGTCTTAAATCTTTCTGACACAATTCTCTTCCAATTATTCATCTTAATAAAATCAGCCAATTTATAATGAGATTAGCTTCGCCTAAATCTTGTGGCTTAATTAATTTCATGCAGGATTCATAGCAAAGTATGCTAACTGTGGTGAGGACTTGTGCTTGATTCCTGAGTCAACCTTTTACCTTGAAGGAGCTGGTGGAGAATTTGGAAATTAGCTACTCCAGGATGTGAGTCTGCAGATATCTCAAAGATGAAGGTATGGATACCTGTATGCATTCTGTTGCCTTGGTGTTAAATGTGCTCTTTGTCAAGCCTAGCAATTGTGAGCAGATCACCTTTGAAAATTAGTAGAGAAATGAAGAGAAAAACCTTGTAATGACTAGAAAGTTTCTGTATATTGGCTTAAAAAAGATTTCATTGTGTACATGTATTTATAGGTAAGAATCTACAACCTAGAAGGAAAGGCCAGAACAATCCCTATAATCAGTTTTTAATTGATACAAATCAAATCTCTAGAATCATGGGGGAGATGAGCTGAGAATCTAGTATTGAAATATGGTGCTGAAATCAAGGCAGCCAATCAAGTCTGGGAATCACTGAACAAGAAAGAACTTGTAAAGGAGTATTTTGTAGTAACAAATTCTAGCTTTAAAGGCTTGGCTATAATTTCCTTTGTTACGCTTTCAGTCATGGTAAGACATAAAGTATTTTCAATTGCTAAAGTTCATATATACTTAAAAGTAATCATGAATTTTTTTTTAAGTAATCACAAATTTTTTTGTTTCTTAGGATTACTTTACGAAATTGAAGAAGATGGTTATCTAGTCTTAAATGTTTAGGTTAGTTATTGTCTTATTGATACTTTATCTTCATGTTATTTGTTTCTTTCTAGATTTTTCCTACAATCTGATGGGCAAAAAATAGGACTTATTTGGCCTCTGTTGTAGATCCCATGTACATGATATGCACTATTCCAAGCAAGGCTTTTGAAAATGTGTGTTGCATTCCCTTTGCTCACAACCATTCATGGCACTCTAAGTGGGAGACATGCTTACATACCATTCCATTTAAGTTCCTTCATAATTTGAATTAAATTTATATTTTCCTTTGACTACAAGTGTATGTTCAAAATTTCATTAATTGGCAAATGCAGCAAAAAACAAGCTTAATTTGGTATGCTGGTTATCTTTAGTAGCTAATCTAATTTGGTGCCTCATGAAAAGAAATCTCGTTAATTGGCCTAACATTACTACATATTATTTTTATTTAGAGTTTTAATGCTTGAAAATTATTAAGAATAAAGAGAGTGCCCTAAGGGTCCAATTTTTATTTTTTTTTATTTTAATAATCATTACTTTTGAAAGTTATACACTTTGGTACTTGCTAGTTATCAAGTTTTAAATCAATATCCAATGTTTGTTTCTTGTTTCAAAGGCTGAAGTGTTCTGTCAAGTATGGAGGTGACAACCAGGCGGGAAGAAGAAATCACAAATATCTTGGCTTTCTTAATTGGATTAAGTGAGAGTTGGATACTATTCTATAGTAAGGTATATCTGAATATTCTTCTTAGTCTTCTGTCTATTTTCCTTATCGTTTTCTCCATCCATAATATTTTGTGCTGAAGCAACATTTGACAAAGGGCCACAAAAGAAACTCTGTTTATCTTTTTGTAATGGTAGGAAGGCAAGTGCGATGTTTCATTTCTAGAGTAGTCTATATTATAACGTGGCAAATGAAAGGGAGCTTTGTAATTGACCAATTGTCAATGTATGAATTTTCTAGCTTTAATTTTTTAGATTTATCATCTACTTTGATAATTATCAACATTTAGTGTTTTGGATTTAGGAGGTTAAAAATAGAAGCATGTAGATTTCTTGTCTTAGTGATTGAAGAGTTATGCACCTTGGTAGAGGGGAAAGAGTGGGATGAAGCCTAGACCTTTGGAGATTTCAAACACCTCATAAGGTAATTGAGGTGTTTGAATCTTGGCAAGGTAAGTTTGGGCGTCATCGCAATATAGACCTTTGGAGACTAGTGCCGCATTGTTTGATGTGGTGCATTTGGAGTGAAAGGAATGCTAAATGTTTTGAGGGATGTGAACGGTCCTTGCTAGAGATTAAATCTTTTTTCTGTCACACTCTCCTTGCTTGGAGTGTGGCTTTATCGCATTTTACTTGTTCTTCCATTCCTATTTTATTTGATCATTGTAATTTTGATTCTTGATTTTTGCCCCCATAATACATCCCTAATGTACTCGGGTTGGCTATTTTTCTAATAAAATTTTCGTTATCTATCAAAAAAAAAAAAAAAAAAAGAGTGGGATGAAGCCTGGTTTCTTACCATTGGTTTGACAGTTGCACAATTTTGGAATGAAATTTTGAAAATGGACATACCTGAATTAGAAGTCAATATTAGGAAGGGGGGGGGGGGGGGGGTGGTGTGGTGTGGGGGTGGGAGATTGAGGCATTGAAGTCATATTACATTGGTTGAATCTGGGCTCTTCAATTCTAATTCACTCACAAGTACCTTTATATTCTTCTTGTGATGCTATTATATTTGCCCCCATAATACATCCCTAATGTACTCGGGTTGGCTATTTTTCTAATAAAATTTTCGTTATCTATCAAAAAAAAAAAAAAAAAAGAGTGGGATGAACCTTGGTTTCTTACCATTGGTTTGACAGTTGCACAATTTTGGAATGAAATTTTGAAAATGGACATACCTGAATTAGAAGTCAATATTAGGAAGGGGGGGGGGGGGGGGTGGTGTGGTGTGGGGGTGGGAGATTGAGGCATTGAAGTCATATTACATTGGTTGAATCTGGGCTCTTCAATTCTAATTCACTCACAAGTACCTTTATATTCTTCTTGTGATGCTATTATATTTCCAACCTTAATGGTCCCAGGAATGTTTTGATCTCATTCAAGAACATCATGCAAAAATGTCCCATTCTCATTTGGCCTTGTCCATTCTAAACATCATCAGCAAAAGGCTGTGTGTGTACAAAAGGTCCTCTATCACTTCCAAGGTGCAGCAGCAATAAGTTTAACCTGGACTGCTGGTTTCTTTGATCGTCTATCTAGTTTGATAACATATGAAAGCAAACTAGATTTTTGTACAGTAAGTGTAACACCTTTATTTGGCATTCCATCTATGATTTTGAATGCTTGAAACCTTTTTTTTATTTTAAGTAACATTTTTTTAGAAGAACGAGGGAAGCCCACATAGCTCAAATTAATACTTGCTAATCATTCAGTCCTAATGTTATATGGTTAGGTTCTTGCTATTTATCAAGTTTCTAAGTCAATATCTTATGCTTGTTCTTTGTCTCATAGCCAAATTCTTTCTCAGGGTGGAAGAGTGCAAAGCATGGGAAGTGGTTGCTAGTAGGGATCAAGATATTTTGAATACTTTGGCTTCATTAGCTAGATTAGGAGACAATCACATAATCTATTTACCTAGAACAACGTTACTGGAATTGAAATGAATTTATTATTGGTTTATTGTGACTTCTATGTTGTCTCATGTCAATCATGTCTCACTCAAGGAGTTCCCTCTGTTTTTTTCCAGCTTAAAGATACGGGCAATTACATAAACACAAGACAAACAGAAGTGCTCTATCCCTCTTCCTCACCCCTCCTTTGTCTAAGATAGAGTATGTTACTTCTAATTGATGCTTATTATCCAGCCACAAGAAACAAGTCGCAATTTACAAGGGAGTTCCGAGGGCAAGCACTTGGACATATGAGCATGGATTCTAAACTACCAAGGAAGTATGTGTTCCCTTTGTACATTTAATGTTGCCCCAAATTTGTCCTTCAAATATTGCTCTGATACCTTATTAGGTTCTCCATTTGGCAAGCTGTTGGTCAGTTTTGTTCTATCTTTCTCGCCATTAATACGTTGGTTTGATTGTCACTCATGATTCAGATAACTGACAAGGCTCATTAAGGCAGTAGCACACCCGTTTTTGAAGTTATTAGCATGGATAATGTGGTGTTGTATGCTAGAGTATTATTGTGGTGAGGATGAAAGGTGGCCTCCAATTTCACTCTTCATGGCCTCACTGTCCTCTGTTTTGTCCTAGTCACTATGCTTATATTAAAGGTTTGCATTTTTTCCTGTGGACTTGAAGTGTCTTGAGCATGCATTTATGGTGACTGTTAATAAAGTCCTTTGTTGTTTAACCATCACATTTTTCTATTGCAGCCTTGATTGTCCACACTATTTGTGGAGTTTCGTGCACAGTCTGGCATAGATTTTGGTGCTAATACTTCATAGCTTATGTTAGTGTGCATTTGGCATGGATTATTTTTGCTAACTTATTTTACTATTCAGCTTATTTTTGCTACTATTCATGAGTCTCATTGCACTTTTTTGTATTATTCATAGGTCCTATTGTACTATTTTAGCTAACTTTTACCTTTATCTATAGTACTTTTAGCAAAAAGTTTTCAATTTCAGCAAAATAAACGGATCTAAATGGACATGTAGTTTAGGTAAACAATATATTCTTCTTCTTTTCATGAGGTGCTTTTCTGTTTGGCTTTTCATTTTACTTAATAGAATGACGTAAATGTGTAAGTGGTTATCTATGTTTTAAACCATTGTATATTATGAACAACCATTTTTTATTGTAGGTAAAGTGTAAATTGATAAATTTCATAATCAAAATTTTCATCTATCTTAATTGCGCAATCCCTGATGGCAAAGTGACTATGCATATTCACTTTAGCTTTTATATATCAGGACTCGACGGTTATGTCCTGTTGTTTGCACAATAGTTGAATTGTGGATTAAGAGGTCTAGTCCAACCTTCCTTTTCCATTTTGTTTTTCTAATTTGAAGTTTTAAACAGAATATCAAACTCTTCTTTCTAATCATCTTGCATTGCGGATTTATCTGAATCTCTCCCATCTTGTAAAATTTTGCAAACTATTATTGGTTTGTTTTTGGGATCAATTCCATATAATGTTTAATTGCGAAAATGGTCTTATCCAGCATACAGAAATTTGTGCTACAATATTTAATATCCTGTACTTTACTCCTTAGAATTTGCTATAACTGGCTGGTGGGGAATCAAAACACTAGAATAGTCTAGAAGAGCTTAGACGTGCAGACTATTAACTTTGTTTACCAGAAAAGGGAAATATAAGAGTCATTTGCCCATTATGGTTAACTAGATAATGTCCCATGCAATGGGCGGACACTTTACAATTTCATTTGAAAATAATTTTTATGTTTTCTTTTTAAGTTCCATGTATAATATTCATTTTGTTGTATATAGTATTTATGTTTTCCCAAACTATTGTCGAATGTTTTAAAGCTCCCTTTTCATAATTCATATTTATAATTTTTCTTATTCTAGAAGTAGTTCCAAACTATTGATTGACTTTTATTTACTAATATTGATATATGAGATTGAAATTGTATAGTTCTTAGGCATTCCTAGGAGACCATACCATATTATAAATTTAATATTAAAAATAATATGTAGAAAAATTGGAACTAAATTGCAATTATAGTATGCAAAATAAGGTATAATGAAAATACTTACTTTCCAAACTGATGGTATGTCCTTTTCTTTAATTAGCTTTGTTAGAGTATCCGTGTAATTATCCTCAATGTTCATATTCAAAGTTTTTTTAGTATTTAATAGATTTGTGAAACAAGCTCCCAAGTGTTCAAATATAGTATAAAGAAATTCAGCGGAAAAAAAAAATTAGGAAAATTGTAAAAAAAAAAAAAAAAAATCTAAAAGATTTCGTACGATTTTTGAAATTCATATAAAATAACTTCATGTTAACAATTAACAAATTTTCTCAAATCTATTAAATTATAAACCTCATTCATAATTTTAAATACAATTCTAATAGTTCACACACTAATAAGGGAAACAAATTATTTCATTTATGCATGTACAATACAATACATTAGTATCAAAGTAAAAGTTACAAAAAAAAAAAAAATACAAAATGACTAACATAGAGAATAAGTTAAAAATAAATAAATAAATAAAGTGAAACAAGGGTTGAAACTTGAAAGTTGATAGAATAGTATACTGAAAGGTAACCTCTAGAAGGGACTCCTTCCAAGAAGAGTAATTGTGGGCTGAAATAGCCCATAATACCATGAAAAAGGGGGAAAGCCCAAAATGGATCTGCTACAGATATAACAACCTGGGCCAATTTGATACATAACAACTTGAGCAAGCCGAAACAAATAGTGCCTAAGACCCTTCCATTTTTATAGCCCAACAGTGAAAATGGGCCCGCAAAGGCCCAAACCTTTTGTATTAAGGGATAAGAGCAAACCTGTCTATCCACATTAGAGAGAACACGCACAAAAGATATTTGGTACATTGTGATGTTACATGGTAAATAAGGCCAAAATGGTATAGTTTTCTGGTTTGGTGGTGGGTTGTGCTTTTCATGGTTAGGTAACAAGTTAATTAAGCTACTTGTTGATTAATTTACTTGTTCCACTACTTGTTGCATTGGAAAGACAAAACTAGATCGTATAAAAAAGGTACGTACGTAGTAGAATCCACTACTTGTTGGTATATTTATGTTTCTCTTTTAATTAACAATAGCCACATGCATATTTGGTTGTTAATAAACAAGTTGCTTGCCACCTATAATCAAGAAAAGCACAACTTACCTAACGGAGTGGACTACTTAAAGCACTCACATATATAAGTTCAACTGGGGCAGGAGCATAAGAGTTTTTATAATATTGATTTGTTTTCTCGTTTTGTGTGTGCAGCCGGTGATATATTGAGCAACAAGAATCCTCCAACATCAACAGCTCCACCCGATGCAACCGATGCAAAAGGAAAACATTAATGGCTCGGTCATCAATGTAAACGCACATATGTATGTAGGGATTTGTCAATATAAAACTTTGTATCGAGGCTGAAAACTATATACAATGTTGTGATCATGTTACCCTCGTGACTTTGCCTTGAAATGGTAAATAAAAAGAATGATATGATAGCGGGAAATTTTTAAAATTATTAAAAAGTAGCTGATAGGATAAAATTTTTAACCAAGCGTTTAAAATAAATAAATAAATAGTAAGTAGCATTAAGATACTCTAAGGTCTAGGTTAATGTCAATTAGGTTCAAGATTTTTCAAAATTTACCAATTTAGTCTCTAAAGCGAACTTAATCCCTCAAAATAGTTAGGCCAGTTAGTCATTCTTTTCAACTGTTTCAAAGACTAAGTTAGTTTTAAGGACCAAATCAGTCAATTTTGAAAAATTTTGAATCTGATTGACATTAGCATAACACCCTGGATATATAAATAAAATTTACCCAAAAAAAAAAAAAATATATATATATATATAGTACTTTTTACTGAGAAAAGATTTTCCAAATCCTAACCATCATTGGTACTTTTGTTTTTGGCTCTACTTTTTGCATGGCTTAATTATTATGAGGCCCTCTATAGATTTACTCATAGACTTTAGTAGCACAACCAATCTGTATTTTCTATAATGTATGTATGTATGATTTTTTTTTTTTGGTAGAAGATTCTAGTATGCATGTGGTTTCTCCTTTCATTAATGAATCACATCTTCTTATGGTTTAAAAAACTGAAACAGTTAAAATATTGAAAAAAAATGTTTGGTATTCAATTTTTACAAGTTGAACTAATTGATTTTATAGTTAAATCATTGGGTTTTATGGTTTTTATCAGATCAATTGCAGGCCCGGTTCCTATTTCCTCTTTTGCAGTCTGCTTCTGATTTTGGTCGTGCCCATCATTATAAAATCTATAATTGTTTGTTATTATAGGTGATGAATTTCAGTAATTAATTAAATTAGAATCTTTTTTGGGACCACAATATGACTCCCTACAACCACTCTAAAAATAGGTCTGTGGGTCGCGATATTGAATGTCATAAAAGATTTGAGTATGTCTTCCTCATCACCAATTGGTTTTGAGGCAAAATGTCACAACTCATAGTTTGATAAATAGTATTAGAGCCAAGGTCATGGGTTCGAGTTGCGGGAGTAGTATTGTGAGGGAAGGATTGTTGAGGGGACCACAACGTAGCTCTCTACAACTACTCTAAAAATAGGCTTGCATGATGTTGAATAATATAAAAGACTTGAGTGTGTATTCCTCATCACCAATTGGTTTTGAGGTGGAATGGCATAGCTCACGGTCCAACAATCTTAATAAAGAAGTTCTTGCTTACAAGATTTGTGATTTCTTGTCTATAGAGAATTTTTTTACTAAAAAAAAAAAAAAATCAAACCCACAAGATTATAAACACCAAGACTGCTTTAGTTTAGTTCCCCTATATTTGATACTTTTTCTTTGCAATGTTTAACTTCCATAAGAAGAATTTTAACTTAAGGTCACAGCCCGTCTGTATGGGCAATGCTGAGCTTTAAAAAAGGTAAGCTGTCATGTGTAGGCTCTTTTATAAACTAACACTAAAACTAGAAGCATAAATATTCTATAAAAATGTACATATTTTAAGAGCAATGGCAAACTTTCATCTCCTAATAGCATCCAACAAATTAGCCTTGAGCCTCTCTCTGTGTGCATGCATGGCTGTGCTTTTCTTTGTAAAGACAGAGCATTAAGATTAATTTATTATTTACTTAGGCATTCAAAATATCCAACAGTTTTTGCACCAAATCCTTATTAAATTTGAAATGTCATGGTAAAATCATGTTAGCGTACAATTAAGTTGTGATTATGTGAAATAGCAAGCTATATTTGTGGTAGAGTTGATTTTTATTTTTTATTTTATATAAATTTGGAAGAGGAGGGGATGAGTGTGGGTCTAAGGCAGAGTAAAGAATACAATACCATTGTAGTAGAGTATAGAGTTTAGAGTTGATATATAATATATCTTACAGACTCCTCATGTAAACGTTCATTACATAAAACCATTGACTACATAAAATGTTGTGACTTGTTACCCTCGTGACTTTGCCTTGAAATGGTCAAAATAGATTTTTTTAAAAAAATATAAAAAAATATGATGAGAGAATTATCAAAAAATATCCAATAGAATATGTTTATTCTCAATTTTCTATGTAAATGTTCCTTACATAAAGATCAATGACTATATACAATGTTGCAATCAAGTTACCCTCGTGCCTTTGCCTTAAAATGGTAAATAAAAAGAATGATATGATAGCTGGAATTATTAAAGAGTAGCCAATAGAATATATTAATCCTCAATGTTCTATGTAAAAAAGTTCCTTAATTTTTTATTTATTTGAACTTTACATACTAGCTTGTTGTACATTTATTGGTTCAGAAACATGATGAATGAGGCTTGTAAGTGGGGCTACAAGTAACAAGTTTATAGTCAAAAGTTCATTAAATGAGTTATTTAAACTGAGGCAGGAGCATATTGGTTTTTATTAATGGCAACTAGCCAGTAATTAATATATAATAATATGGATTTGACATTTGTTTGCTCAATTTGTGTGTGCAGCACGTGATACATAGAAACGAGAATCCTCCACTAACTTAGTCCCCTGTAGTGACTCTGTCACTAGTAGGGCTTGGGTTTTATTTTTTCGTGGGGTGGGGAAACAGTTTAGGGGAGGGATGGAAGAGTTAACATGCAAATGCGACAATTTGTCCTTGTCTGCAAGGGAAGGAAAGTCTGTTATTCTATCTCAGAAAAGTCAGGAGACAAAGTTCGTTCTAGCAGCTAAGTTTCACACTAGACGAGCGCTGAACTTGGAGGCCGTGGCCCGCACCTTCAGGCCACTCTGGAGAACTAGGGAAAGTTTCCATATTTCCAACGCAGGTAACAGTATTTTACTCTTTGACTTTGATATGGAAACCGATGCCGATAAAGTACTACTCGGTGAACCTTGGTCTTATGATAGGCACTTGGTAAGTGTCCAGCGTTTTGATGGCAATAAGGCTCTAAAAGACATTGATTTCAAGTCTTGCTCTTTTTGGATTCAAATACATGGCATCCCATATATAAGTATATGTCAGAGGGGACTGCTATGGAAATCGGAGAGACTATTGGGACTGTTTTTAAACCAGGGGATGTTTCGGAATGGAAGGGAGGGACGTTTCTACGTGTTAGGGTGAGAGTTGATACTTCTCGCCCCCTGTTCCGTGGAAGGAGAGTGACCTTTGAGGAAGGTTTAGAGCGTTGGGTCTCATTCCAGTACGAAAGACTTCCTAACTTTTGCTTCTGGTGCGGCATGTTCTCGCACGACGATAAAGAGTGCGAAATATGGTTAAAAAGCAAAGGAACTCTTACAGCTGATCAGCAACAGTTTGGCCATTGGATTAGAGCTACCTCATTTGGATCTAATAGGGGTCGGAGCATTGAAGTTAAGGGCTTTGAGCCAAGACAGCCAAGAGCACAGGGTGTAATGGAACAGAGTGAGGAAGGAGTGTTTGAAAAAGGGTCACAAACCAGTGAGGACGTCCGTTCCGGCGGGGGTGAAGAAATCTTAACGGTGGCAGTGACGACGAAAGAGACAAATCAAGATGCCTCTGTTTCAACTACGGGGACCGGGTTTCAAGGGATATCAGAAGCAAACAACACACAGGTAGATTTCGAGGCGTCAATTGCGGAGATTGACAAGGAAATATCACCAAAACAGCCCCTGTCAAATCCTGGAGAAACAGCTAACAAGCAGCAGACAAAGAGCAACTTTTTGGGCAAGGAGGAACGGGGAGATCCAGTGGATAATATGGAGGGCTTGGTGAGTTCTTCAAGTGCACAAACATCCCAAAGCGAAGACTGTCAGAGTGGGGAGGTAGGTTTGTTGGGATGTACAAATGGACAGTCAGCAACAGACAAACAAAAAAAGTGCGCCAAAGGAGGAAAAAGCAAAACTACAAAAGGGTCAGGGGTGTTGGGAAAAATAGGAAATGGGCCCGGCCCAAAGAGTGAATTGAAAAAAGGCCAGTGGACTAGAGTTACAAATAGGCCCATTTCGGATTCAAGGGAATTAGTTATGCATGGGGCTGAAGGCTTTAAACATAAAGCAAAGGAATTACAAGGCAGTGAGGAGTCTTACACAGAGAAGGAGAAAAAACAGAAAACAGAGGAGGAGACAAAAAAACTAAGTGTGCTGTTTGCTACACATTTGAGATCGGCGGAGGTTGCTGAGCAACCCCGCCGGGGGCAATGAGTATTCTTATTTGGAACTGTCGGGGGCTTGGAACCGGCAGACAGTTCAAGAGCTCGGCGACTTAGTTCGGGCACAAGATCCTACGGTGATGTTTTTAGCCGAAACATGGCTGGATGAGGCTAGGCTAGTTGGTTTACGTGATTCGCTTCATTTTGGTCATCATCATGGGGTTTCTAGATTAACTCGTGGTGGTGGCTTGGTTTTGTTTTGGAAGAAGGACTTTGATTTGCAAGTCATGTCTTCTTCCAAAAACCATATTGATGTTCTGATTAACAAAGGTAAGGAGAATGTTTGGCGATTCACAGGTTTTTACGGAGCACCAGAAACTCAGCTTCGTTGGGAATCCTGGGATTTGCTACGAGAGTTAAATAATCGCTTTTCGGTTCCGTGGCTGTGCGGAGGTGATTTTAACGAACTATTGAAGTCACATGAAAAGTTGGGAGGCCGGTTACGTCCGTATGGACAGATGCAGAAATTCCGAGAAGTCCTAGATGAGTGTGGTTTGTTTGATCTCGGTTTTGTGGGAAATAAGTTCACTTGGTTCAAAACTTACCCAGATGGTGGTGTGGTATGGGAAAGGCTTGATAGAGCAGTGAGTTCAGCAGCTTGGTTTGATTTGTTTCCTGCAACTAAGGTAACAACTCTAGTTTGTGCGTCATCAGACCATAGCCCTATTATGGTTTTACCCGAGGGGTTTATTTCGAAGCACCAACGCCCCTGGCGCTTCGAACAAATGTGGCTTGAAAAGCAAGGCTGTCATGACACAGTTAAAAGAGCATGGAAAGCTATATCCTCGGACCCACCTATGTCTAGAGTTATTCAGAATGTTGATACTTGTAAGGCCCAGTTGCAAGTTTGGAGTAAGAATGATTTTTGTAATGTAACTAAATCGTTGACGGAGAAAATTTTTTTTTTTGAAAAAAGCGGAAGAGGCAACAGTGAATGGAGGAAGTATTGAGTTTTTTCTTCAATTAAAAAGTGAGGTGGCCGAGCTTCTCAGAGTGGAGGAGAAGATGTGGCAACAGCGAAGCCATGTGCACTGGATGGTATCGGGGGACAAAAATACTAGTTATTTCCACAATAAGGCCTCACAGCGATTCCGTCGAAACAGCATTTCAGAACTCAAAGATCCTCAAGGCAGACTGTTCTCGGGTAATGAAGAGGTTTCGGGGATGATAGTTGAGTATTACAACAAATTGTTTACTACCTCTAATCCGCATGATTTTGAGGAAGTAGTTCAATTTACAAAAAGGGTGGTGACTGAAGATATGAATAGTTGTTTAATCAGAATTTTCTCAAAGGATGAAGTTGAGATAGCTTTGAAACAAATGGCCCCATTAAAAGCACCAGGTCCTGATGGTATGCCTCCGGTTTTCTTCCAACATTATTGGGAGAGTATTGGAGATGATGTAGTCAAAGCGGTGGTTTCTTGCCTTAACTCATCCTCAATTGAGCCAGGTTTGAATCACACTTTTATTACTCTTATTCCTAAAGTGAAGAGCCCTGAATTTGTTACGGAATTTCGCCCCATTTCCCTTTGTAATATTTTATATAAACTTGTATCAAAAGTGTTGGCTAACAGGTTGAAGAATGTTTTACCCCACATTATCTCTGAATCTCAGAGTGCATTTCAATCGGATAAAGCTATTTCTGATAACATTTTAGTGGCCTTTGAGACTTTACATCATATGAAGAGGAGAAAAAAGGGGAAAATGGGACATATGGCTCTCAAATTGGATATGAGCAAAGCGTATGATCGCCTGGAGTGGGTATTCCTTCAAAGGATCATGGAGAAGATGGGTTTCCATTCAACTTGGATAGGTTGGATAATGGAGTGTATAAAATCTGTGACCTATTCGATTTTAGTCAATGGGGAGCCAAAAGGCAATATTTCTCCCACTCGTGGTATTCGCCAAGGTGATCCTCTCTCCCCTTACCTTTTTCTATTATGCTCGGAAGGCCTAAATGGGTTAATAGAAAATGCAGTGGATAGAAAAGATATTGAGGGGGTGTCTCTTTGTAGAAACGGCCCTAAGATCTCTCACCTATTTTTTGCGGACGATAGTCTATTGTTTTGTCGAGCTAGTGTGGGGGATGTGGAAAAAATTCAAGAGTTATTGGGAAAATATGAACGGGCTTCGGGACAAAAAATCAACTCAGACAAGACCACCCTCTTTTTTAGTAATAATGCCTCCTTGGCTACTAAGGAAGAAATAAAAAGTCTTCTAGGGGTGCCCGAAATCAAGGAGTATGATAGATATTTGGGGCTTCCGGTGGTGGTGGGTAGGAAAAAAAAGGCAAGCTTGAATTACATAAAAGAGAGAGTGTGGGGTAAGCTTCAAGGGTGGAAGGAAAAAAATTTGTCGCAAGCGGGTAAAGAAGTTCTTTTGAAGGCTGTAGTTCAAGCCATCCCCACGTTTGCCATGAGTTGTTTTCGATTACCTATTGGTCTTTGTCAAGATATTGAGATGCTCATTCGAAAATTTTGGTGGGGTCAAAGGGGAGATAGGAGGAAAATTCATTGGGCAAAATGGGAGATTCTATGCCAACCAAAGAGTGAGGGGGGTCTTGGTTTTAAAGATCTTTGCAAATTTAACAAAGCTATGTTGGCTAAATAGGTGTGGAGGTTGATACATGATAAGGAGTCCCTATTTTTTAGAGTTTTCAAGGCAAAGTATTTTCCTAATACTTCAATATTTGAAGCGAAATCTTCTACTGGCTCTTTTGCATGGAAGAGTATACTGTGGTCTAGAGATTTAATTGAAAAAGGTGCCTCTTGGCGGATTGGTAGTGGTAAATCTGTCCGGATTTATAAAGACGCTTGGTTACCGAGTCCTAATGGCAAAATTAGTTCTCCGGTCTTGCACCTATCACCGGAGGCCACTGTGGACTCCTTGATTGATTCAGCAACGGGTTGGTGGAACATCAATCTCATTGATTGGTGTTTTCATCCACCTGAAGCAATACTTATTAAGTCTCTGCCTCTGAGTTCTATCCCACAACTCGACACTCTGGTTTGGTGTTCTGAAAAATCAGGCTGCTATTCCGTTAAGTCTGGGTATAAACTTCTCTGTGAGCTCCATAACATTGAAGCGAACCGTCCACAAATTTCAGAATCACAGAAGGGATTTTGGAAAAGCATATGGAAGATGAAGGTTCCGGGTAAGATTAAGCAATTTCTCTGGAAGGCTTGCTCAAACTCGCTGCCTTCCAAAGAAAATTTGATGAAGCGAAAAATTCTTCATGAATCGGTGTGTCCTCGCTGTGGTGGTGATTCGGAGTCAGTTGTTCATGCTCTTTGGAGTTGTGCCTGCATCAAAGTTGTCTGGGATTCGGATTTTGACTGGGTAGATAGGAGCTCCGTGACTTCTGATTCTTTCTCGGAGGTTTTCCAAAAAATTCTAGCTAAACCTGCTTCAGTCTCGTTATTTGCAACTACGGCTTGGTCTTTATGGCATCAGAGAAACAAAACTCGCCTCCAACAAAATCCTCTGCCCCTCAGAAATGTCGCTAGTTTTGCAAAAAACTATCTCAGCGAATTCAGGGGTATGGAAAGACCCTCTATTCATAGAGTTTGGGCTGTTTCTCGCAGGTGGTGTCCTCCAGTTGCAGATAAGGTGAAAATAAACTATGATGGAGCTATGTTTGGTGAGTCAGACAAGGCGGGTATTGGTATGGTAATTCGAAACTGTGAGGGTCAGGTGATGGCTGCCCTATCAGAGCAGATTTTGAAACCTCCATCAGTGGAATTACTTGAGCTTCTGGCAGCTAGGCGTGCAGTTATGTTTACTGCAGATTTGGGCTATATTCAGTGTGTTTGTGAAGGCGACTCTGAATCTGTTGTCAGCGCCTTAAAGAGATCCGGTATGGAAAATTCTCGAGGGGGGCATCTCATTAAGGATATACGGTCTCATTCAAACTCTTTCCAGAGTATTTCTTTTGCTCATGTAGGTCGGCAAGGTAATGCTGTAGCGCATGCTTTAGCCCAACGAGCGAGATCTTCTCCTTTTTCTCATGTCTGGTTGGAGTGTGTTCCAACGGACATTATGTCTTTTGTTTTTAATGATGTTCCAATTTCTTGATTTTAATACAAGTAGTCATTTCTCAAAAAAAAAAAAAAAAAAATAGCTCTAACCCAATGCAAAAGGAAAGCAATGGCTCGGTCATCAGTGTAAACGCACACATGTCAATATAAAACTTGTATCAAGGCAGAAAAACAACATAAAATAAACCGTGGATGTACGCATTTCAGCCGAACCACGCTAAAAATCTTGTCTACTTCTGCTTCTTTGCGTTTATATTTTTACATGCTTACAATGCAAATCGATCTCCATTGACCCCTTTGACCATCCCATTCAAGACCTTTCAAAACAGCGCAGAGCTTGGCTCTGTTTTCTATGTAAACGTTCTTTACATAAGGACAATGACTATACAATACAAAATGCCGTGACATGTTACCTTCTTGACTTTGCCTTGAAATGGCAAATAAAAATTAGTGTATGATATCGCAAATTATAAAAGAGTAGCCAATAGAATAAGTTTTTTTATTATTATTTATTTTTATGGAACCAACAGAATAAATTAATAATCCTTAATGTTCTATGTAAAAACGTTGCTTACAAAAGACCAGTGATTATATATATAAAATGCTGTGACATGTTATCACGTGACTTTGCCTTGGAATGGTCAATAGAATAGTATATAATAACCATAAAGTTTAGTCTCAAACCTGGTTCCATTTAGTTTTATTGATAAAATATCTTATTGTCAAATAAGAAATTTGAGATTCAATATCCGCTTAAAAAAAAAAAAAAAAAAAACTAAATTTGGATAGCAGGTGCCCTCACATCATTCGTTTGTTAATAGAATATTTTTAAAAAGTTTTAGAATCTTTTTATACTATTTTTATGAAAAATATAAAAACTTGTAAACAATAGTAGTTACTTTTTAGGGAAAAACATCATTTTAGTCCTTACATTTTTGGATCATAGTCAATTTAGACCCTATATTTTGACAATAGTCAATTTAGTCATTCTTATTTTCAACTTACAATCAATTTGGTTCCTAGTTCCTACTGTTAACTTATTAACAGAAAATACTTACGTGACAAACAGTGTGCACAAGTGGCACACTTGAAGCTAACGTGGCTAAAAAATAATAATAATAAATTTTAATTGACATTAAAAAATTACACCTCATCATTTGAATAAATAAATAAATAATCAAAATCCTTTTTTCTTTTAATCTTTCCTACCCCCTTTTTTATTGTGCCAAAAAGATCTTTAAATTCATTTGCTCCAATGCTTCTGACCCTGCCAAGAAACCGGGATTTTTTTTTTTTTCAAAATAACACAAATTTTCAAACAATTTCATTAGTTAGCATTGTTTTCAAACTATTTATGACTATTTTCGTTAGTTAGCACTGTTTTCAAAATGAGTTCATGGACCTTCACGAACACGTCCGTTGTTTCAATTTGCAATCTCAGATTTGGTCATAGAATGACATGCAGACCAAATGTAACAAAGAATCTTCACTTCAAAAAGTGCTAAACCCGAAGTTAGATGAGATCTACTAAAAAGGAAAAAAGTGAAATTGTTTGCAGTAAAAAAATTTACTCCTCCAAAAGACACGAAAGAGAAATTTTAGTGTATAAAATACTGAAAAGAGAAGAAGAAGAAGAAGTTGTTCGAAATGAAATTAAAAAAAAAAAAAAATATATATATATATATATATATATATATATGTGTGTGTGTGTGTGTTTTTGTATGGTCTGGGATTGGGATGGGAGTCTTTAAGTAATACCAGAGCCTCCAAACCAAAGCTCTTCTTCATCTACTCCTTTCTAAGAGAGAGATCTGCATAGATGAAAGGGAATTAAAAAAAGGAGAATATAAAAAAAAAGAAAAAAAAGAAAAAGAAAATGAAGTGACTTTAGATTTGTTTGTTTATTTATATAATTTAGATCTGTTTGGTTGTCGTGTGTTGATTTGTGTGATTATTTTTGTAGGAATTTGTGTGATTATTTGATCTGCAGAAACATGCAAGCAAATGAATTTAGATTTGTTTGGTTAGTAAGAAAGGGCAGGAAAAGAGAAAAGAAAAGAAAATTTTGAATTTTTAAAAATCTTTTTTAATACTAAGTTGGAATTTTTAACGTGAATTAATTATTATTTTTTAGCCACATCAGCTTTAAGTGTGTCACTTGTGCACACCGTTTGCCATGTAGGCATTTTTTGTTAGTGAGTTAATAGTAGAGATTAAATCGATTGCAAGTTGAAAATAATAAGGACAAAAAAAAAAAAAAGGAAAACGCAGACCCTTATAAAGCACAAGCCGCTTATCCACAAAACAAAAAAAAAACAAAAAACAAAAAAAAGAAAACGCATACCCTAAAACCCAAATTGTATTTCCCGATCAAAATTCAGACTCAAACTTGCGATTCTTCGCTGCACCTCCATATACACACATTTGAAGAAGAAGAAGAAGAAGGAGAAGAAGAGGAAGCACTAACTGATGACGCTTCTGATCAGCCTTCCGTAACCACCATCAATTCCGACGCGAAGCACGGCGAGGATTCGAAAAGCACTGTAGCCGCTGCCTGTAGCAGGGGATGTTGTTGATGTGGATCCCCGGCTTCCAATATTCAGAAGAAGATCCGCCGTGCCGAGCGATTTGGCTTTTCTTTGCAATTGAGCGATTCGTCGAACCAGATCCGATACATTTTTCTCCATCTTTTTTAGATTTGGATATGAAATATTACTTAATATTGAGTTTTTTTTTTTGTTGGATAGGCTTAGATTTGATTTTGGTTTTGATTCCTTTTTGTTTCGGGTTTTTGGGTTCTCCAGGAAAAATGTTTGTTTTCTCAATTTTTCGATTTTTTTTTTTTTTGTTCTGTGTTTTTTTTTTCCCTATTTTGGATTACAGATATCACTAAAAATATTAATCTTAATTTTGGTCTTGCTGCCAAAATGTAGGGACCAAATTGACTGTGACTCCAAAATGTAGGGACCAAAATAGTATTTTTGCCTTTTTTATATATATAAAAAGTTTCTAACAATATTTCTTAAACTAATACTACTGTATCTATAAAAATGTGAAGGCTATAGGTTTGAAATACTATTGTATCTATAATTAAAAAAAAAAATTCAAAATTATAATTAGTCTTTTTCTCTTAAACTCCCTTGCACTTTGTATCATGGGTGACTCCACTAGCTCAAGGGTAATGCTTAACCTTTGCTTGCTTAACTGCTACTCTAGTATTATATGGTTTCTTACACACCTATCTTTGTTGCTTTAACAGGTGGCACAGTTGGCATATATGATGGAAGACCGACTGAAGAGTGCAACGGAGGAGGCCGACAAGGAAAAGGCCCTAAAAGAGGTTGCCTAGGCCACTGTGAGGGAGAAGAGTGCAGCCATTGAGAATGCTGAGGAAAGGGCAAGAATAGCCGAGGGGGCCCGAATACTGGCTGTACATAAAGCGGCAGGGATGGAAACTAAGTTAGGGGAGATAAAACTCAGATTGGCCGAGGTCGAGAGCATAAACTCGGCCAAAGACAAGGAAATTGCTGAATTAAAGGCTACCCTGGAGGAGAACGAGACAAATTCTATAACATGGGTTTTACAGACGCCGAGAACTCGGCCGAGCTAGTCATGTTCCAGTCTCAACGATACGGGTTCAATGAGGGATGGGCAACAACAGTGTTGGCTTTGGGGGTACCCGAAGATTCACCTTTCAGAAACCCTAACCAGATCCCTTACCCAGAACCCCTTCATTTGGTTCAAAACCCCACAGACACTGATGAAGAAGACACTCCAAGTATGAGGGAATTGGTGCAAGAGATTGACTCTCATGCCGAATTGATCGATCTCAAGATCACCAGTGACCCAAATACCGTACAGGGATTAACTCAACCTCAACTTCCAGACCCTAACCTCCAGTCCACCGTGGATGCTACTCCAGTCCAACCAGATCAGCTGCAGGATCCTATTGTTTAAAAGAAGAAAGTTTTTAGTTATTTTCCTTTATCTACTTTGCTTTAATTTGCCCATGGTCACCGAGATTTGGTGATAGGACATAGTCAAATACTTTATTTTCCAACAAATAGTTAATGTCACCGTGATTCGGCAAAAGTCCTTTTTTTTTTAACTTGAATTATTGTGAACTATTTCTTTTTCTCTATTCAATTTCCTAGCTCATATTGCTCTGTGCTTTATACTGCATGCGATTTACTTTGCTTGGTTTCTTAGAAAATGGGATAGGGTTTCTACCTGGTCGGTGACCGAGGTCAAATTGAATTTAGGTTTTGTCCTTAGGAAAATTTTGAGTAAGGTTTCCACCTGATTGGCATCTTGGATCGAACCAAGTCAAGGCTACTGTCCTTAGGAAATTTTATTAAGGTTTCCACTTGGTTGTTGATCTGGATCGAACCGAGCCGAGGCTTCTGTCCTTAGGAAATTTTATTAAGGTTTCCACCTGATCGATGATCATGATCGAACCGAGCTGAGGCTTCTGTCCTTAGGAAATTTTATTAAGATTTCCACCTAATGGGTGACCGGGATCGAACCGAGCCAAGGCTTCTGTCCTTAGGAAAATTTTGAATAAGAAGTTTTGATGTGGCTAAACTCACACCCTACTCAGTCATTGAAATTTACATACTGAGTATTATACATACCAACATTTGAAGCTTTACATGCTTAATGATAATATTTTTTTTAGGTTTTGTACATTCCATGGCTGAGGAAGCGGCCTCTTGTCCATATCTTCTAGATAATACGCTCCTGCTCTAGCTACAACAGTGACCTATACGGTCCTTCCCAATTCGGAGCTAGTTTCCCAGCGTTGATGTCCCGAGCACTCCCTATTGCTCTTCGTAGTACAAGGTCACCAGCAACGAACTCTCTTGTTTTCACATCCTTGTTATACCGTTAAGCCAACTTCTGCTTGTAGTTTCCCAAGCGGATCATAACTGCTTCTCGGCGCTCCTCTAGTAAGTCTAATTGCCTTACCATTGATTCTTCATTCATGATCGAAGAGAAATCCGAAGTCCTTGTGTTACACAAGCTTATTTCAATTGGTATAACTGTTTCTGCCCCGTATGCTAAGGAATACGGAGTTTCACATGTCGATCTCCGCAGTGTCGTTTTGTACGCCTACAACACGTTCGGCAATTCCTCGACCCACCTTCCCTTTGTTCCCTCCAATCTCTTCTTCAACCCATTAACAATTACTTTGCTCGTAGCTTCGGCTTGGTCATTACTCTGGGGATATGCCGAGGTTGAATACCTGTTCTTTATGCTGAGATCGTTGCAATACTTATGAAAGGCTTCATTGTCAAATTGCAACCCATTATCTGATACTAAGGACTCTAGTACTCTAAACCTTGTTACTATGTTTTTTCATACAAATTTCTTGGCATCCACATCCCGAATATTGACTAGGGCCTTAACTTCAACCCATTTGGTGAAATAATCGACAGCCACCAAGACAAACCTCTTGTTTCCTGTAGCTCGGGGAAATGGGCCAATGATGTCTAGCCCCTACTGCGCAAAAGGCCATAGATTGTTGACTAGGTTGCGACTCCTTGCAGGTTGGTGTATTAGCGGGGCGTGTTTTCGACATTGCTCGCACTTTTTGACATACTCAGCAGCACCTCTCTGCATCTTAGGCCACCAAAATTCTTATGTCATTGCTCGGTGAGCCAATGACCAACCTCCAACATGGTTGCCGCAGATCCCTTCATGGAGCTCAGTTAAGAGTTCATTAACTTTGTCAGGATGGAGGCACAACAGGTAAAGTCCCCCAAAAGATCTTCGGTACAATCAGCGGTCTTTAGATAACCAAAACCAAGCAGCGATCCTACTTACTTTGTCAGCTTCTTTGCTTTTGCTCAGCAAACGGTTTTGAATGAGAAATTCGATAATAGGGTCCATCCAACTAGGCTCAGATAACGCAATGGCCAAGACAATTAGTACTAGGTTCTTCTACAACCTCCACTTTGATCAACCGAGGTACTTCATCAGTCAATGATGATGCCAAAGTTGCCAAGGAGTCTGCGTGTCTGTTCTGCCCTTGAGAAATCCGAACTAATCTCATCTTCCAAAACTTACTCATCATTTTCTTCACAAACTTCAAGTAATCAATCATCCGTGAATCTTTGGCATTGAAACTACCCTCTACTTGACTAACTACCAACCGAGAATCCAAGTACACTTCCAAGTCTACAGCCCCAAGTCTAAGCACAGCCCTCAATGCCACACGTAAAGCCTCATACTTGGCCTCATTATTTGACCCTCTAAATCCCAGCCGAAATGAATGTTCCACTTTCAGTCCTTTTGGTGATATAAGGATGATACCAGCCCCCACTCCCATTACACTGGACGCACCATCCACAAATACCCTCCAGGGCCAGGCCTCTATATTACAAACAATTCCCCAATTACCCCAAGGTGTAAACTCTGCCACAAAGTTGGCAAGGACCTGGCCTTTGATCGAACTTCTAGGCCAATATTGAATATCAAATGAATTGAGTCTAGTTCCTCACTTAGCTATCCGGCACGTGAAATTAGATCTCTTCAGCAAGGATTGTAACGGGTACTCGGTTAACACATAAACAGTGTGAGCTTGAAAGTAGCCTGATCTCTCAGTAATATCGAGCTTATTGCGTGCTCAGATATTGCCAAATACATATACAAGTCTTTACCAACCTCCGGGGAAGACAGCATTGGGGTGCTTACTAGATACCTCTTTAAGTCTTGAAAAGCCTCCTCACACTCCTCGGTCCACTGAAAGCCTCTCCATTTTTTAAGCAATTGATAGAAAGAACTGCACCAATTAGCAAGCTTTGAAACGAATCAGTTTAAAGCAGCGAACATTCCAGTCAACACTCGTACCTCCTTTGGGTTGCTCTACGGTCTAAGCCGCTCTATAGCATTTATCTGATCGGGGTTCACTTCTATTCCATGATGAGTAATCATATACCCGAGAAACTTACCAACTCCCACACCGAAGATGCACTTTTCAACGTTAAGGCACAGCTTGTGTCGTTTGATTTTTTCAAATATTTCCATAAATCACCCATATGCTTCTGATCCTCCTTGCTTTTCACCACCATGTCATCAATATATACTTCCACCATCCTTCTGATCTTCTCTCCAAACATCCTCGTCATCATCCTTTGATAAGTGACTCCAGCATTCTTTAGGCCGAAAGGCATCACCGTGTAGTGATAATTTGCTTCAGGAGTTATAAACGATGTTTTCTCTTGATCTTGGGTAGCTAAGGCAATCTGATGATAGCCGTCAAAAGCATCTAGGAAACTCATCCGGCATGCCCACAAGTGGCATCTACCAATTGATCGATCTTCGGCATGGGAATGGATCCTTTGGATATGCTCGATTAAGGTTAGTAAAATCTACACATACCCTCCATTTGTCGTTCTTCTTCTTTACCACCATGGTATTGGATAACCACTCCGGGAAGTAAACTTCTTTAATCGCCCCGGCCAGTTTCAACCTTTCAACCTCCTGCTTCACTGCCTCCACATGTTGCCTGGCAGACCTCTTCGGCTTTTGCTTCTTCGGGGGAAATGCCAGATCCACATTAAGTTTGTGGGTAATGAATTTGGGATCCACATCGGGCACATCATAGGGACTTCATGCAAAAACATCATGATTTTGTACTAATAATAACAATACATTCACCCTATCTTCATTCTTCATACTAGTTCCTATATAGAAACTCCTATCCTCATAAGGAAGTATACTTACTTTAATCAAATCCTCGGCACTGTTAGCTCCTTTGCCCTTAAGGGGCTCTTGTAATTGCTACAAGTGGTCATGTTCGGTAGACTCCTTCTGCTTGATCTCCCTATTCACAGCTGCCACTAAACACTACCTCGCTACCTGTTGATCGCCCCTTACCACAGTGACACCATGGTCGGTATGAAATTTCACTTTGACGTGCAAAGTAGACAGGATTGCTCCCATGGCATGAATCCAAGGCCTACTAAGTATTGTCGTATACGATGAAAATGAACTAACCACAATGAAATTGACCATCATCTCTTTCCCTTTCGTATTCACTAGAAGTGAAATCTGCCTATTCGGAATCACCACTCTGCCGTCAAACCTTACTAGAAAGGTATCATATTTAGATAGATCTTCCCCCTTTAACCCTAGTCCTTTAAAGAGATCGGGATACATTACCTTGGCTCTACTTCCCTAGTCTATCAACACTCTTTTGACTATGAAACCATTTATTCGGCCAGTGACCACAAGAGCATCATCATGCAGCTGGATTGTTCCTTCTAAGTCATTGTCATCAAAGGCAATCGGTTTTCGGGTGAGTTTCATTTTCTTTCTAGGTTGAACATCTTCTTTGCCATCTTCGGCTGGAACAACAGTTAAGACTCCCTTTTGTTGACTCACACTGGTGCCCATTGAAGCCGCGAGAATAACCTCAATCATACCCAACAAGGGTGGGAGCGCATTTCCCCGAGACCTTGAAGTTTGTCTGAAGACTTCATTCCTGGGGTTTACAACAAACTCCTTCAAATGTTCGGACTTCACTAGTTGCTCCAAATGATCCTTAAACACCTTACATTGTTTAGTAGTATAGCCTTGTCTTGGTGTTAAGTACAGTATAAACTGTGATTCCTTTTTGTCAAATCTTCGCCCATCTTGTTTGGCCACCGAAAGTAGGGCTCGTTCTTGATCCGTTCTAGAATCTTATGCACAGGCTCCTTGAATGCCACATTGATCTTCCCAGTCTGAGCATTAGGCTCTTGAATTCTTAATTCCCTCCTAGGTCTAGACTTAAGGCCCGTTAACCGAGATTCCTTTGTGTACTACGACGTTGCTTGTGCCTTTCCTTTACTCTGCTACCGATTATCTTCCAGCCTTTTATACTCCTCGATGCATCTCATCAGTTGTTGCATGTTCTCGGTAGGTCTCATAGTTAACAACTCCCGTAGTTCTGAATCTTTCGGGAGACCCAATCTGAAAGTACTGGCAGCCACTTTCTCATTATCCCCGCCAATCTCATTATATAATTCCCAATACCTGTTAGCATAGCTCCGTAGAGTCCCCCCTGCTTCCATCTTCATTGAGAGCAATGCCTCCACTAGCTGCGGTACATGGCCGCATGTCATAAACCGAGCACCAAATTCTTGAATTAACTCCCCGAAACTATGAATTGATTCCTTCCTTAACCCATTAAACCACCGTAAAGCTGTAGGCCCAAGACTGATGGGAACACTTTACACATAAGCGCGCCGTTTTGATTGTAAAGAGACATCATTTGAATATAATGACTAACATGCTCAACAGGATCTGTCTTTCCGTCATATGAAATAAACAGTGGTCTACAAAATCTTCTTGGCATTTATGCATGCTCAATCTCATCCGAGAAAGGCGACCAAGCTGCCTTGCGTAACGCACGACTCATGGCGTCCACCGTTGCATTTCGATGCCCATGCCGTTCAGGGGAAATCGAATCCCTATCAGCAAAATCCTGTGATCTTTCCCTCGACTGACAGGAACCAGATTGGTGAGACACTTCTCCATGACTATCCCTAACACTCACAGATCCCTTAGGGGATTCTCCTCAATTTCTACTTTGACGCCTACCTCGCACCTCCAACTCCAAATCCTTGACTTGTCTACATAGGCGCTCTAGCTCTTAATCTCGTCGGTCATGATACCCTTGCTCAGAGGCCTCGGACACTGACCGATACATATGAGACAACCCTTCTCCTGAGTCAGAGCGTTCCCCACCCCACTTGTGCCTTCGGTTTTCGTTCCTCTTATGCCTCCTTTCTCACCAGCTCGAGCTCTGAGATGAGCCCCCAAAGACACTACCAATATAGCTTCCTAAATGATGATCAGACATGTTCTGTCAAGTAAACTCTGTTGGAACTATAGCTACGTAGGAGATTCCCATAGATGGCGCTAATTGCGCAGGGTATGGCTCATAACTTATTTGTTATTGTGGGTTTATGGATTTCCTACAACAAGTAATCCCTTGAGACATGTTTAGTTTCCCAGAGGCATTTCCTCTTCTTTGCCGAGTATTCTTACACCTAATTTTCCTTCCTTGCTACTTTTATTTTCTGATCTTTTACCCCTGTATGTCCAACTCCTCTCTAGTGATGATTACTTTCTAGCACCACTCGTGTGGGTGGGGTTGGTTTAATTATTCCTGACAAGAGCAAATTCTGCTTTGGGAACAAGAGCTAGGACGTTGGAATTGGGGTTAGACACCAAATAATGCTCAGCAACGATATTTTTCAAGGCACTACCGGCGTACCGAGATTCAACCGAGCAGTGGCGGCACCGAGACTTTGATTAGTTCGGACAATCTTGCTGTGCGTCAAATTCTTGGATGATGGGCTGGCGCCCATGGGCCATTCAAAACTAGCCATAAGGGATAATGGGCCCAAGGCTGGTTACTGTTTGTGGGCCGTTTGGATTTGGGCCCAAGGGAGACTGGGCTTATAGCTGAGTACCGTACTGTTTCTGCCCTTGTAATTTGTAGGGTTTTAAATTTTATTGTGAATCAAATTTTTACCTTAGTGTTAAAAAAAAGGGGTAAATTTCTTTAACAAACCTTGATGTTTAAGCTAATGCCAACCAAGTTCAAGATTTTTTCAAAATTTACTAATTTAGTCAGTAAAAGCTAATTTATTCCCTTAAAATTGTTAGGCCAGTTAGTTATTTTTCTCAACTATTTTAGGAACTAAGTTAACTTTAGGAACTAAATTGATCGATTTTGAAAAGTTTTAGACCTGATTGAAATTAGCTCAAATTTTAAGTTATGTGAATAAAATTTACCAAAAAAATACCCAAAAATAAAATATGATACTTTTTACCGAGAAAAGATTATCCAAATCCTAACCATCACTGGTACTTTTTTTTTTTACTCTACTTTTTGCATGGCTCAATTATTATGAGGCCCTCTATTAGATTACACTGCTATAGACCCAGATGGACCTATAACCACGGTTTTACAACAACTTTTTATAGTGCCGCTATAGCCCAAATGGATTTATAGTGGCGTTTTTAGGATCTATAGTGACATTTTTCAAACGCCATTATAGTCCTTGTTTTTTGTAGTGACAAACCCATTGTTATTTCTTTATCATTAATCAAAGATTAACGCCTAGGAGTCCAATTGTTGGTCTAAACACCCATCTCTATAAATTAATTGTGGTGGACCTTGATCCAAGTCCACTTATCTTTTGGGCCTCGGATTTACACTCCATACACTTAGTGTGCGTTTGCCCAGCAATTAAGTTGCGTTTTGCATTTTTTTTTGGGTCTCATGGCACTGTTCATAGACCACCAAACCCATGAAAAATGCAGCAATCACTCACTGCTACAGTGTTTTGTGTTTTAAAAATTATTTTGCTACAGTGTTTTCAATTTTCAGCAAAATAAGCGGTATCCAAATAGACCCTTAGTTTATAGTAATTTTAAGTGTGTGTTTGGATACCAATGAAAAATTAAAATTATTTTACTATTTAACTTATTTTTGCTACCATTTTTGGGCCCTACTGCACTTTTTGGTACTATTTATAAGCATTGCTGTACTATTTCAACTAACTTTTACCTTTATCTACAGTACTTTCAACAATAAATTTTTAGTTTCAGAAAAATAAATAGTATCCAAATCCACCATAAATCTCAAAAAGCAAGGAAAAAAAAAAAAACTTTTAAGTGAAAAAGGAAAACATTAAATGTAAATAGTATAAATTACATATTTGAGCCTCTCTCTGCGTGCATGCATGGCAGTGCTTTTCTTTGTATCGACAAAGCATTAAGCTTAATTTATTATTTACTTAGGTCTTCAAAATATCCAGAAGTCCAAATCCTTATTAAATGTGAAATGTCATGGTAAAATCATGTTAAAGTACGATTATAAACTTTTAATTTAAGTTGTGATTATGTTTATATTTGTGGTATTTAGCAAAAAAAAGTTATATTTGTGGTAGAGTTGATTTTTATTTTTTATTTTTAAAAAATTTGGAAGGGGAGGGAATGAATGTGGGTCTAACGCAAAGTAGCGAATACAATACCGTTGGAGTAGAGTGTAGACTGTAGAGTTGATATATCATATATCTTACAGAATATCGTTGTTCCCACTTCTCATGCAAACATTCCTTACATAAGACCATTGACTACATAAATGTTGTGACATGTTACCCTCATGACTTTGCCTTGAAATGGTCAAAATAGATTTTTGACCATTACAATAGATTTACCAATACAATATGTTAATTCTCAATTTTCTATGTAAATGTTCCTTACATAAAAGACCAATGACTATATACAATGTTGCGATCATGTTACCCTCGTGACTTTGCCTTGAAATGATAAATAAAAAGAATGATATGATAACGGGAATTATTAATTAACATATAGCTTGTTGTACTTTTATTGGTCCAGAAACATGATGAATGAGGCTTGTAAGTGGGGCTGCAAGTAACAAGTTTATAATCAAAAGTTCATTAAATGAGTTATTTAAACTGAGGCAGGAGCATATTGGTTTTATTAATGGCAACTAGCCAGTACTTAATATATAATAATATGGATTTGTTTTCTCATTTTGTGTGTGCAGCCGGTGATATATTAAGAAACAAGAATCCTCCACCATCTACGCATCAACAGCTCCACCCAATGCAAAACGAAAACAATGGCTAGTAAACGGCTCGGTCGTCAATGTATGTAGGGAATGGATTTGTCAATATAAACCGTGGATGTACGCATTTCAGCCGAACCACGTTAAAAATCTTGTCTTCTTCTGCTTCTTTGCGTTCATATTTTTATATGCTTACAATGCAAATCGATCTCCATTGACCCCTTTGACCATCCCTTTCAAGCTCTTTCAAAACGGTGCAGAGCTTGGCTCTGTTTTATATGTTTTCTTTTTTTTTTTTTTTTTTTTTTTTGAGAAAACTCTGTTTTATATGTAAACGTTCTTTACATAAGACCAATGAGTAATGACCATACAAAATACTAGTGACACGTTACCCTCGTGACTTTGCCCTGAAATGGCAAATAAAAATTAGTATATGTATCGCAAATTATAAAAGAGTAGCCAATAGAATAAGTTTTTTTTTTATTATTTATTTTTATGGAACCAATAGAATAAATTAATAATCCTTAATGTTTTATGTATAAACGTTGCTTACAAAAGACCAGTGACTATATATATAAAATGTTGTGACATGTTATCACGTGACTTTGCCTTGGAATGGTCTATAGAATAGTATATAATAACCATCAAGTCTAATCTCAAACGTGGTTCCAATTAGTTTTATTGATAAAATATTCGCTTATTAAAAATAAAAATAAAAACTAAAAGTCTGGATAACGGGTGTCCTCACATCATTTGTTTGTTAATGGACTATTTTAAAAATGTTTTGAATCTTTTTATACTACTTTTATGAAAAATATAAAAACTTGTAAACAAAAACAACTACTTTTTAGGCAAAAAAATCATTTTATTCCTTACATTTTAGGATCATAGTCAATTTGGTTCTTATATTTTGACAGCAGTCAATTTGGTCCTTATTATTTTCAATTTACAATCAATTTGGTTCTTACTGTTAACTTATTAACGGAAAATACTTACGTAGCAAACGGTGTGCACAAGTGGCACGCTTGAAGCTGAAGTGGCTAAAAAATAATAAAAAAATTTTTAATTGACATTAAAAAATTACACCTCATCATTTGAAATAAATAAACAAAAATTCAAAATCCTTTTTTCTTTTAATCTTTCTTGCCCCCTTTTTTATTGTGCCAAAAAGATCTTTAAATTCATTTACTCCAATGCTTCTGACTATATACAATGTTGCGATCATGTTACCCTTGTGACTTTGCCTTAAAATAGTAAATAAAAAGAATGATATGATAGTGGGAATTATTAAAGAGTAGCCAATAGAATATATTAATCCTCCTCAATTTTCTATGTAAAAACGTTCCTTATTTTTTTATTTATTTGAACTTAACATATAGCTTGTTGTACTTAATTGGTTCAGAAACATGATGAAAGAGGCTTGTAAGTGGGGCTACAAGTAACAAGTTTATTATCAAAAGTTCGTGAAATGAGTTATTTAAACTGAGGCAGGAGCATATTGGTTTTTATTAATGGCAACTAGCCAGTAATTAATATATAATATGGATTTGTTTTCTCATTTTGTGTGTGCAGCCGGTGATACATAGAAACGAGAATCCTCCACCAACAACGCATCAAAATAATGTGATTATAATAGTAACAAAGTTGACATATAGATGTGTCTTTAGTTATTAGAAAGTGGAAAACAAATTAAACTTGTGTTACATCTTAATTAGATATGCAAAATAACCAACAGTTTTTGCACCAAATCCTTATTAAATTTAAAATATCATGGTAAAATCAACTTTAAATGTAAGTTGTGATTTTGTAAAATAGTAAGTTATATTTGTGGCAGATTTGATATTTATATAAAAAAAAAAAAAAATGGAAGGGGAGGAAGTGAATTAGGGTCTAACGCAGTAGCCGCGAATACAATACTGTTGGAGTAGAGTGTAGAGTTGATAATAATATATCTTACAAAATACCACTATTCCCACTTCTCATGTTTTTTTAATTATCAAGCGTTCCATGTGAACTCTCTAGAATAAAAAAATAAATAGAAAAGTGGTCCATGTAAACGTTCGTTACATAAGACTATTGACTACATAAAATGCTGTGACCTATTACCCTTGTGAGTTGTGACTTTGCATTGAAATGGTCAAAAAAAAGTTTTTTATGACTAACAAAATGTAGTATATGATATAGAGAATTATTAATTATCAATTTTCTATGTAAAGGTTTCCTGACATAAAGACCGAGGACTATATACAATGTTGTGATCATGTTACCCTCGTGACTTGCCTTGAAATGATAAATAAAAAGTACCCCTTATATGATAGTGAGGAATTATTAAAAAGTAGCAAATAGAATATATTAATGTCCTTTGTAAAAACATTCCTTACATAAGATAAGACCCGTGATCCTTATCCTTTACCCAAACAAGGGATTAGACGGGTGCTCATAGAAAAAAGAAAAAAAGAAAAGCCCCGAATCACAATGTTTATTATCTTTCTTTTTTTTAAAGAAAAAGTCCCGAATTACGAGGATATTATTAACCAATTAATGTTTATTATCCAATTGAACATTACTTGCCTGGTAGCGTACGTACATAATTTACATATGGCACTTTGCATTTTGTGAATTGTAGCTGTGGTTTTTTTTTAGTTAACCATTATGGTTGCATAAAACTAAGAATTAACAAATTTATTACAACATAAAGAAGTTTTATCAAAAGCCAACAGGCGGTGAATTTAAAAAGACAACAAAAGATGAAATGGAGATCGCCACAATTCTGGTCCGCACATCAGCATATTAGTTAGCTTCACGGTAAATGTGAACTATCTACTTGCTGGGGATAGATTTCAATTGATTTTTGCAATCAGATGACAAAGGTTCCTTTAACAAGTTAACAGAGTTATTGTTCATGAGCATTCTAACCAAGGGCAGAGCGAGGGGGGGGGGGGGGGGGTGTCACAGTGCACGTAATATAGGAGTCTAACTTCTAGTTCCCCCCTCCCCAACATATTTTTGGATAGGGTTGCCTCTCTTAGTAAGAGATAAGTATTACTTTTTATTTTTTGAGAAGAACTAGCAAATAACTTAATAATGGACTCACTCTATATATATATTTTCATTCCATAAAGTCTTGCTATTTTTATCAAACAAAAAAAAAAAAAACCTCAGTTGATCCTATTTTTAAACTATTGTTTGGTATAATTCATAGTTTACCAATGAAGAAGAGAGGGGTATTTAAATTTGAGATGTCTTTGATAAATTTTGCTTCTAATCTTATGTTTTTAACCTTGCCCACCTAATATCAAACCTTGGTTCCGCTATTTATCACAACACTTAAGTCATCTCGTTTAACAATTAAATTATTCACCAAGCTCTTTAGCAATGGCGCGCTGAGCCATCCCTTAAAGCCCAAAGTTCTATCAGTTGTTGCTGAGTGCTCTGACATAACCTCTTAACCATTCCCCATGGTAATTATTGTAATTTGGGTTTTGTTCACCAACATCTAGCTCAGTGCAATTTTTTTTTTTTTTTTTGATAATCTAGCTCAGTGCATTTGAAGGAATGGTTGGAACCTGGAACCTATGACCATGATGAGCCATCCTCATTCCACACTTAAAATATAAATTCTAAATTAAAATTGATATGGATATTACCATGGCATTGGAATACTTCACGGACCATATATATATATATATATATATTTTTTTTTTTGAGAATCTCGGCCCATATATTCTTAATTATGAGAAAAGAAAAACAAGTGGGCACTATATAGTTTTCTTTTTTTATTTTTTTTATGAGAACAAGTGGGCATAAAGACTAATTATAATAATATTTAAAATGCTGCAACATGCACGTTACCCTCTTACTGATACCATATATCACATCCTCAGTAAAGACCGCAATTTATCTTAATGAATAAATATTAAATGTTTTCATTATTAATTGAGATTGCTAGTTTGTTTGTTATAAAAGCCGAATAGTGGAAGTGAAGAAGGACAAGCACACCTGCTATTGCTTTATCTACTTCTCACTTTCCTCCTTATTTTTGTCATTCGCATTCTGTTTCTTTATTGTATTCTCAACTTATAACTTTCAGTCTCCATTAACTATGGCTGAAGCACTACTGTCACTAGTTACTGATCTCTTGAAGCAGTTGGGTTCATTCGCAGCCCAGCAGGCTCTAGAGGAGCTACAGTTGCTTGTTGGAGTTGATGATGAACTCCAAAATCTTCAATACAATTTCAAAATGGTCCAGGCGATGCTCAACAAGGCCGAGGAAAGACGGCTGCGGGATGACGCTGTGAAGCTTTGGTATGATAAGCTCGAAGATGCATACTACATGATGGATGACGTGTTGGACACCTGGAACACTGCAATGACCAGATTACAAATTCAGAATGAAGAAGAAGGAGAAAAAGCTGCTCATAGTAACGCTCCTGCCCCCCTTGAGAAAAAAATGAAGAAGGTATGGTCCTTCTTCCCCTCTCCATCATGTTGCTTTCGTCAAGTTGACAATGTTTCTGTTCGTCATGAGATTGGTCACAAGATAAAAAAACTGAATGAAACATTAGCTAATATTCTCAAAGACAAACAGGAGTTTGGGATTGACTTGAATAGTCAACCTGAAAGAGTTCAAAGACTAGAAATTACGTCCATTGTGGATGTTTCTAAAATAGTTGGCCGTAACGAGTACAAGGATGATCCACTGAACAACCTATTAGGCGTGGGTAGTCAACAAGAAAGCAATCCTCTTGTCATCTCCTTAGTGGGTATAGGCGGTATAGGAAAATCAACTCTTGCTAAACTAGCCTATAATGATTCAAAAGTAAGAGATCATTTTCAGAAACTAATGTGGGTTAGTGTTTCTGACCCTTTCAATGAGTGCAACGTTGCCAAAGCAATCATCCAAGAGCTTGACCCTAAACATGAATCCCTCAAAAATACCACTACTATATTGCAACCTCTATTGCGTATAGTTTGTGATTTGATTAAGGACAAAAAGTTCTTTCTTGTTTTTGATGATGTGTGGGCTAAAGACATCCCCAAAGAGTCTGAAAAGTGGGAGCCTTTCAAAGATGCTCTCACACATGGTGCCCAAGGTAGTAGAATTCTAGTCACCACACGTAATGAGGAAGTTGCGCACATGATGGGGAGCACCAAAACCCACATAATCAACTTAGGGAATTTATCTGTTGATGATTGTTGGTTGATTATTACGAAAATAACATTTTTTGATGAAAATATAGATCAACATAAGGATCTTGAACCCCTAGGTAGACAACTAGCAGGTAAATGCCAAGGCTTGCCGCTTGTTGCAAAGCTTATAGGGGGTTACATGTGCAACAAGAGAAGAAAAGAACAGTGGGAGAAGGTTTTAGAAAGTAGTTTGTGGGATTTAGAAAATGTTGAAAAAGGTCTTTTAGGACCATTGTTGTTGAGTTATTATGAATTGTCCTCGGTAGAGAAACAATGTTTCTTATTTTGTGTTGTCTTCCCAAAAGATCATGTCATTAATAGATTTGAGTTAATCATCCATTGGATGGCACAAGGATATATCAACTCAAAAAGAAATATGGAGTTGGAAGACATAGCGGAAGAGTACTTTGAAAAATTAGCCATGCGCTCTTTTTTCCAAGATTTTGAGAAAGATGAGAATGATGGTAAAATTAAAAGTTGCAAAATGCATGATATTGTGCATGATTTTGCACAGAAACTGACAGAAGATGTATGCTTCCCAATTAAAGGTGATGAAGTGATTGAGAAAGACTTTAAGAGGGCTCGCCAGCTGTCATTAATGGTTGAAGAAACATTTCCTGAGTTTGTCTATGAAGCGAAAAATCTACGCTTTTTGAATTTGGATTTTATTTCTTCTCCAATTGTCCAACCCAAGTTATTCGACCATTTGACATGTCTACGTACATTACATTTGGAAGGTAAGTCCATTTTGGAACTTCCAAATGAGGTGGAAAAATTGATACATTTAAGATCACTCAAGTTATCTTGTGAAGAGATAAAAGAATTGCCTGAAAGTATATGTAATTTATGTAATTTACAAAGTTTGGATGTCAGTGAGTGTTGGAATCTTGAGAAATTACCCCAGGAGATGGGTAAACTAATTAATTTAAGACATCTCCTGTTTAATGAAGTTTTTAATGAAATAAGAATAAAATCGTTTCCGAAGGGAATTGGGAGATTAACTTGTCTTAAAACATTAGCATACTTTCTTGTAGGTGGTAAGGGCGAAGAAATATGTAAACTGGGAGAATTAGAACATTTGAACCACCTTCAAGGGACGCTTTGGATAGTCGGGTTGAAAAATGTGGTAGATTTTGGTGCGATCGAGAATACATTGAAGAAGAAGAACCACCTCCGTGATTTGTATCTAGTATTTAACACATTTTGGGAAATTAGAGAAGAATTTGAAAAGGATGAGGAAGAGACAAAGAAAGAGGAGGAGGAGGAAGAGGAAGAAAGAAGAAGAAGAATGGAGAAAGATGTAGCTATTCTAAATGCCTTAGAGCCACCTCCCCGCTTGGAATCTTTACAAATTGGTTTAGACTATAAGGGCACCACAATGTATCCTAATTGGATGTCCAAATTGACCTATTTGAAAAGGCTTTATATCGGAGAGTGCCCAAACCTAGAGCAGTTGCCTCCTTTGGGGAAGCTGCCGTTGCTCGAAGAATTAGGAATACAGAGCGCTCCAATGATTGGAAAGGTGGGAGATGAATTTTTGGGAATAGACATAGAAGAAGAAGAATTATCAGAATCATCCAAAAACAATAACAACAAAGACATCATCATATTCCCAAACCTTAAATCTCTCAAATTTTTAGACTTGGGCAAGTGGAAAGAATGGACTGGGATGGGAGGAACAATAGAAGAAGAAGAAGAAAAAGATAATAGTGCTAATGCTTTTGTTACTAATAATACTCCAAAAATTAAAATAATGCCACGTCTTAAGTACTTGAGAATTCAAGGATGCCCCAGGCTGAAGTCTCTACCAGACTACCTGCGTAATACTCCGTTACTACAAGAATTGGTTACCTTTGGATGTCCAAATCTCAAGCGGAATTGCGAAAGAGGGATAGGAGATTACTAGCCCAACATTTCTCACATTCCAAACATCAATTTTGGAGGTGAGTACGTGCAAAGAGACGGTCAACTTCCAGACAGTATTGATTGAATCAGAGGTAACTCTTCTTTTATTGCAAAACTATTCTATCAAATGTATAAATACATATATGGATTTGTGCAAATAGACGCAATTAACTTAACTTCTATATTTATCCCATCAAAAACAATTAATTATAATACCAACCACGTCCCTTGAAAAATTTTCCCAATATCACAAACACACTACCGCCACCAAATCATTCTATTTGTTTGGCTTGTGATCCTTGTTGCTCTCTCTAATCTCTCAGTGGTAGTATGGGTTCTATTATAATTCATTTTTCTATGATTTTTTTGTTAATATTATTATATGGGTCATTGTGGGTTTTGTTCATTTTGGGTTATTTAAAATAATCTGACATAGCTAGCTGGTATGCTTTTCTTTTGGACATGCATGTAGATGCATGATGATGTGGTTGAGGTGGACAAGATTGAGGACAATAATCATGAGGAAGATGATGCGGCTGGGTTTGAGGCGGATGAACAAGTGGTGGAATTAAACATTGATGAAGGGGATTTGTGAATCTGGATAGTACAGGGTAGTTGACATGCACTGAAGAAAACAGATACATTGTTATGAGATTGGGCAGTAAGAGCCGAGTGTTGAAGAAGACAAAAAGTTTGAAGAAAATGAAGGAGGAGGTCAGATTCTCTTTTAAATTGCTTGAATATTACCATTAAATCTATGTTTATATTGCAGCTTTATGTCTCTTATTTTTAGTTAACTTTAATATGTATGTCTTGGATTAATTGGTCTAATTCCATTGTGTGTTTAGATCAATGATTATACTCGTTAAAAATTTATTAACTTTTTATTGATTGATTTCATTAAAATTTGTGTGGGCGTGTGTGGGATCATTAATTTTTAGCTACAAGTAGAGTTTTTTTGAATGATGATGGCGAGAGCAAAGAGAGATATAAAGCCTTTGTTTAAGAAACTCTTTCCATGTTTTTTCCTAATATAAGATGTTCTTGAATAGAGAATATAAAGCCTCTATACAAGGTGCAAACTTAAGAACCATCAATTTGGCAGTTTACTTGCTTTTTTTTTCCCACTGAAATCTTTAAGTTCCCTAACACTTTTTTTAGTTGTGTAGCAGATTGAAAATTTTTTTTTCTTTCATGATTTGAGAAATAATGATTTTGGTGCATTGGGGAGAACATGGTAAGAGCAAGGCTTAAGCAATGATATAAAAGTTGTTTTTAGGTGAAGATTTAAAAAAAAAAAAGTTCATGGAAAATCTCTACACCCATTATACTAAGCTAAAAATAATATAAAAGCAAGGCGTTGAGAGTAGTTTGTAGAAAATTAGTATTTGATTAATTGTAATATGGTTTATTTAGCAAGTTGGTTTGGTGGGGTGCCTGTCAGGAAAGATGTTCAACATGAAGTAAAGGGGGAACCGCCTGTAACCTGAGTAGGATTGTGAAGATGAAAACTTGGTCAAACGTAGGTGATTTGCTGAGCTGAACAATACAGGATGATTGACATACACTGAAGAAGACAGATACATCTTATGGGACAGGGTAGTAAAAGTAAGGTGTTGAAGTGGACAGAGACTTTAAAGACGAACAATGAGGTGAAATTCCTTGATTACTTTGCATGATCATCATTTTCAATCAGTGTTTATTGCTGCTTTATGCCTATCATTTCTGGTTAGCATTAATATTTTTATCTTGGATCAATTTTTTGAATCCAATTGTGTTTAGATTAATGATTATAGTTGTTAAAAATATATCAGAGTTTTATTGATTGGTTTTATTGAATTTTTGTGTGTTGTGTCAGGGATCATGAATTTTAGATACAAGTGGAGTTTTTTTTGAAGGATAGAGAGAGAGGAGGGATCTAAAGCCTTTGTTAACTCTCCTTTTTCTAGGATTTCTTTGACTATTGCTTCAGAACCAGAAGGATCAAACCCTCCCTTGCCACTATTAGAGTTTGTGCTCTATCCTTGAGATGGAAATGATCATTATAAAATAGAGACGGAAATAATTGCTAGTCATAGCACGTGGTTTTAATAAAGCCCTGTTTCATGCAGGAAATTAGGAGGTGTGAGCTTACAGTTGAAGTGGTAGTGTACTGAACTCAATTTGAATTTTTTGTCTTCTTTTGAGACTGTCCAACCCAAATTATTCGACCATTTGACATGTCTACATTCTTTATATTTGAAAGGTGAATTCATTCCAGTACTTCTAATTAATAAGGTGGAAAAATTGATACATTTAAGATACCTCAAGTTATCTTGCTTTGATTTAAAAGAATTGCCATAAAGTATTTGTAATTTACTAAGTTTGGATGTTACTGAGTGTAGTGAACTTGAGAAATTACCTCAGGGGGTAGGTAAACTAATTAATTTAAGATGATGAACTTGAGAAATTGCCTGTTTGATGATGATTTTGATGAAATTGGAATAAAATTGTTTCCAAAAGGAATTGGGAGATTAATTTGTCTTAGAACATTAAGTTACTTCCCTGTAGGTGTAGGCAGTGAGGGTGATGAAATATGTAAATTGGGAGAATCAGAAAATTTGAACCACATTCAAGGGAAACTTGCAATAGTAGGGTTGAAAAATGTGGTAGATTTAGGTGAGGTGAAGAATGCGTTGAAGAAGAAGATCCACCTTTGTGCTTTGTATCTATTTTTAAAGAGTAATGAAGAGATAGAGGAAGAGACAGAGGAAAGAAGAAGAAGAAGAAGAAGAATGGAGAATGATGTAGCAGCTTTTGTAGTGTAGATTAATATTATATCATTTATATTTTGATTAAATTTGATTTTTCATATTATTCATTTATGTTTCAATATTATATCAATATGGGTATTGCAAGTTGTCTTGATTTTGGGTATTTATTAGACTAATCTGACATATAACTTCTTTTTTTTGGGCATGTAGTTGGAGACTAATGAAATATGAAGATAGAGAAGAGGAATTTAAAAGCCTCTTTTCTTTTGTGGATGTTTGGTTCTTTCTTCTCTCTTTGCTTCATAACTTCATTCTCACCTCAGAATTAAAACAACTAAACCCTCCCTGCCTCAGACTTAATGACTTCAGCATATAATATAATACTTTAGCATAACTGAGAGCAAGTAAAACCACAACAGAGAGCAGCAGATTACTTTCAAAATTATAGCACTGACTTCCCAGCTCCTACCAGAGTTTCTGTGTGTCCAACTGCAATGAATTTATGAGACTGTCTATAACACCTTGCTACTTCTCAAATTTTACAACACTTACGCCCTGCACTACATGGGGGATGATATTTTACCGGAGAGGAGGTTGAACTTGTAGGGAAGTTTTTATGGAGTATGGGAGTGAGATTGCCTTGGTTGGTGATTTACTAGTTACAAGTCAGCCTACTATTGAGCAGAAACCAGATCAAACCTAGTCCAAAAGAAAGATGTGTTGGCCAAGGATGATGCAAAAAGTCAAAAACCTCGATGGCTATCAATGGTACTATAAAGTATGTTCTTTTATTATTTAAATCTTTCAATTGTAACTTCTTCCTCTGTTCTCTTTAAAATGTTGACTTATATCTGAACAAATGTCAAGAATCCTTAAATGACCATCATTGGTCAATCCAAGGTGCTAAGTGGGCACAGCTATCTGGTAACCTAGGTCAATTTTTATTAGTGTTGTCACTAATGCTCTTATTTCTTTCCATTTAATGTTCTTATATCTTTCTGACCTATTTCTCTTCCATATATTCTTAAACAATGTTCCTAAAATCAGCTTCACCTAAATCTGATAGTTGAGATATTTTCATGCAGGATTTATAGCAATAAACTACTCTTGCTAACAGTGATCTGGACTGTTGCCTGATTCCTGAGTCACCCATTTACTTGAAGGAGCTGGCGAACAATTTGAAGAAATAACTTAAAGAAAATGTATACATGGTTATAGTGTTAGGGTTTGTGCCCTAAAATCCAATTTATTGGCATGTCATAAATAATTAAATTGTTTAATTATATGAGACTATCTATTTATGAACTAATGGGATATTATCTTAGTCCATGAGATGCATAGTATGTGATTTATGTGATTTAGTCACAGAAGATATAAATCACAAGTTCTTTGTAAACTCAGAATTTAGTTCGTAGTCGGTGATGAAATTGGGCATTTCATCTGCGAAGACTATAACATATCAACTACGATGATTTGTCTTGATCATGGAAATGGAGATTTCTAGTTGGTATGTTGATATGTTTTAAGAGTTAAGACATATTGAACTGGACCGCTGTGAGATTTATTATTCTCCTAATGACTGTCAATTGAATAATAAATCTCACGACTTCTATTTACATCAACTCTAAATCCTGAGAGAATAATGGACCTGATCATGAGATGTAGGTTGCTTTGATATATCAGGAGTGAGATCTATTAGAACGGTCAAAACCTCAGTATGTTGGGCAACCGCATTTAATGTTGATGGAACATATATTCTCAAGATGGAATTCATAATCTCTTAACGGAGATATAAAATATTCCCTTGAGATAAGTTTAATGGGTTTGGTTATTCAGAGTGTCGGGCCCGACCACTTTAGTAATAAGTTACTAAAGTATATATATTTGTGAAATTGGATTTCATAAATATATATTGAATAACATAAAGGATTAAACTGGGTACTCAAGGATTAAGATGTAGTAATCTACAAAGTGGCAGTCAACATTTCATGACTTTGTATTACTACGAATATTTTAATGAAGGGGTTGCATGTACAATAAAGTCTTGGGAAATAATTTATTGATAAGGCCTAGAGTGCAACTATATTTATATAGTGGTATTAAATATAGTTAATGGTAACTTTGGACTTGTCAAGAGTTGACAGAAAAGCCCAAGGCCCATTGGAGCTAGTGTCTTATTGGTCCCTTTTGGTCCCACTCCAAGCCACAAACTTAAGCCCAATTGGAAAGGCCCAAAAGCCAGCCCGATTAGATAATTGGTTAGATACAAAAGGGAAAAACGTTCAGAATATTGTAAGTAAGAAAACCATCATTGTAATGGTGTGGAAGAGAGTGAAAGACACTTTCGTTAAATCCCTTTTGGTTACCAATTGAGAGACCACACATCTTGGGCATCATGTGGAATTGGAGTGAAGATTGAAAGTCTTCCCAAGAACGTTTGATCTTCAAGGTTTTGAATTTCACTGCACCAAGGTACGCTTTCTTGTTCTCTAATTCTGAAACTTACATAGTGCTTGTTATCAATTTCGAATGAAGTAGATCCGTCCATAATTTAATTTAATTTTTCCGCTGCGCACATCTGATGATTTTTCCAACAAATGGTATCAGAGCGGTCTTCAATTTCGAATTGTTTAACATGTTTGTGAGTTTTAGAATTGGAGAAGATAGTTTCATATTGTTAGAAGATTAAGTTTTTAATTTTCTGCATGTTGATGAAACTATGATTTGATGAAAACTGAAATTGGTGTTATGATGTTGTTTAATTTTAAATTTAAGTATGTTAAATTCAATCTTAAGGCTATAACATCAATAGAATTCAGTTTTGACATTGATCTCTATCTACCATGTTCGTTTTCAAGATGTTTGTTCATGAAAATCCGTAGAAAACTGCCTTAGAAAATTTCTGGGAATTTGAGTTTCGCGATTTTCGATCGATCGAAAATCACTTTCGATCGATCGAAAGAGACAGTGATCAGACGCTTTAGAACGATAGTTTTTCGATTGCTAGTCGATCGATCGAATCTGTTTTTCGATCGATCGAAAGGCAATCGAGTATCAATCGAAAGTGTCAGATGATCAAGTTCGAATTTCTTAATTTTTTCGATAGATCGAGGGGCACTTTCGATCGATCGAAAGAAAGAAAAACAGAAATTTTTTCTAAGTGTTTTCACAATTTTTAAGAGCAAGGTTATGTGTGATTGGATTACACATAGTTCTAACTAAAAGACCTAATGAGATCAAAGGTATTAGTTAAATAGAACTCTTAGTCCTAAATAGTTTAGGACTTGACTTTTAAGAAACATTCTAATGAGATTAGAATAGTTGTATGATTAAAAGTCTTTAACTTATTTTATTTTAATTAGAAGTTTTAATGAGATTAAAGCTTAATTAAAAGGCATGTAGTTTCTAATGAGATTAGAATGCTTAATCAAATAAGTTAAGGATAGAGTTCTATATAACTAATTTTTGATTCATTAGTGTTTAAGGAATCCTAAATAGTTTAGGACTTCCATTTTAGTTAGTGATTCTAATGAGATTAGAGTCTTTAATAAGTGCAAGGTTATTAGTTGTGATGGGATCACAATTATTTAAGAAAAACCCAAATAATAAGTGGGAGTTCTTGAAATAACCCTTTTGTTAAGTTTATTGTAATGTGAGTAGATACCTCGTCTTGACTTCGAGTCTTGCATTCCATGCGGAGGGTATTTACTTCACGGATTACAAGGTTAAACTTATTTGTGATTGCGCGAATGTTCGTTACATTATTGTAACGTGACTTAGTTACATCACATTGTATTTAAACAATTAAACACATTTAATGTGTAGGGTTAAAATTGTGATTAGATCACAATGATTTCAAGATAATCTACTTGTTTTAAAATTTCTAGTGGGAGAGAGATACAAGGGTTGGATCTCACGGCCTCCATTGTTGGTTCATAGTAGTGTGGGGTAAACATCTCGTCTTGGCCTCGAGCCTTGCGTTCCATGCGGAGGATGTTTATTTCATGGTACTACAAGATTGAATTTCCTGGTTTATAGTGGTTTGATCAAACACCTTGTCTTAGCCTCGAGCTTTGCATTCCATGCGGAGGGTGTTTTTATCATGGTACTACAAAATAAGCCTGTTAAAGGGATGAAATGTGGATACACATGATTCTAGACAATGGTGTACACTAGACTAAGTTTAATAGTATCCTCTATGCTGAGTTCTTGCTATTATTACTTAGAGGCCAAAGGAAAAGCGGCAAATTATTTTTGTTTGGTAAGAGTTACCATGATAGCATTAATAATGAGAATAATTCTCGCCTTATCATAGTGATTGATATGACCTCGCTTCCGAGGAATATTAATTGCGGGATTAGGTTGTCGTTGCACCTAGTATAGTATGGTTTGGTTTTCGGGTTCCATATTATATAGTTATGGATGCAAAATGATAATGTCCTGGTATTTAAGTTCGTAGTCTCAATATAAAGTTGTCATAAAACTTTGTCCTCTAGCTACTATTTTAATTGAATCACATTAACTAAGAAATAATTTTGGATATGATGCTTAAAGTAGCTGAAGTACATATTCATGTTTCGATTCAGCATTGTCATAATTTCCTATACATGATGCATTTATGGAAGATAGCTTATGATGTGATCATAGTCTCCATTGAAATGCTAGTATGTTATATTGGCTTCTATCTCATTTGTGCTACAGCATGAGATGCAAGAGTTAGTACTAGACTTAGACTTTATATCAAGTCTAAATGAGATGTTTGGTATGAATCATATTGAGTGCTAAGAAAAGCTTAAGGAGTTCCAATTCTATATCATTTTATGAAAATATTTTATTTTTAAAATGAATTGGAATTCTTGGATGTTGAGATTAAATGTTAATCTCATGTGGATATGATCCACAAGTCCTTGTTAGATTCATTTGATCAATTCAGATTGTTTTGAAAATAAATTCTTATTATATTATCTGAATTGATGAGTGAGTTCTACGCAACGGAAGACATCCTAAAAGCTAAGGCTAGGATCAATATGATTTAATTCAAATTCTTAGCCTAAACCGAAAGGTAAGGGTGATAAGAAGAAGAATTATAATACCAAACAGTTTGGCAAGCAAGTTGCCCTAGTAGTTGCCAAAAGGAAATTAGACTCAAAAGCATGACCAAAAGAAAGTGATTCTTGTTTGGTTAAACTAAGTTTTGTCCATGATTGTTTTCTAGATGGAAATTTACATGTTTTACCTATTAAAGAGAAAGTTTCCATCCTTTGGTGTTGTATGTTTTGGCACTTAAGTCTAGATCTTATTAATCTAAATTGTATTCAAGATTGGTGAAAGATGGGCTTTTACAACCATTATTTTGTAATATTCCTAATCTATGAATTCTATTTAGAGGATAATATGATCTAGGACTCCTTTATTGTAAAGGAATATAGTATTAATGACTTCTTCAAGTCTGTGCATACATGAAGGAGGAAAAAGACTCTTTTAGAAATAGTAAAGTACATGATAAATATTTCCATTTGCTTATTTCTTTTGGAGATATACTTTAGTTATTACTATGCATTTTCTAAATTTGATTTCAAAAGTTTGTTCCTAGGACACTTGTCAAATTGTGGATTGGGTGAAAACCTAGTATATGATACTTCCACTTTTGGAGATGTCCGGCACTTGTGCTAGAAAGGAAGTCTGACAAATTGAAATCAAAAGGTAGAAAAATGTGTAATTATAATAAGTATCCAAAAGGATTTGCAGAAGATTGTTTTGGTAGTCATAAAGATTACAAGATGTTTGTAAAGTGCAAATACAAAGTTCTGACAAGATGTTTGTAATGTACAAATACAAAGTTCTTGATGATGACTATGTGAATAATCTTAAAGAATTGTTCTAGAAGAGAAGTCAGAATTTTTGTAAGACAACTATAAAATATATTTAGAAATGAGGTGGTTGTATTAGATACACCACAAGGCATTATTCTAGATATATAGCTAGTACACGGATACAATATCGTAGTGGGAGGATTGTAAATTCATACTTTTGGGATAAACTTTTGAAGTCATTCCACAAGGATATGAATTTGATCTTCGGTCCTACGTTGAGGCAATAGATGATATGAATATGAATTATTGGATCAAGGTTATGTGAATAGAATTAGATTCTATTTAAAGTCTAGAACTTGTAGAGGCGCCTATTGGCATTGAGCCTATTGTTCTCAAATAGGTTTACAAGAAATTGAGATTGATAGAATTGAAGGTGTAAACCTTCAAAGTCAAGACTGGTGGCGAAAAGATTTATTCAGAAAGAAATGGTTCGACTATGAAAAGATTTTTTTTCACCTATAGTCAAGTTTGACTCTATCTAGATTCTCTTATCCATTATATTTTATTTGGATGAAATATTGCAATGGATATCAAGAAAGCTTCTTTTAGTAGCAATCTTGAGGAAGACATCTATATGATGTACCTAGACTTGTACATAGCAAGGAACCAATAGTGTTTAGTATGCAAGTTGTTTAAATTCCATTTATGGATTAAAGCAAGCATATGAATCATAAATATCATCTTTGATCAAGTAATCAAATTGTTTGATTTTGATCAAGTATTAAAAGACCTTATGTGTGTAAAGATATATAGAATAATAAATCTCATTATGTATATTGATGACATTCTAATCATTTAGGATGATGTAGAGTTATTGTCATCAATAGACTTTTGGTTGTCTAATCCAGTTTGATATAAAATACTTGGGAAAGACTAGTCACATCCTAAGAATTATAACTTTGTTAAAATTCAGAATTTAGGATGTTGGGTCTATCTCAAACTGCTTAAATAGATTAGATTTTAGCCAAGTATAGCATATAATACTTCAAGAAAGGATTCTTTCCTTTTAAGTTTGAAGTTCCTTTATATAGGACTACGGTCCTTAGACATATAAAAGGAAGAGCATATTAAGACAGTTCCTAATATCAAAATGATAGGAAGTCTTTATGCTATGCTAAATACTAGGCTAAATATCTATTTTGTGGTGGGCATAGTAAGCAAATATCAAGTGAATCAAAGATCGCTTCATTTAGTGGGAGTAAAGCATATACTCAAATATCTTAGGAGAATGAGGGATTATATGCTTATCCACAAAAGTGAAGTTTTGATGTTTATTGGATGTACAAATTTTGACTTGTAGTTTAATTGTGATTCATGAAGTTGGACTTCAAGAAATGTGTTCATCCTAGGTGGTGAAAATACACATTAAGCTTAAGTATTATCTCATAAGAGAGATAAGAGTACTTAAGAAGTAGTAGTCGAAAAGATAATTTATGTAATAAATCTGGCTGAAACTTGTTTCCAAACCTTGCCTTAGAGTGACTATGAATTACTCTAATGGGAGATAAGTGTCGGATATGTGGTAAATTGTTTTTGAGGGCAAGTGGGAGATTGTTAGGGTTTGTGCCCTAAAATCCAATTTATTGGCATGTCATAAATAATTAAATTGTTTAATTATATGAGACTATCTATTTATGAACTAATGGGATATTATCTTAGTCCATGAGATGCATAGTATGTGATTTATGTGATTTAGTCACAGAAGATATAAATCACAAGTTCTTTGTAAACTCAGAATTTAGTTCGTAGTCGGTGATGAAATTGGGCATTTCATCTGCGAAGACTATAACATATCAACTACGATGATTTGTCTTGATCATGGAAATGGAGATTTCTAGTTGGTATGTTGATATGTTTTAAGAGTTAAGACATATTGAACTGGACCGCTGTGAGATTTATTATTCTCCTAATGACTGTCAATTGAATAATAAATCTCACGACTTCTATTTACATCAACTCTAAATCCTGAGAGAATAATGGACCTGATCATGAGATGTAGGTTGCTTTGATATATCAGGAGTGAGATCTATTAGAACGGTCAAAACCTCAGTATGTTGGGCAACCGCATTTAATGTTGATGGAACATATATTCTCAAGATGGAATTCATAATCTCTTAACGGAGATATAAAATATTCCCTTGAGATAAGTTTAATGGGTTTGGTTATTCAGAGTGTCGGGCCCGACCACTTTAGTAATAAGTTACTAAAGTATATATATTTGTGAAATTGGATTTCATAAATATATATTGAATAACATAAAGGATTAAACTGGGTACTCAAGGATTAAGATGTAGTAATCTACAAAGTGGCAGTCAACATTTCATGACTTTGTATTACTACGAATATTTTAATGAAGGGGTTGCATGTACAATAAAGTCTTGGGAAATAATTTATTGATAAGGCCTAGAGTGCAACTATATTTATATAGTGGTATTAAATATAGTTAATGGTAACTTTGGACTTGTCAAGAGTTGACAGAAAAGCCCAAGGCCCATTGGAGCTAGTGTCTTATTGGTCCCTTTTGGTCCCACTCCAAGCCACAAACTTAAGCCCAATTGGAAAGGCCCAAAAGCCAGCCCGATTAGATAATTGGTTAGATACAAAAGGGAAAAACGTTCAGAATATTGTAAGTAAGAAAACCATCATTGTAATGGTGTGGAAGAGAGTGAAAGACACTTTCGTTAAATCCCTTTTGGTTACCAATTGAGAGACCACACATCTTGGGCATCATGTGGAATTGGAGTGAAGATTGAAAGTCTTCCCAAGAACGTTTGATCTTCAAGGTTTTGAATTTCACTGCACCAAGGTACGCTTTCTTGTTCTCTAATTCTGAAACTTACATAGTGCTTGTTATCAATTTCGAATGAAGTAGATCCGTCCATAATTTAATTTAATTTTTCCGCTGCGCACATCTGATGATTTTTCCAACATATAGTAATAGCTAAAAAGTGCAGGAAAAAAGCTTTTCTGTAAGCATGAACACCAAAGACCTGCAGGATTCTTTTGCAAATAAGCTACTCCAAGATGTGGGTCTGGATATATCAAAATTTTAGGTATGGGTGCTAAGATGTATTGTCTTCCTTTGGTGTTAAATGTGTTGTTTGCCATGCCTGGTAATTGTGAGATCATCTTTGAATGTCAGTAAAGAAAGAACTCGAAGAGGTGTATTTGTGTAGCAACTAATTCTAACTTTAAGACTTGGCTACAATTAACTTTGTTTTGCCTTCAGTCCTGGTAAGACATATAAAATAATTTCAACTGTTTAAGGCACCCCTTTTGACTAATAGTAAATTTAGTTGCACTACAACATGGTGAACTGGGGTCCTTAGCTTCCATTTGGCAACACTTAGAAGTTTTCAGTCCTTATACAACATGAAAACAGAAGGACCAATGATTTAACTGTAGGAAAATTATGCAGGGGTTCATGAGAAGTTCTTTGAAGTAATTACAACTTTTTTGCTGCTCATTATCAATTCATGAAATTGAAGATGGCTATTGGCCTTAAATTTTTAGGTTAGTTTATTTTTAGCTTCATATCATTTGTTTGTTTTGTGACTTTTCCTACAATCTGATGGGCAAAAAATAAGACTTCTTTTGCTTGTGTTGCAGATCCCATGTATGTGCTGTTCCAAGCAATGCATCGGATAATGTGTTAAATCCCCCTAGTGCACAACCATTTGTGGTGCAATGGCAGGGTATACGAGCTCCTATTAATGGGAGACATGCTTAGATACCATTCTATGTAAGTTCCTTCATGATTTGAAATACATTCATATATTTAAAACTTCATTAATTGGTAGATGCAGAAAAAACAAGCTTAATTTGGGATGCTGGTTCTCTTTAGTAGTTAACTCCTATTTCCAACCTTGAATGTTTTGTCTCATTCAAGAACATCTTGCAAAATAGTTCCATTCTCTTTCTGCCTCATCCAATCTAAACATCACACAGAAGGCTGTGTACAAATGGATCACTTCTGCAATGCAGCAGAAATAAGTTTAACCTGGAATGCTAGTTTCTATAATAGTCCATCTTGATTAATAATAAATAAAAAGTAAATTAGGTAATTTATTACTAACACCTTTATGTAACCTTGTCTATGATTTTGATACCGTGAAACATTTTTTTTTTTCTTTTTTTTCAAGTAACAATTTTTTTAAGAAGAAAGAAGGAAGCTCTCATAGCTCAAATATATGCTAATCATCTAGTCCTAATGTTATAGGGTTGGGTATTTGGTATTTATCAAGTTTGTAAGTCAATATCTTATGCTTGTTCTTTGTCTCAAAGCCAGAGGTGTTTCATAGCATGGAAAAGAAGTGACTTGCAGTAGGGATGAAGATATTATGAATACATTGGCTTCATTAGTTGGATTAGGTAACAAGCACAAAATGTCTTTATCTGGAACAACATTTGTGGAAGTGAACTTAATTCTTATTGGTTTACTGGGACTTCTTTGCTGTCTCATGTCAATCATGCCATACTAAAGGAGTTCTTACCATAGTTTGGTTTATTTCCTTCAAGATAGGGGTAATTTCAAAACACAAGACAAACAGAAGTAATCTTCTATCTTCCTCCCCCTCCTCTGTTTTAGACAAATTATGTTTGTCCAGAACTCTTCCTGCCTTTTCTTTCTCTCTGTGGTGGTATTGTTACTATTAATTGATGTTTTTTTTACCATGAATAGCACCTCTATCCAACCAAACAATACCCACTATACAAGGGAGCTCTAAGGGCGAGCACTTGACATATGAGAAAGGATTCTGAGCTACCAAAGAAGTAATTCTTCCCTTTGTACATATTACTATTGCCCCAAATTTTTCCTACAAAAATTGATCTAATGCCTCATTGGGTTCAGTTTCTTCTATCTTTCTCTCAATTAATTTGTTGGTATGTTTGTCAGTCATGAGTTAGATCACTGACAAGGCTCATTAAGCTGGTACCACAACCCGTGTTTGAAGTTTTAAACATGGAGAACGATGTTGTATGCTATGAGGGTGAGTTTTATAGTGATGATGATCTGTAACATGGCATCCAATTTCATTCTTTATAGCCTTAGTGCACTCTGTTTTCTCCCAGTCATTCTGTTTACGATGATGATTTGCATTTTTTTCTCTAGATTTTAAGTATCTTGAGCATGTATTTATGGTGGCTGTTCATAAAGATCTTTGTATTTTAGTAATCAAATCTTCATTTTGCAGCCCAATTGCCCATACTATTTGTGGAGTTCATGCACGGTCTGCCACTTATAAACTCTGGGTGCAGGTATTGCATTGAATATCTAGTGCAAGTAACTATATATTCTTGTCTTCTTTTCTTATGAGGTGCTTTTCTATTAGCCTTTTCATATTTCCTATGAAATAAATACTATAAATGTGTAACTATCATTAGTGATTTCTATATTATTACTATAAAAATTTCTCAACGTCTTCCTACCATGTAGTTATAAACAATAACAAAGCCTTAATCCCAAAATTTTGGGGTCTACATGGATCCTCCTACCATGTGGTTATCTATGTTTTCAATCATCTTGGATTGGGTAGCATGTAAATTTATAAATTCCATAATCATCTTTAGCATATATCTAACTGGGCGATCCCTTCAGGCAAATTGACTGCGCATAATCAGCTTTAGCTTTTATGTAACCCATTTATACCACTGTTATGTCCTTTTGTGTGTGCAATAGTTGAATTGCTGATTAAGAACTCTAGTCCAACCTTCCTTTTTCCATATTGTTATCCAATTCAACAGAATATCAAACTCTTCTTTTCAGTGATCTTGAATTGCAGATTAATCTGAATCATGCCCATTTTTGTAAAATTTTTCCAACTATTATTGGTTTGCTTTTGGGCGCTAGTCCGTATAATGTTTAATTACAAAAATGGTCTTAAATCCAGCATAACGAAATATCTGCTACAATATTCAATATCGTGTACTCCACTCCTTATTGAGGATTTGCTTCAACCAGTGGGTGACGGATCAAAATACCATAATGATCTTCAAATGGTGTCTAGAAGAGCTTACATGTGTAGTGTATTAATGTTGTTTACTAGAAAAAGGGCAATAGAATAGTAGTTAGCCCAATAAGGAAAATTTATAGAATCATTTTGGTTTCAAAGTAAAAGTTTCCGTTGGAGTTGCAACAATAAACATAATCAATTTGCTTATAAATATGTTTTTCTATTTTCTCCCCTTCATTGTGCTGAATCACTGACCCTGTTTGTAAATTTTGCAGTGTAAAACTATTGGAGAGGCACATTTTATAGGGGTCAAAATAGTTGAGCAGGGATGCACCTCAAATAAGCTTGTCTTACATTCTGATGCAAGATAGCTAATTGATAAAGCTTGATAGGCCCTGCATACGCCACATTAATGAAGCTCCCTTTCTCTTTGTCCTGATCATTGACCTTATTTATAAAGCTCTATACTCAATTCATGGATGTAAAAGTGCTGATAGATGTGTCCCCATTCAAAATCATGAACATAGCATGTCATGGATGCCAAGAAGAAACAATGTCAAGCAGTGACACATGAATAGGAAATTAGGCAAATGCCTTTTTGTATATCTGGAAGTTCATTCCAAAGAGTTTGTTGTTTAAATGTGAATGCCTGGATAAAACGTTTATTGCTGTAGGGACAGGTTTTGATTTCAAGAGTATGTAAATTGCATGTGTTAGTGGCAAAATTGATTTGTATAAGCAGACGCTTTTGTTAAATTTCATTTTTCTGATGGCTAATATCCTAAGATAATTTGCTGCTAAAAGAAGTGCTAGAGTGTTAATAATCTTTAATAAGCCAGTCGCTAAAAAGCTATCAACAAAGTGACCTTTAGAAGCAGTTGTTTATGTATTTTTAAGCTTCTCATGTTTATTATTCAGTGAGAAAAAAATCATGTTTGTTGTGCCTTTGTGTGGACCTGTAATCAAATGATAAAAAATGTGCAACTAAAATTCAAGTGTTGTTGCTCCTGCTTCCCATGTTGTTACATAAGATTTAGATAGGGACCAGTCATTTTAGTTCATAAGAATTTGATGTCCTTGAAGTTTAATTTTTCATCATAGCTAGAAGAATTGGCCCACACTTTGTAGAAAAACACTTCTCTTGAAGAAAAGTAGACATGCTTTTGATAGAATGCCATGAACTTGCTTTGAAGTTGTTAAGCTGAACACAGAAAAATTCCTACACAGAATTTCAAAGTCAATCAAAAATGTTTTTTAGACAAGGAAATGAATGCAGTAGATACTAAGGATTAACAAAAAAAAAATTTAGGTGCCAAGAAAATTCGCTCTTAATATGCTTTGGAAAAGTTTGAGTAGCTTTCACTTGTTTGAGCAGCCATAGCCATGACTTGTTCTTCAACAATTTACCAACACATTACAAACCTTTTTCATGTTACATTGTCAACAGATATTGCTCTTCTAAATCCTGACAAAAGTATCTAATTCTAATCATTCTAAGAATTATGCCTACTTTGCAAACTTCTTACTTATAATTGATGCTTGTTACCTTAAATAACCTCTCTATGTCAGACTCTGTGCTTCTAACAACCCCCCCCCCCCCCCCACAACTCTTTACTATATGGGAAATTGGAGTATTCACATGGACCTAATCTTATAGTTCAATAATGCTGTAAAAACGATAGGGTATATGGAAAATTAGAATAATCCACATCCAGCATACAGAAAATTTAATCACAAATTCAAAGCACCAGGTTTATCTTAAAATGGAATTTAGAAGAATTTAAACCTCACAATTATTATTGTTCTTTTTCTAGAATAGAAGAGTACTTTGCTCATTAGTCTCAATTGAATTGAATCATTTTGGTTTCAAAGTTAAAAAATCACGTTGGGTTTGCCCTAATAACCTATGGTTGAAATATTTTGTTTCTCAAAAGAAAAAGAAAAAAGAAAAAAAGAAGAAGATGTGCTTTAATTTTTTTCCCCTATTATCTCCTCTCCTTCATCCTCAATCAATGACCTTGTTTATAAAAATTTTGCAGTCTAAACCTTATGGAGAAGCACGGTATATACCGGTGAAAATTGTTAAGCAAGGGTGCATATCAAATGGCCACATCCTACAATCTGGTACAGGATAGCCAAATGAGAAAGCTCCATAGCAGAATGGCAAGACTCTATACAGTAGAACAACGAACCTCCTTCCCTCTCCACCCTAATGCTATGTTTGAAAGTTTGAAGGGAGAGGATAGTAGTGGGGAGGAGAGTAGAGGGGAATGATTATCATCCACGTTGTTTAGATGTTTTAAAAATTAAGTAAGGGAGAGAGGAATAATTAGTTTTTTCATAGTTTGTAATTTTTTTAATATGATAAGGGTAAATTTGGTAATTCATTTAGTCAAGCATTTCTATACTCTACTGTCCCACAAAATCTCTTCAATTTAGGGGAATTAAAAATGAGAGGTTAGAACTCCTCCAAACCCCTCCAAATCCCTCCCCCTCCTCCCTTAAAGAACATTCAAACAAGATAATTTAACTTACTCTCCCTTCCTCTACTCTACTCCCCTCTACTCCCCATCCATCCAAACAAACTATAAATCTTTGTCCTTGTCTACAAAGCTCTATGCTCAAATTCATAAACAAACTTTAGCTAGTAGATGAGGCTGAAAAGTTGCTATGTTAAGTTTTAACAATATAATGTTACCCAACTATCATATTCAAATTATTTTATGTTTATTTACTACTAAGATTATTATTCCATATTTGGTTTTTGGCAAAATTTACAAGATAGATTAACTAAAAATATGACATCATAAGGTATGAGTGTGTGAAATTGGTAAAGAATCAAGCTTCAAAGTTGGATTAGTGTAGTTTGCAACCAGCTCTCGAGAATAGTATCCTGCGAAAGGCCACATGTGAAGCACATGACTGGAAGCTAAGGAGTCATGCCAGACTGTCAAATTCGCAAGTACTTTGTGAGAAAGGTTATCTCGTAAGATACCCGCGAAACTCTCTATTTGGCAAAAAGAAAAAGTGCTTCACCAAATTCTTTATCCACATTATAAATACCCTCATTATCCACGAAATGTAAGAGGTGCTTTTTAGAGAGAAAACTTTAGCAAAAACATTTGAGAGTTAGAGATTGTTATACCCATAATCATCTACACATTTCCTTTTGGTTTTCCTCTACTCCTACCTCTTCATCTCTACATCCTAGAGAGGTTCTTAGCTTAAACACTTACCACACCCAATCTGAATGTTGAGTTAAGTTTTGGTGCTGTTGGAAAGCATTGGAGAGAGCCATTAAGTGGCGGATGCAATTAGCTTGAATTGCAGGATCTTGAAAGCTAGTGAAGACATGACTCCGAAAAGTCTGTTAGTAGTAGGAGCTTGAAGGACTCAAGTACATGAGATAAAACTAGACTTGGAGGATATTTTGTTATTCGTGTACTCCAACTTTATTTACTAGTGGATCGATTTCGACTTAGAGGATTACGGAGAGGTTTTTCCCTTAGTTCTTCGTTTTCCTCTTTGATAACATGTCTTGGTGTTATCTTATGTTTGCATCCTTCTTCCATACTCTTTAAGCTTTTCATTTATTGTTCATTGTGGTTGGATATGGCTTAGAGGAGTGTTAATGGTATATTGCGCATATTTACTCTTGTTCGCATTTTGTTAGATTAGAGTAAAAGCAATCTAGCCGTAATTTTAAAATTGGGATCTGAACAAACTTTAGTGTTTTCACACTAATTTGAGCTTGCAACCTAAAATCAAGGAAATAAAATCCTGTCACCTAAAATTACGAAAATTTAAGAAAAATATCAAAAATCAACATATATATTTTGTCCTACATTAGTAGATCATCTCTCATGCATTAGATGAGACATGCAATACTAAGCTAGAACTGTTTAGCTTGTGCTCAGTAATTTTATTAAGCATCATTGCCATTTTAGGTGTAAGATGGTTCTTCCAATCTCCAATTTTACTTTTCCTAAAAAATGTGTTGTTTTTGAAAGGCGGCCCTCTAAAATGCGTGATTCCACTTTTATTCACACTAGTCGCAGACCCGCGCGTTGCGCGAGATAATTTTTTTTTAGGGTGATCTTATTAAATATATTTGGGGTAATAAGTAATAACACTTTCCCATTTTGTTTATATTGATAACAAAATATTTTAAATTTATTTAAGAATCTGTTTATAAATGTTTAATCATGGTTAGTAAAGACATTACTCATAACTTTAGAATTAAAATACAAATTTATAAAATACCAAAAGATTTGAAATGACAAATCTCTCCATAACTCATTAGGAAAAGAAAAGGGGAAAAAAAAAGAAAGAAAAGCAAAAGACATTACTTAATATTTTGAAATACACTTTAATTTAAAATTTTAAAATAAGAGAATTTAATTTTAAAATTAAGGATAATTTTGGAACCTACCTTAAGCACAGGCAGGTGAGTACACAATATGTTAATATTAATTTAACAAAGTTTGGTTAAAAAAATGTAAAGGGTGAAAATATTTTCTCCTTTCAAGTTTGGGGTAGAGTGTCATTTCTTCAAACCTCAAGGAAGGGGAATGTAATTACCCCTATATTATTATTATTATTATTATTATTATTATTATTATTATTCTTCTTCTTCTTCTTGTTGTTGTTGTTAATAATTGAATTTTCATTTTCTTTTAAGTTAATAAAAACCTTACATATATCTTTTTATTTATTTATAAAATATACATTTTTACATATCTTTTTTTTAATGTGAATCTTTACATATACCTTAAGTAAACTCTATACATTCCACTTCTTTAGATGTGTAAAATCATAGACTATTACTTCATAATGATAGTAGCTAATTAGTTTTATCATTTTTTTTCCATAATTTCATTTATAACATTTTTTACCATTATCATATATTTACTGGCTAATGATTTTCATAACAGAGGTGATAAATGAGATGTAGCATTGTTTATTAGATTTTTAATTGTAATTGTGTATGAAGATTACATATATATATATATACATACATACATACATACATATATATATATATATATATATATATAAAGTTAAATGAAATGTCAAAAAAGGGATTTTAAAATTTTCTAACTTTATTTCTTATGTAATTTCTATTATTACCTGAGAACATCTCCTTTTAGTTATGAATTAGAGTTTGATTAGTTTTAAGTTTAAATATATTGTTATGATTGTGTATAATTATTGATTATTGATTCATTTTTTTAAGTTAATGTAACAGTTGATTTTATTGCACGATAAAATTTTTAATATTCTTCATATTGGTCATATTTATTTTTTATTTTTACTTCTCTTTACAACCTCTTTGTTTTCCAAAATTTGATGATGATTTTATTGCATTAAATATGCATTGTAGTTTTTTTTTTTTTTTTTTTTCATTTAATTTTGCTACCCTTAAGTTAGTATATCCATAACTATTAGTTTCTTTATATTATGTGCCGGTTTGGATAGCAAGGCAAGCTGCGGCGCGTTTTCTCCTTTGCGTTTTCCTTTTTTTTTTTTTTTTTTTTTTTTTTTTGGGGCCCGCTTTTGCTGACTTTTGGGAGACAAAATGTACTGTGCATGAACAGTGCGGCACTGTTTACGCACTGTTCATGCACTGTTCACGTAATATTTAATATTAAAAATAGGTCCCACGGTACTATTCACACATTTAAAAATTATTTTGCTACAGTGTTTTCAGCAATAATCAGTTTTCAGCAACTTTCAGCAACAATAAGCTGTATCCAAACGGACCCTATATTTGGTTTGATATCCTCATTATTATTATTATTATTTTAATTTAGTGTTTCCCAATTGGCATTTGTTTTGTATTATATTTTTTCTTTGATGTATTGGGTTTGAGAATGAGTGTGTCCCTAGTATTACTCCACTTTATGATGACACTTTTATTTATTGAAATTAAGTATAATTTTTAATTTTTAATTTTTTAAATAAAAAGGAGAGAAAAATATAAATAATTTAATGATATGGAAGATGTGAGGAGATGAATAGTGATATTAAGGTAGAAGGTAGTGGGGAGATGAAAAGATAAAGGTAAGGAAAAAGCTTGGACAAAGTGCAAATGTTAAAAAAAAAAAAAAAAAAAAAGAATAGTACAATTTTTTAAGGATAATTTTATTATTTAAATAAAATATTCCATGTTTAATTATTAAAAATAAAAAGAGAGAAAATATAAATAATTTAATGGTGTCGAAGATGTAAATGAATTTAAATGTTGAATAACATAAGATGAGAAGAAAAAAAAAAGTAAAAATAAAATATATAACAATAAATACCAATAAAGAGAACAATTGCACATAAAAGATTTTTGTTCTTTCTTATAACTCAAATTAAGATTGATGGTTTTTTTTTTTTTTAATATGTGTTTTAGGATTGTGCTTTTTTAATTTCCCATAAGAAAGTCTTTTCTTTCCCTTTTATAATTTTGATTGAATTTTGGTATGGATTAATACTTAGTTGTTTTTGGAAATAGAAATTTGAATATGCCTTCTAATTTTTTGACTAATAAATTATTATAAAATCTATTTTTTTATTTTTGTAGTTTTATTTTAATTTTGGTTAAGTTAACATTGTAATTTTGTGATAATTTTTTATTATTATGATAATTTCCTTATTTCTTAAGAGATGAGTTGTACATTAAGCAAATGTAATACACTACAACAAAGTTAGAAGAATATGGTTGACCTTAAAAATTATTAATGAAATACACAAAAAATATTAAAATGATATATTTGTAGAGATAAAAAGATTGAAAAAAAAAAAGTGTAAAAATCTTTTTTTTTTTTTGAAAAAAAGACAATGCTTGAAGTAATTGTTACTTTTTATATATTACACTTCACTGCATAATATTTATATTCCCACGCATCGTGCGAGTTTGCGGCTAGTTTCCTATAAAAACTGAATGATTCTACAAGTCTTCTATTGGGAATAAATTCTAATCTGAGGTAGCTAAATGCAAATGTAGTAGAAACATGGTGAGAGAGAATAATGGGTTGTGCTCATGGTTAGTGTAATAAGCATGCGATATGATTGTGGGCTTCCTTTATAATAGGATCTTTTGTTACTCTTAGAGCAAACAAAATAACGCCCTTATCCCCACCCAAAATGTTTTCCTATAATGACAAACTTTATCTTTTAACCTCTAAGAAATGCAATGCAATGGCCAAAGGATATGCCCCTTTAATATATTGTCTATAATAAAATAAACAAAGGCTCCTGTCCCCTTTAGGTACAGGTTTATACAGAATTCAATTGCTTTCATTTTTTTCTTTTCTCTGTAAGAAAGAACCATCAACCTTAACTAACCCAAAAAAAAAAAAAAAAAAAAAGAACCATCAACATTAATTAGAGTTATAAGAAAGAGCAAAAAAAGGGTAACATTTAACAATTAAAGAGAAAAAAAAAACAATTTAAAAAAAAATCTAAATGGCATTAACCAATGTGGAGTCTTAAAGAACTCTTGGTTTACCTAGAATATAATAGAGAAAATAAAAATGAGACTAATACTAATTCTAGGAAACATATATAGAGAAATAGAAATAAGGCTGCTAATTAAAGAACATTGGCAATACCATCAATCCCGTTTGAAGCTTAATCATAACTCCACTAATTTGCCGACTTTCAACTTTTGGCTGGTATATATTCAGGCGTTCTCTAATGCCGCAAATTCCTTATTGTCTGGTGTAGGGTCCAAATTTGTTGGGCCAGGTACCAACTCTCTGTCTCGTGAGCCCAACAAATCTCCCAACAATAAATTTGTAGAGAGTGGGTTAAACAACTGGGCTGGGTTTGGATTTAGCAACGGTTCATGCAAATAGACCAATAAAAAGAATTTAGACTAGCCTCTAACAAGAATTTCTTCGGTCCGAAGAGCTTTAGTATTTAAGGACTTAATGAATACAATTTTTTCTCTCTCCCACCTCTGTGAGGCTTGCCTCTCTTATATAAGCGCTCCCTTCTCATCTCCTCCGCACACTTGTCCTTCATCTACACGCCCACTTGAGTGCCAGTCACATCAGCCGTTTGCTTTATCCTGCAGTGAGTGGTGATGGGTGTGGACGCACTGTTCAGGTGTCTTCTCCACATAAATGCGGCCAGAGAAGTTGTTGCAGCGCATTAAATGCGGTGGTGGCAGCTTTATTAGCAGGGGATTTCATGATAGCCACTCAGTTAGACACGCGCGGAGCCTAATCCTCGTAGGGAAGCCCTCAGCATATCCGTTCGATCAAATTCTGGACTGATCCGATGGATATGGCCCCTTCGGCTAAACCAGTTGTCTTCGGACAGAGCCTTTGTCCCTCATAAGTTGCTTTTTCATCAGGGTGGTGAGGCGCTGATACTATTAGCCTCTTCGGATGGACAGTCGTATTCGGACTGGGCCCCAGGCCCAACATATGGCTTTGGGCTTTTTCACCCACAATAGCCCCTCAAAATTTTACTTTTCGCCTCGCGCCCGAAGGGGAAAAGTGAGGTTTTGACCTTGTGACGAGTGAGGGCCCTGGATTTTGACTTCACACGTATGTGCGTGTGAATTTGGGGCGCCTTCTTTATTGCCGCTGCTGTCGCGCCGTTTCCGAGGCGTCATTAATTACTCAGGGCGGCGTCTTGTCAGTGGAATCTATTGGTCCGTTTCAAATCCAACGGACGAGATTCTTTCCTGAAAATTCGAGCGGGATATTTTCCCCCTTCGCCTCCCCCTATATAAAGCCCCAGAATGGGCTGTTCTCTTATTTTGCAAACTTCTGATCCTCCGACGAACTCAAGCGCTAAGACTCCCAGAGACTTCCCTGTCATCTGCCTTGGCTTGCTCCTCAATCCACCGCCGTTCTCTTTTCCAGATTGAAGTTCGTCCACCGAACTGATTCCGCGTAAGTTCTTTTCCCGAGGTTTTAGTAATTTGTACGAATTGCCTCTTCGGCGCGTGATAGATCTTCCCAGTCGCCGTTTCACGTCCCCTCTCCTTTAACCTTGTTAGAAATGGGTAGATTCGAATACCTAGTGGATAGTCCATCCCAGATAGAGAAGTTTAGGGCGACCTATCGCATTCCACAGGAAGTCGGCCTGAGGTATTGCTCCACGGGGGGGTTGTTATTGGCCCGAGAGGTAGGCGAGGTGATAATCCCCATCATCGCCTTCCTGGAGGGAGGAATGACCATTCCTATGGGTGAGGTCACCAGAAGTTTCCTTACCGCCCATAGACTTAGCCCCGAACAGTGCGCACCCAACACATTTAGGATTTTGGGGGCAGTTGATGACCTAAACCGCCACTTAGGCTTAGGGTTAACCTGGCATGATGTGACGCATATGTACGAATGCCGTACAAAGGAAGGGGCGGGATACTACCTAAAGTCCCGGTCCGATGTCGTCAGACTTCTCTCCGGTCTCCCCAAGTCCAACAAAGGGATGAAGGACGATTACCTCATCGTCTCGGGTGCCTAGCATGATGGGATTCACTGCCCCACCAGGCCAGGAACGCCAGGTGGGACTTTTCCCCTTGAGCCCTTCCAACTTTTGTACCTTCACCTATTCGGACTTCCTTTCATCATGTTGCATTCCCCCTGACAGTTCTTTTGCCATGTTTACAGATAAAAGGAACGTGACTCCTCGGCTGAGCCTCACCAATACTGCGGCCCTAAACTATCTTCTTCGGTCGGAGATCTTCGTGAGTGAAGACGGACAGCTTCGATCTGTTCCTCTCATCCTCGGTTACACTCCGAAGACTGAACTTCAGCCGAGAGGGAACGCAATCACAGCGGGAGATCACCGCATAAACCGTATCGACGTGGCACGGAAGACCTTCCTGGCCCCTTTTGACCTCGCCCCAGCGCCCCATCCCAATCCGCAGGGCATCCCAGCATTAGTCCAGCCAGTCCAAAGAGCGCCTTTTGAACCAACAGCCGAGGAAAGGATCGCCTCCTCTACCCCTTCGCTTGACGCCCAGATCGATCAGTTCAAGTTCGAAGAGGGTACCTCGGAGGAAGTTCAGATCTTATCCCCCGAAGAGGCCCCTGACAGGCAGTCAGCTGCCCCAATTCTGAACTTAGCTTTGCCAGAATATTCCTCGGGGGAAGACATGCTGCCCCTAGGCCAGCTAATGAAGAACAGGAAAGCAACGACCGCGGCCAAGGGTACTGGCACATCCCAGCCCCAAGTGAACCTCCCACCACCGCCTCCCCCTCCTCAAGCCCCAAAAGACTTAGGTATGAAAGTGCTACCCGATTTGAAGAAGAAGAGGGTGGCGACGGACGTAACTGACGTCGAGGAGGGGGAAATGGTCCCTCCGAAGGGCCGTAAGCAGCAGAAGAAGACCCACGATACAAGAAATAAACGGGCTTCTTCTACTGAGAGCAGGGAGGAGAACGTGGCTGCTGACGTGCGGCGGGGGGTCCAGGTGTGGTCCCCAAAGCTTACTTTGGATGGTGCGGCCATCCCTTTTGACGCCTCCATCAGAAACTATTCTGGGGGGAAGGCCGGTTACGTTGCTGAGGCGCTCGAGAAGCCCCTCCTCCTTCCGAGGGATATGGAGTCTTATCGGCGTTTCAGCGAAAAAGAACTCTTTTTGTCCCTCAAACGGGATTTAGGCATGGTAAGACAACTGATGCTCTTTCGCAGCTATCTTGAAGCCCTCGTGCATGTATATTTTTATGTAACTGTTTTTTTTTTTTGGTCGTCATGCAGCTTGCTCAACAAATCTACGTGGCGGAAGAGTGGGTTCAGCGGAAGGATGTTGACGTGCAAGCTGAGATCCGGTCCAAGGAGGACGTTGAGAAGGCACTGGGCAAGGCAAAGGATGAAAGCGCCCGCATCTCCGATCAGCTGAAGGAGGAGGTGAAAGCGAGAAAAAGTGTAGAGGCGGGCCTTAAAAATGCAGAGAAGCAAGCCGAGGACCAGCGCCAGAAACTGCTTGCGGCTGAAACCAATCTGGAGACAGAGAGGGTGATGGTAAAAGAGCTTCGGCTTGAGCTGGAAAAAGCCAGGGACGCTGCTAAGTTGGCCAAGGAGGACGCGCAATTGGCCAGGGAAGCAGTTGAGGCTGAGAAGAATGCCGCCTACATGCTAGGGGTGCAGGAGACCCAAGTAAGGCTGACCGAGGAGTTCGCCACGGTCTGCAGGGGCTACTGCGACATCACATGGAGCAAGTGCCTCGATGCGGCTGGAGTCCCTGCAGAGTCAGCTCTAAGGCATCCTGGGAGCATCTATTACGATCCGGACTTATGTGATGCTCCTGAGGCCTTGGAGGCATCTTCGGCAGATCAGAACCCCCCAGCGCCAACTGAGACGAGCCAGGCCCTTCTTCAGATCGGTGATGCGGGCAATTTGCCAGAGATCCACCCAGATTCCCAAGATAAAGCCTAGAGCCTCCATCTTGTGTAGTGCTAGCATATTTTTTGACCCCTCTTTCTTTTGTATGGAAATTATCATTTAAATGAATGAAACGGCTTATTTTCATTACTTGTTGCTTGTGGAGTATTTATCATATTGCATTATTGCGGCTAATAATGACAGTTTAGTGATTAAGAATGAATCATAAATGCGGTAATCTTCCATGTATGGCTAAGACAAAGAATTGCGGGAATAACCACTGACGTAGTCTTGCCTAAGTCCACATGTTCCGCTAAATTAGATTGGTAACCTGAGTGCGCTCACCAAACTAAAGCCTCTGATCCGAGGATTACCGGTGTAATCGAAATCGAAGTTAAACACTTGTAAGGAAACGTAAAGGAGTGTTAACTAACCCACATCATCTGGTCCGAGGACTACAGGCATGATGGGATTTAAGTTTAAACACTTGTAAGGAAACGTAAAGGAGTGTTAACTAACCCACATCATCTGGTCCGAGGACTACAGGCATGATGGGATTTAAGTTTAAACACTTGTAAGGAAAGGTAAAGGAGTGTTAACTAACCCACATCATCTGGTCCGAGGACTACAGGCATGATGGGATTTAAGTTTAAACACTTGAGAAACACTAAAGGAGTGTTAACTAACCCATATCATCTGGTCCGAGGACTACAGGCATGATGGGATTTAAGTTTAAACACTTGTAAGGAAACGTAAAGGAGTGTTAACTAACCCACATCATCTGGTCCGAGGACTACAGGCATAATGGGATTTAAGTTTAAACACTTGTAAGGAAACGTAAAGGAGTGTTAACTAACCCACATCATCTGGTCCGAGGACTACAGGCATGATGGGATTTAAGTTTAAACACTTGAGAAACACTAAAGGAGTGTTAACTAACCCACATCATCTGGTCCGAGGACTACAGGCATGATGGGATTTAAGTTTAAACACTTGTAAGGAAACGTAAAGGAGTGTTAACTAACCCACATCATCTGGTCCGAGGACTACAGGCATAATGGGATTTAAGTTTAAACACTTGAGAAACACTAAAGGAGTGTTAACTAACCCACATCATCTGGTCCGAGGACTACAGGCATGATGGGATTTAAGTTTAAACACTTGTAAGGAAAGGTAAAGGAGTGTTAACTAACCCACATCATCTGGTCCGAGGACTACAGGCATGATGGGATTTAAGTTTAAACACTTGAGAAACACTAAAGGAGTGTTAACTAACCCATATCATCTGGTCCGAGGACTACAGGCATGATGGGATTTAAGTTTAAACACTTGTAAGGAAACGTAAAGGAGTGTTAACTAACCCACATCATCTGGTCCGAGGACTACAGGCATAATGGGATTTAAGTTTAAACACTTGTAAGGAAACGTAAAGGAGTGTTAACTAACCCACATCATCTGGTCCGAGGACTACAGACATGATGGGATTTAAGTTTAAACACTTGAGAAACACTAAAGGAGTGTTAACTAACCCACATCATCTGGTCCGAGGACTACAGGCATGATGGGATTTAAGTTTAAACACTTGTAAGGAAACGTAAAGGAGTGTTAACTAACCCACATCATCTGGTCCGAGGACTACAGGCATAATGGGATTTAAGTTTAAACACTTGTAAGGAAACGTAAAGGAGTGTTAACTAACCCACATCATCTGGTCCGAGGACTACAGGCATGATGGGATTTAAGTTTAAACACTTGAGAAACACTAATATAACAAAAGAACAATCATGACTTGAAAGAAGAATTCTTTTAATAGTAGTACCTTTTGAGGTTATTTACATTCCATGGTCGGGGCACTACGTGATTATCCAGGTCTTCCAGGAAGTATGCTCCAATGCCGGCCCTCGAAGTGATACGATACGGACCTTCCCAATTCGGCCCCAGTTTTCCCCATGCTGGATTCTTTGCATTACCTACCACCTTCCTTAGGACCAGATCACCAGGCTCGAGGGGTCTCGACCTCACATTGATGTCATAGCCCTGTTTCAGCTTCTGCTGGTAGTGCGCCAATCGGACCATTGCGTTTTCCCTTCGTTCTTCAATCAGATCCAAACCCTTTTCTAGCTGCCTGTCGTTGTTGGTTGGGTCAAAAGAGCTAGTTCTGTAGGTTGGGAATGCAGTCTCGATAGGTATAACGGCTTCAGCCCCATAGGTCATTGAAAAAGGAGTTTCACCGGTGGACCTGCGGGGTGTGGTTCTGTATGCCCACAACACGTGGGGTAGCTCCTCTACCCATCTACCCTTCGCATCGTCTAGCCTCTTCTTTAGTCCGTTAACTATGACTTTATTGGTGGCTTCGGCCTGCCCGTTTCCCTGGGGATAGGCGGGGGTGGAGTATCTATTTGTGATCCCCAGCTCACTGCAATAGCTTCTAAAAGCTTTGCTATCGAACTGAAGCCCGTTGTCCGAGATGAGGGTGTGTAGGACTCCAAATCTGGTGACGATGTTTTTCCAAATGAACTTCTTCACGTCTACGTCCCTGATATTTGCTAGAGGCTCAGCTTCTACCCACTTGGTGAAGTAGTCCGTTCCGACCAGCAAGAACTTCCTGTTTCCTGCTGCCTTAGGGAAAGGGCCAACGATGTCCAAGCCCCACTGAGCAAAAGGCCATGGGCTGGATAGCGGATTAAGGGTACCACCAGGTTGATGTATGCTCGGCGCAAAACGTTGGCACTGGTCACACTTTTTAGCGTACTCATGTGCCTCTCTTTGCATATTTGGCCACCAGTAGCCTTGGGTAATGGCTCGGTGAGCTAAGGATCTTCCACCAGTATGGCTTCCACAGATTCCTTCATGCAGCTCTTCCAACAGTGATTCAGCCGCCTCGGGGCGCATGCACATCAAATACGGGTCAGAATAGGAGCGTTTGTACAGTTTGTTATCTTCGGACAGCCAAAACCTTGCAACTTTTCTCCGTATTTTGTCCGCTTCGCCCTTCTCTTCGGGCAACACATCATCCCTCAAAAACTTGATGATGGGGTCCATCCAGCATGGGTTGGCTCCAATACAGTGGACTTGGGGTGGCTTTTTTCTTAACTCCGTGGGTCTCTGCACGTCCTCAATCAGAATAACCCTTGGTAATTCCTGCGCCGAAGAGGTGGCGAGCGTAGCTAAGGAATCAGCATGCGTGTTGCCACTCCTAGGGACGTGCCGTAGGGTAAAACGCTCAAACTCCGACTGTAGGGACTTGACCAGGTTTAGATATCCCTGCATCCTCTCATCTTTCGCTTCAAACTCTCCCAGCACCTGGCCGACGACCAACCTTGAGTCTGAGGATATCTCGACGGATATTCCTCCCATCCTTCGTACCATCTTCATCCCCATCAGTAGAGCCTCATATTCTGCCTCGTTATTCGTTGCTGAGAAGTCTAGCCTTAAGGCTTTTTCGATTATGATTCTCTCGGGGGATATCAACACTAGCCCTACGCCTGAGCCCCTCTGATTCGATGCGCCGTCTACATACACTTGCCAGGGCAATGTGCTTTGTGACGCAATCGTGCTGACTTGTCTTCCTACCGCGCCTAGAGTTTGTGCTGCTTCCTCTAAATGTGGTTCTGTAAACTCGGCGACCAGGTCCGCAAGGACCTGGCCCTTCACTGATGTGCGCGGCATGTACTTGATGTCAAAAGCCCCTAGCATCGTCCCCCATTTAGCAATTCTACTAGTGTAGTCGGCGCTTCGGAGTACAGCTCTGAGTGGGAGCTGAGTAAGGACTATGACGTTGTGAGCTTGAAAATAATGGGGCAACTTCTTAGTACCCAGCACAACGGCCAGAATGGCTTTCTCCAATGGCAAATAGCGGATTTCAGCCTCTTGTAGCGACTTGCTCACGTAATAAACTGGCTTTTGCACTCCACAGTCCGTTCGGATCAGCACCAGGCTTACAGCATTAGGGGCCACGGCAATGTAAGCAAACAAGACTTCGTCTGGCTGGGGACTGGACATGATGGGGGGCTTAGCCAGGTAGTCTTTAAGTCGCTGGAAGGCAATAGCACATTCCTGTGTCCATTCAAAATCCTTCCACTTATTGATTAACGAGAAGAAAGGCCTGCACCTGTCTGCTGATCTGGAAATGAACCGATTAAGGGCAGCGGTCATCCCAGTCAGCTTCTGAATCTCCTTGGGGTTCCGAGGAGCTCGCAAGTTGTTGATGGCCTTTATCTGATCGGGGTTAACTTCGATTCCCCTGTGTGTGACCATATACCCCAGGAATTTGCCTGATCCGACACCGAAGGAACATTTAGAGGCATTCAAGCGCAATCTGTGTCCCCTCAAAATTTCGAAGATGTCCCTAAGGTCCCCAATGTGTCCTGCAACAACCTTGCTTTTAACCACCATGTCGTCGATATAAACCTCCATGCTTTTGCCGAGCTGTGGCTCAAACATCCGGGTCATCATTCGCTGATAGGTAGCCCCTGCGTTCTTCAAGCCGAACGGCATTACCTTATAATGGTAGTTTCCTACAGGAGTCACGAAAGCCGTTTTGTTCTGGTCGACGAGAGCCAATGGTATCTGATGATAACCTTGAAACGCGTCTAAGAAACTCATCCGAGGATGCCCAACAGTAGCGTCAACTAGCTGATCTATCTTCGGCATAGGAAACGGATCCTTCGGACAAGCCCTATTAAGATCAGTGAAGTCCACGCACACCCGCCATTTCCCACTTTTCTTCTTTACCACCACCGTGTTAGCTAGCCATTCGGGGTAATAAATTTCCTTAATAGCCCCTGCTTGCTTGAGCCTAGTAACCTCTTCCCTGACTGCGTCTGCGTGCTCCTTCGATGGACGCCTGAGGGGTTGCTTCTTGGGGACTATGGTGGGGTCTACGTTTAGGTGGTGGCAAATGAAATCTGGGCTTACCCCCGGGGCTTCTGCAGGGTCCCACGCAAAAACATCAACGTTTGCCCTGAGGAATTCTATCAACTCTCCCTGCTCCTGGGGAGGCAACATGGATCCAATTTGAAAAAACTTCTCTAGATCGTCGCCAACAACTACCCTTGTCAGGCTCTCGCACTCTGCTTCTTCGGCAGGGGCTTCGGCATCCAGCGCCGAAGGTTTTAATTGCTATAAGTCTTCCTTATGACAGTGGGAGGATTCGGCATGCTGCTCGTGTCGGATTGCTGCCACTAGGCATTGCCTGGACATGGCCTGATCCCCTCGGATCTCCTCGACAATTCCCTCGGATGGATACTTAATCTTCTGATGCAGAGTGGAGGGCACAGCCCCGAGGGTATGGAGCCAAGGTCTACCTACTATAGCAGTGTACGGTGAGTAAGCGTCGACCACTATGAAATCCACCTCCACAATCTCCGTGCCGGTCTGCACAGGCAGTCTGATCTGGCCCTTCGGAATGATCACCTTGCCGTCAAAGCTGACTAAAGGGGAACTGTATGGAGTTAAGTCTTCGGGGGACAAGTTCAGCCCCTTATATAGGTCTGGGTACATTATCTCTGCTGCGCTGCCCTGATCCACCATCACCCTTCTCACGTCATATCCGCCTATTCTCAGAGTGACTACCAGGGCGTCGTCGTGCGGCTGTACAGTTCCTATTTTGTCCTCTTCCGAAAATCCCAAAACTGGGATGTCTGTCCTAGGTTTCTTCGGCCCTCTGTTACCGCTATCAGAGGGCACCCGAGCGACTGACAATATCCTGGATGGGCAAGATCCCGTCCTCCCTGGTGCAGCAAAAATAACATTGATCGTTCCCAAGGGGGGTTTCACGAAATCATCCCTCCTGGGCCCCGTGCTAGTTTGACTTCCTTGACCGTGCGAGTGGTGCAGGAGGTGTTTTAACCTGCCTTCTCCGACCAGCTGATCCAAGTGATCCCACAGGCTCCTGCAGTCTTCAGTGGTATGCCCATGATCCAGGTGATACTGACAGTAAAGATTGTGGTTGCGCCTCTCTGGGTTTCCCACCATCTTATTCGGCCTTTTGAAGAATGGTTCGTTTTTTATCTTATCCAGGACTTGGTGCACTGGTTCGCGAAAAACTGCATTGACCGTCTGGGAGCTCGCTGTGCTTTGGTTGGTCCAGTCCTTCCTCGGCCTGTTGTGATTCTGCCGGTCCGACCTGAAATCCCTCCCCTCATGAGGGATAACCTTCTCCTTTCCCCTACTCTGCTGTTGGTCCTCTTCAACTCTTTTGTATTTATCGATCCTATCCATCAACTGGCGTATACTGGTGACAGGGTTGCGCGTCAAGGACGTTCTCAAAGGATGTTCGGTGGGGAGGCCCAGCTTGAAAGAGCTTATGGCCACCAACTCGCAATCTTCCTCCACCTCATTGTACGTTTCCCAGAACCTATCGGAATGGGACTTCAAAGTCTCACCCCCTTTCATACTGATGGACAACAAGGAGGCCACGGATTGGGGAACTCTTCGGCAGGTGACGAAACGGGATCCAAAAGCCTGAGTCAGCCCTTGGAAGGAGCTAATGGTGTTCGCTTTCAGACCGTCGAACCATCTCATGGCTATTGGTCCTAGGCTGGATGGAAAAACCTTGCACATTAGGGCCTCGTCCCTGGAGTGTACTGCCATCCGCTGATTAAAATGACTTACGTGCTCCACTGGGTCGGTCCGGCCGTTGTAGATGGTGAATGTGGGCTGGTGGAAACGCCTGGGAAGTTTGGCTCGCTCGATATTACGTGTAAAAGGAGACCTGGAGATCTGATCCAGAGCTTTGCTCATAGCATCGTTCCCCGTACCCCTTGGAAAGGAGCTCTGAGGGTTTCTCTCACGGTCGTACGCTTCCTCATAGAGGGGAGGCTCACTGACTGGTGTTCGAGACCTCCGCCTGTAATTGTCGTCCCGTTCGTCCTCAGAACCCTCATCAGAGTACGAGGACTCGCGCTTTCTTTTTGCCTGGCGCAACTCTTTTCTCAGCCTCTGAATCTCTAACTGCATGGCCTGGTTTTCCTCTGCATGGGACATGTGGCTCTCTCCATGTGATTGATTTTGGTCGCCACGGGTGGCATGCGGGTCCCCCTTGCGATCGTGTCTCCGTTCCAGATGGACAAAAGGGTCGGTGTGTTGAGATGATCTGGATTCTGCTGGTCGTTGTCTTGATTCAGCCATCTTTTGAGGTGTTGCTCCCACCTCTGCTCGAGCTGTCCCCACAGACGGCGCCAATTGTAGGGTCCAAATTTGTTGGGCCAGGTACCAACTCTCTGTCTCGTGAGCCCAACAAATCTCCCAACAATAAATTTGTAGAGAGTGGGTTAAACAACTGGGCTGGGTTTGGATTTAGCAACGGTTCATGCAAATAGACCAATAAAAAGAATTTAGACTAGCCTCTAACAAGAATTTCTTCGGTCCGAAGAGCTTTAGTATTTAAGGACTTAATGAATACAATTTTTTCTCTCTCCCACCTCTGTGAGGCTTGCCTCTCTTATATAAGCGCTCCCTTCTCATCTCCTCCGCACACTTGTCCTTCATCTACACGCCCACTTGAGTGCCAGTCACATCAGCCGTTTGCTTTATCCTGCAGTGAGTGGTGATGGGTGTGGACGCACTGTTCAGGTGTCTTCTCCACATAAATGCGGCCAGAGAAGTTGTTGCAGCGCATTAAATGCGGTGGTGGCAGCTTTATTAGCAGGGGATTTCATGATAGCCACTCAGTTAGACACGCGCGGAGCCTAATCCTCGTAGGGAAGCCCTCAGCATATCCGTTCGATCAAATTCTGGACTGATCCGATGGATATGGCCCCTTCGGCTAAACCAGTTGTCTTCGGACAGAGCCTTTGTCCCTCATAAGTTGCTTTTTCATCAGGGTGGTGAGGCGCTGATACTATTAGCCTCTTCGGATGGACAGTCGTATTCGGACTGGGCCCCAGGCCCAACATATGGCTTTGGGCTTTTTCACCCACATCTGGCTTTACTTGAATTCTTGCAAACTACCCGATTAAATTAAGTGAGAAAATGAGCATAATGATTCTAGTGTAGAAAAAAAAAATTCCCAAAGATTAGTAATTTGGCATAAATAGAAGAATATATAAAAATTCATCGAAAAATTGAGAGAGAAAGAGAGAGAGAGAACCTTTTTTTGAATTTCGGCAAACTATCCGATTAAATTAAGTGAGAAATGAGCATAATGATTCCAGTGAAAAAAAAAAAAAAAGGATTCCCAAAGATTAGTAATTTGGCATAAATAGAAGAATGTATAAAAAATTCATCGAAAAATTGAGAGAGAGAGAGAGAGAGAGAGAGAGAGAGAGAGAGAGAGAGAGAACCTTTTTTTGTGAGAGAAAACCATGCATAGAATGAAATAAATAGTTACCAATTTATAGTAAGAGAATGTGAATAAGAAGAGACAAAATAAAGGAAGATGAAGAGAAAGAAGAAGAATAATATTTATGTAAAGGGTAGTGGGGAGATGAAAAGAAGAAGAATAATATTTATGTAGAGGGTAGTGGGGAGATGAAAAGGTAAGGATGAAGAAAGGTTGAAAAAATTGTAAATATTAAAATAAAATAAAAAGTAAATGTTAAATACAATTATAGGAAAATTAGAAAGAAAATGATAATGAGGCGGACGCTAATGTGGCTCAACTGGAGCGTAGCAACAATAAATACTACGCTTCAGCTTTTAGTAATATATAGATTCAAACCAGACAAGTTTTCAAAACTATATAGGTTTATTATGTTGTGCACCACATCTTTATTTTCATCCTCCAAAGAGAAAGGGTAACCAATGATTTAAGCAATTTTCTTTACTTCCAAATTTGCTCTCCAGTTCCCCAATACGTGATCCCAATATGGTCCATAAGGATATATTCCATAAAAAAAGAGCTCAAATTCATCCTTGAAATGAAAGATCGATCTTCTCTAGCAAAGGCATCCACGGCCTTAGGACTCATATTGCAAACAAAGTGCCATGAAGACACAAATACATCATTTGGATCCCTGCATATATATCTGTGTGTGTGTAAATAATTTTACAATTAGAATTTATAATGGATTTTGGTAATAAAGTGTGGCGAATGTGTGTAGCCACAAGTGGAACATCGAGATTCAACATTAGTGAGTTTTAGATAAGTAGGATCTCCAAGTAGGGCACCAAATCATGTGCAAGTGTGATGTGTAATGGGCTTGTAGACTCATTGAAATGAGATCATGTCATAATGGCATAACTCAAGTGGTTGGATTAAGGCCTGAAGTGACCTTGCGCTGTCAAAATTCCTTCCATAAAAAATTGAGCTAACCAAAACCCTTCATGTTCGTAGACATCCTCACATCCATGGGCCGACTGCCCTTTCTTCTGGAGTCTAGGTCGACAAGATCTCTTTGAATTCGTTAAAGTTATTTTGGATCAGACTCACACTCTTCTTTCTCATTAGTTTTTGGACCATAGTTCATTTTGGAAGAAGATGGGAGAAATTGATGATATTGGACTAAAAAATAGAACTGTTAGTCTGTCTTCATGTTAAGCTTATGTAACTATATATTGTATTTTTTTTTAATAGAAAATAACTATATATAGTATTAGATATTAGATTATTAGTTGTTTCTCAACAAAAAGAAAAAAGAAGAAGAAGTATTAGACATTAGATTAGATTTTCCATTAAGCTCTAAAACTTTAAAATGAACTAGTGCATAACCCGTACATATGATCTGTTCAATTAAAAACAATCACAATTACACATATGTATGAGTTCAAATTATATCTAGTGTTGTAAGAGTTACACATTTTTTAAGCCATAGATATATGCATGAGTTTTACTTTTTTTTTTGATATACTCATATACATATGAGTTTATTCTTTATTCATTTTTTTTTTTTTTTTTATGATTGGGTTTTCGATGGTTTATTTATATTAGACTCTTCATCTTTTGCACAACATTAATTCAAGTAGAACAATTTTTTTTTTTTTTTATAAAAAACTTAGATAAAACATGTGGGCTTGTGGCATAAAATTAAACTAGCCTCATCACACGCGCTTCACACATGCGATAAGGCTTTTTTTTTTTTGGTTAGTGGTCCTATTTTGTAGAAAAAAAAATTTATTATATATGTATATATATAATTTTTATTTTAAAAATCTAATTTATAAGTGAATAAATCAATTTGAAAATTAATAGGAGAATGATCCTATTTTTTAGGCAATGTTTTAGTGGGAGTTAGAGTTTCATTTTTACCGGATGTCCTTCAGTTTTGTCTCTACTTAAATATAGAGGTGTGGGGGCATTTTTGAACTAAAAAATGAGGAATCCAAACAAGGAAAGCCCCTTAAATAATAGTATAAATAACAATTGGAATCAAATTTAGATTCTAATTGAATTTTCTCTTAACTTTGGTTTTATGTATAACATATACGTGTGTGCGTGTGTGTGTAATATTTATGATAGACTTTTCATTTTCTAGGGTAATTATAAAATGCTAATTTAATAAGGTAATGGTATATAGGCCACACTTTTTGGAAAAATTTTAAGGAGATAATATCATTTAAGGAATAATGCAAGGTGCCATTTAATTTAGGATACCGTTAGCAGGTGCCTTTTGAGCATTTTTTTTTTTTTTTTTTTTTTTTGAGAAGATTTTGAGCATTTGTTAACTAACCATTTTAGAAAAGTTTTAATTTGGTTGGAAAAGTATGAAGGTTTTTGGAGCCTGAAATTTGGGATTACATGGCTTAAGGCTATGAGTTTTATCTTTCATTGAAAATACATTTTTAAAACAATTATCATTATTATATATATTCTAAAAAAAAATCATTATTATCTATATATATTAAAAGGATTCAGAAAGTTAGTTATTACTTCTTTTACTGTAAAAAATACCCATAATTTAATTAATCTATTCTTATTCCTTAAAAAGAGAAATAAGATTAAGATGGTAAATCAACTAAATTTTCCCACTACCCCACATTTCTAATAAAAAATAAGAAAGAAAGGCTACCCACCCACGGCTCCTATAAAAAAAAATAATAATAATAAAAAACCACCAAAGGTTCCAATAAAAAAAAAAAAAAAAAAAAAAAAAACTTCCATAAAAAATTAAAAAAAAAAAAAAAAAAAAAACTACCCACATCAAATAAAATTAAAAAAACACTAGCCTTAGAGCTACTACTCACATCACATAAAATTATTTCACCACAAATGCTTAACACTCATCACACCCATAGTGTTTTTTTTTTTTTTTTTTTTTTTTTTTTTTTTTTTGTGATTAGAAATATATTAATCCCTGTATCAAAAAAAGAAAAGAAATATATTAATCCCAAATTATAATTTATGCAAATTATTAACTTTTATTCAAAAAAAATAAAAGAGTCTTTGAGTACGCGCTTACGCGTGTGCTTAGAAGCTAGTATACATTATAATGATCAAAAGTATGCTAGAAATTGACCATTATTCTCCAAATCAAATTTTTATAACATCCAAAAAAAAAAAAAAAATCCAAAAGGACCAAAAGAAAAAAAGTATATGAAAATTATCCTCGTTCTACAATTACTTGGAACCTCAAAGCCTCCATATTATATGGGTCATTTTAATGGGTGCCTTTAGAGCAATTGTTAATAAGCTATTATAAGAATTTTTTTTTACATCACTTTCATGGAAAATATAAAAATCCATCAAAAAAATTAATTAATTTTTTATTTTCCCATAAAAATTTCTAAAAATATTTCTTAAATCAATGCCCTTAGGGTGGTGATGATAAAGGGAGAGGGCAAGAGTGAGATTCAGTAAGAAGGCAGGGAGTCGGGTTGAGGAAGAAAGAAAATAGGAAAGGAAGAAGGAGACTATTAGTGAAGAAAGATAAAATAGTAAGAGAGAACATACTTTTCAATTAAAAAATTGGAAACATGAATATAATATTAATATTTATTTATAACTTTGATGTATAGTAGACTGTCATAGATGACAGTTTACCGTCGCTCAATTGCTAAATAAATATTAAGAACATCACTATAAATGCCCTTATATTGCTGGGGTGGGGGGGGGGGGGGGGTGTGGGTTTCAACCCATTTCCATCCAAAAGGGCCCACGTTATTATTGACTTGGCAGTTTGTTCGATTTCTCCATATATGAAGTGTTTTGAGTTCTAAAGCTCAAATAGGTGTCATCCTCTAGGAACCTATTGTTTAGTGCTTAGTTCTAGTTGGGATTTTTAAAAGGTGTAGTTCTCAATCTGCATAAAATAAAATAAAGGGTAAATTCTACTAAACCCCCTTGAGGTTTAGGCTAATACCAATTAGGCCTAAGACTTTTAACAAATGACTAACTTGGTCCTTAAAAGACAATTTTATTCCAAACTCCGTTTAGCACTATTCACTATTCTTTTTCTCATCTCAGACCCTCTCTTCCATTCACTGTGATTACACTAGGCCTGTCCACGGGTCGATCCGAGTCGGGTTTGTGCCTAACTTGGAACCGACCAGACCACGTTAGGTCTCCAACATCTAGACCCGCCGCCAATCGTAAGATGAGTCGGTTTGGGCGACTTGGTTATCAGTTGGTGTCGTACGATGGTCGGTTGGACTCGGGGAAGACGAAAAATGCCGAATCAAGCCGAAATTGGCCGAAATCTACTAGCTCTGGCCGAAACATGGCAAGATTGAGCAAGATTTCTAAAGGTACTCACCAAATCTTGAAGAGATCTCGAAGAGATCTCGCTAGATCTCAATGAATCTATTGAGATCTCGACGAGATCTCGCCGGCTCTCAACGGATCTATCTAGAAATGATTGGAAATCCTCATACCTGAGAAAATCGGTGAGTGTTTCTGATATATAGGTAGTCGTATCGGTTGCAATCGGATTTTGAAGACCAGACCCATCAACCGACCAGTCGGTCTCGGTTTCTAGGGGTTGAGACCCGCTGTCGACTGTCACCGGTGTTAGGTCGGCTGGTTTCGAGTACGGATCAGACGGTTTGCCTCAAGTTGGTTAGGAACGAGTTCCGGTGGACAACCCTAGATTACACTAACATGCATGGATTTGAGCACAAATCATACTACACAAATACACCATCTTGTAGAACACAAACATACACACATAGCCATACAAATTCCAAAACCTGAAACCCCAAAAAATCATCCCAAATTACCAATCATATACAAATTCATATTCACAAACTAACAAAATCATCATATTAGAGCCATTCTGAGACAAACCCTAAAACAAAAAATACGCACAAATCTGTAAATGACCATACCCAAACCCCCTTTCAAACCCAAATCAAAAATCACCAAATCCTCATATCACATAGGAAAACCTAATCCATAAATTGAAAAAGACCCAAAACAACAAAGAACCAAACCAAAAGAGAGAAAAAAAAATTAGAACAGAGAAAGAGGATAGAGATCGACAACCACTAGTGGTGGCGTCGTCGATGGTGGTGGCGAAGCTCGTGGGTCTTTGTCAAACGTTCCCTTGACGTTTGACACATAAACCCAAACACAAAGAAAGACCCAACCCAGAAATAGAGATCCAAACCCAAAAACGAAGACCTAAACACGTTTGGCACCAGATCAGAGCTGTTAGCATGGAACAAAAGCACTGGTGGTTATGTGAAGCTCGAAAATCCCTATCCAAATGTCTCCATGACATTGATTTGAGAAGAGAGTGGCAGATGGTAGTGGAAAAAATGGGTTTTGGCCATGAAAGAGGAGTCTTCAACCACCGTGGGTATGGGTGAGAGAGAGGGAGCCGTTGTGGGTGTGGGTGAGAGAGAGAGGGAGCTAGAGGTCTAAGAGAGAGGGGAAGGGTTTGGGCTAGCAAGGCCTCAAGGTATTGTGAGGCCTAAGGCGACTACTTTAAGTGATGTCTATTCTTATACTTTGAATATTAATAGAATATTTATTTAACTTTTGGTTTTTTTATTCATTTAAAATCAATTTTTTTAGAAAAATATTACAAATTAAAACGAATCCATCACATTACTCAATGACTATACAACTAAAATAAACACTATTTATTGAATGAAGTAACCAAATACTTATGATTGAAAATTTTAATAAAGTTATATATTTGATATCTCTAAATAAAATTTGAGTATAAATTTATTTACTAGTGTATGATTAATAAGTTTTTTTAACATTATGTGTGAGAGATTAAATGATTGACCCATCCAATGAAAACATTTTTCTTTAACAAGTTTTTCTTTGATAAAAATCAAATATTTGGGGCTTAATTAATACCTCCATTGATATAAGAATATCTTTATTGGTAAAAATTTAGGGGTCTTTTTTCATTGGGGGCCTTAGGCGGTTGCTTATTTAGCTCACCCATTGAGCCAACACTGTGGGCTAGTCAGGGAAAAATTTGTCTTTTAAGGATCAAGTTAGTCATTTTTTAAAAGTTTTGGACCTAGTTGGTACTAGTCCAAACCTTGGGGGAGGGGGGGGGGGGGTTTAGTGGAATTTACCCTAAAATAAAAATTCATTAAAATTTTTTGGTGTTCTTCTTTGCTAAAATGGTGGTTATTGAAAATGGTGGTGTGGGCTTTAGTCAAGTGGAAACCAATTAAATAAGGAGAGAGAAAAAAATATTAGTATTAATTAGGCAATAAGATGGCAAGTAATAATATTTAATAATGTTTTTTTAATCATTAGGTCTTTTATAAATCTATGGTATAAAAAATATATAACTTTTTAAGAGTTATTTCAAGTGTAACTTTTTAAGAGTTAAATATATATATATATATATATATATATATATATATATATATTAAAAAAAACACACACACACAAAATGAAAGTGAGCAATATTTTAATAGTTTTTGATGACTCGATTGAGAACTTAGAGAGTTCAATCCAAATATCTTAATTAACCCCTTCAATTCTTAAAAAAATTCACTTAAAATAAAATTTCTTTCTGTAATATCTTATCTTTTAAAATATTTGTCATCTAGTGAAGGACACAACAATGAACAACTTTTGGAGGAAGAACATGTGGTTCATATCACCACTTGTAATGGGATACATATGCTATGTAATGCATATAAAATTCATAATTTGTCCATATTTGTTTCTAGAAGTATTCAAAATATACATATGATATGATTGAGATTGATCACAAAACTAACCCAGGTGTCCAAAGGAGTCTGCCGCAAAGCAACACAAATCTATATATTTGAGGGAAACCAATGAGGAGAGTCAAGTTAGATTACAGAATTTATCTAAAAAACAGAAGTAAGATTATAGACTGACCAAGAATGATTTTTTTTTTTTTTTTAGAATGATCTTTTATTACATTTTGTTTTGACTTATAGTTCTCGGTTTAGAGCACTAGGGTTTTTCCGCCCCTAAACCTTTGGGCTGTAGTATTGCCATTTCCTTTCTCCTTGAGAAAGAGGTGGGTTTTCCCTATAGTAATTTTGTTACTAGTAGGGATAGGGTTTTTTCTTTCGTGGGGTGGGGAAACAGTGGTTAGGATTTGCTATGGAGGACCTTACTCGCAGATGTGACAACCTCTCACTCTCTGCGTGGGAAGGTAAAAAGGTTGTGTTGTCCAAGGCAAAACGTGCTGCAGATTGTGTGCTTGTTGCAAAATTTTTTACAAGAAGGGCTTTGAACATGGAGGAAGTAGGCCAAACTTTTCGCCCTCTCTAGCACACTAAGGAGAGTTTCCATATAACAAATGCAGGGAACAATATTATGTTATTCACTTTTGACCTAGAGATAGATGGGGAAAGAGTATTACTGGGGGAGCTATGGTCATATGATAGACATTAGGTAGTCATTTAAAGGTTTGATGGGAGCTCACCGGTTAAAGAGATTGAGTTTCGTCAGTGTAACTTTTGGATCCAGATTCATGATATTCCGTTTAAGTACATGACTCCGGAGATAGCTATCGAGATTGGAAAGTCTATTGGACATGTTTCTATTCCTCAAGACTTCTCGGAGATCAAGGGAGGTACTTTCATGAGAGTTAGAGTAGCAGTAGACATCTCTAGGCCATTATGCAGAGGTAGGAAAGTAGCTTTCGATGATAATATAGAAGGTTGGGTATCATTCCAGTACGAAAGGTTACCAAATCTCTGCTTTTGGTGTGGATTGCTGTCGCATGATGATAAAGATTATAAGATATGGCTGAAAAGCAAGGGTACCCTCCAATTGGAATGACAACAGTATGGGCAATGGATTAAAGCTTCGGTCTTTAGTATGTTTAAGCACCATGTCCTGGAGGTTAAGGGTTTTGATGATTGGCAGTGGAGGAGACAACATTCTCAGTCCCCGGGGAATGCTTTAGATAGACAAACAAATGATCCTCCTAACCTATTGGCCCTGTTGATTACTGATAGGGAGAGGAGTGATCCCGTATGGTGATGGAACCAGCGATAGGGGCGCTGCCTATGGAAAGTACTGATGTTACTCCTACAAACGATGATCAAGATGTGATAGTGGGACTTTCAAAAAACACCTAACAACCAGCAGACTTTGAGGCGGTTATTGGGGAGTTAGATAAAGAACTGGAGGATAATGCCCCTACTTCAAATCCCTTGGTAGCTGAGATTATCCACGAGATATAAGGTCGATCTACTAACGAAGTGAGGGTGGGCTGGTCGCAAGATTCTCTGGAGGGAATCAAGGAAAAAGAAAAACAGGTAACTAGTTTGGCTTCTGACAGGTCACAGGTTTATAAGAAAGAGGTGGGCTTCTCAGTGGGATGGATTGAAGCCTCGAACAAGAAGAAAACAGCAATAGTAGGGAAAGGAAAGTCCACAAAGCAAGGGCTTAGTGAGTCGGGATAGCTTGGGGAGATGGATCCAAGCATAGTTCAAAAAAAGGGCTCTTGTACTAGGCTTCCAAATAGGCCCAATGGTGAGTTGATGACCTTGGATAAATTGGAAGGCATTGGCCCAAAGAGAAAAACCATGGAAAGTGAGAAATCATTACAGTGGGGGGCTGAGTATGAAAAAAAGCAGAAAGTGGATGAGGAAACAAAGAGACTTAGTGTACTGTTAGCTACACATTTGGGATCGGCGGAGGTTGCGGAGTAACCTTGCTGAGTCCAATGAGTCTGTTAAGCTGGAACTGTCGAGGGCTTGGGAACCCTCAAACAGTTAATGCCTTGAGGAAGGTTATTAGGTTAGAAGATCCCATGGTAGTGTTTTTATTGGAAACAAAATTAGATGTGGACTGGGTAAAATTTGTGGGAAATAAGATTACACAGCTTCAAAAAAGCTTGGAGTACTTGGAGGTTCAGCCGACCTCTTCGGAGGTAATTAAGGAAATGAGAGAGACAAGGGTTGAACTGAACTGTTGGTTAGACTAGGAAGACGCTATGTGGAAAAAAATGTCGAGATTGAATTGGTTTAGGGATGGAGATCGCAACACACGGTTCTTCCATGCAAAAGCCTTTGCTCGGTTTCAGAAAAATTTGATAGAAAGGGTTTTTGATTCAAATGAAGTGTGGCAGGTTGAACATGGTGACATTGAAAAGGCTTTCTTTGATTATTCCTTCGAGCTATTTACCTCTTCATGCCTTTCAGACTTCACAGAAATTTTGGAGGCCGTTCAGCCTAAAGTGACACAAACTGTGAACTCAAGCTTGATTAAGGAATTTCACGCAGGTGAGGTGCATAAAGTGCTTAAATAGATGTATCCATTGAAAGCTCTTGGCCCTGACGGTATGCCTCCCATCTTTTTCCAAAATTTTTGGCCTATTGTGGGAACCTTAGTTACCAAAACAATTTTGGATTTCCTAAATTATGGCATTACTCCGCCTAAATTTAATGAAACCCACATTGTTTTGGTTCCTAAAACTAAGTCTCCTAAGAGAGTAACTGAGTATAGGCCTATTAGTTTGTGTAACGTCATTTATAAACTTGCCTCTAAAACTCTTGCTAATAGGCTTTAAAAAATGCTCCCTTCTATCAGTAGTGATACTCAAAGTGCCTTTGTAAATGGTAGACTAATCACTGATAATGTTTTGGTGGTTTTTGAGACTATGCACCATATTAATATGAGAAAGACAAGGGTTATTGGGAAGATGGCACTCAAATTGGATATGAGTAAAGCCTATGACAAAGTGGAGTGAGTTTGTCTGTATAAAATTATGGAGAAGCTGGGTTTCCACCCAAGATGGCGAGGTTTAATGATGCAATGTATTTCTGCAGTCACTTATGTTATCTGGATTAATGGTAAACTTAGTGGGCAGATTATTCCCTCCTGGGGACTACGCCAAGGTGATCCTCTTTCCCCCTATTTATTCCTGATTTGTGCTGAAGGCCTTTCCGCCTTAATCAAAAAAGCCGTGGCTAAGGGTCATATGGAGGGCATTTTGGTGTGTAGAGGGGTTCCATGTTTGTCTCATTTATTTTTCGCAGACGACATCCTAATCTTCTATAAGGCCACTTTGAGAGATTGTGATTCTTTGCAGAAGGTTCTCAATGTTTATGAGCAAGCATCGGGTCAGCAACTTAATCGGGCCAAAACTTCTCTTTTCTTTAGTTGCAATACAGCAAAAGAGATCTTAGTAAGGGGGAATAAGAAAAATACTTTTAAAGAAGTCAAAGAAAAATTGGCGAAGAAACTAGTTGGGTGGAAGGAGAAGCTTTTATCTAAGGCAGGGAAAGAGGTTTTAATTAAAGCTGTAGCCTAAGCAATACCAACTTATACAATGAGTTGCTTTAAAATCCCTGATTCCCTATGTAAGGAGATGACGAGCTTAATTCGGAACTTTTGGTGGGGACAACGTAAAGATGAGCGAAAAATGGCATGGATGAGTTGGGAAAAATTATGCACTCCTAAGGCTTGGGGAGGCATGGGGTTTAAGAAATTAAAGCAGTTTAATTTGGGCTATGTTAGCCAAACAGGGGTGGAGGTTACAGACTGGGGTTGATTCTTTGTTGTTTCGGGTTTTTAAGGCAAAATATTTCCCAACTAGTGACTTCAATATAGCTAGCTTGGGGAATAATCCGTCCCATGCATGGAGGACTTTTATGGCGGCCCAGGCAGTGGTGAGGGAAGGAAGCAGATGTCAGGTGGGCAATGGGCGCAACACTCGAGTTTGGATGGACAAATGGTTACCCTCCCTTTCTACATACAAAGTAGCTTCCCCAATTTCCATTATCCTTTAGGATGCTTGGGTTGAGACACTTATAGATTGGGAGAAGGATTTTTGGAAATGTGAGTTGGTTCGACAAGTTTTCTTCCTCATGAAGCTGACGTTATTTGTGGTATTGCTTTAAGTGCCAGTCTTCCTGCAGACAAGCAAGAATGGGCTCCAACTATGAATGGCTTTTTCAGTGTTAGGAGTGCCAACAAGATAGCTAGGGAGATGGGCTCGAGAGCTGCTACAGGGGATTTGTCTGATGGTTCTCGCCTGAGGAGATTTTGGAAGCTTCTTTGGAGGTGTAATGTCCCTCATAAAGTCTGCCATTTTACTTGGAGGGCTTGTAGAGATATTTTGCCTACGAAGGTAAACCTGGTTCGTTGCAAAGTCCTAAGTGATTGCTGTTGTGAAGAATGTCAGAGGGATGCCGAGTCATCTTGCCATTTATTTTGGGGTTGCTCTAGAGCCCGTGAAGTTTGGGGTAGTTCAAAGTTGTTTTGGAACATTGACAATTTACATTTCAACTCTTTTATGGATGTATTCTGGTTTGTAATGATGGAGAAGCAGTGGGAACAAAATTAGGTTGAGAAGGTTTTTATGATTGCTTAGGCCCTGTGGACGAATAGGAATGAATGCATAACTGGAGGAGTGAAAAAACCAAGCCAGGTGCTATTGCAGTGGTCGTTGGATTATCTAAAGGAGTACCAGGCCTGTTTAGTGCAACCCAAGGGCTTAATGCCCTCCACAGTGGTGACATGGTCCCCCTCGCCTCCTAATCGTTACAAAATAAACGTGGACGACGCCGTTTTTAAGGATCAAAGAGCAGCGGGTGTTGGGGTGCTGGTTCGGGATGCAAAAGGTACGCTGATTGGGGCCTGTAGTAAACGGATCATGGCCCCCTCGGGGGCCATCGAAGTTGAGGCAAAAGCGTTGCAATTTGGTCTTCAATTCACAAAGGACCTGTCCATCCATGAGTTTACTCTAGAAAGTGATTCAGAAACTTTGATAAAATGCTTTAATGGATTTGTCTGCTCCTTCGTCATCGATTGCTGCTTTTGTGTATTGTTCTTTAGCTGCCTCACACACTTTTTGCTTTATGGACTTCTCTTATGTAGGGCGTAAGGTCAATAGGCCAGCCCATCTACGAGCAAGACATGTTTTAGGCATTGCTAATTTTTCTGTTTGGGTTGAAGAGGTTCCTTGTTTCTTAGAACAAGCTCTTGCCCAAGATGTCATTGTTCCTCTTCAGTTTTAATATTAGTATGACAATATTTCCTATCAAAAAAAAAAAAAAAAAGAGATTACAGACCGACCCGTCATGCTTATTAGATCAACAATGGTTCCAAAGAAACTCTGCCCATAAAATTGCCTAATTTAAGCGGGTAAGAGGTAAGAGGTACCATCCATGTCACGTTCAAAAAATTGCATCTCAGAGAAGAGTACTATACTATCCATTGTTTATTGGATTATTGCCAACACAACCTTCGACAAGTTTCACCTTCAAAAAAAAAAAAAAGTGCTGAATAAATTAAATATTTCTAACCTCAAAGCAAAGGTTTTTTTTTTTTTTTTTTTTTTTTTTTTTTTTTTTTTTTTTGAGGGTGAAAGCAATGTTATGTCAGAACTACTCTATCACCAATAATCAACGGAAGCATAGAATAACAGAGTATATAAATACAGCTGGATGGTAAAAGTTAGGACTATACTTTAAGGCGAAAACATTATTTTAGTCCTTACATTTTAGAGTTATATTTAATTTGGTCCTTACATTTTAGTGTCAATCAATTTAGTTCCTCTTATTTTTAATTTGTAGTCAATTTGGTCTTTACCGTTAACTTCATATGAAAAATGCTTACGTTGCTAATAGACTATACCGTTGACACATTAGATGCTTAAATGGCTCCTAAAATAATAATAAAAAATTAATTTGACATTTAAAAATTGTCAAGTCATTTAAATGAAAAAAGTTCTTATAATATTTTTAAGAAGAATTTTTTTTTTTCTGGGTATTTCAATTCTTAATCTCATTTATTTTTCTTCTAATTTAATTTCTCAAATTTTTTTCACTTCAATTTGAAATTGTTCTACAACATTTTGTGTGTACAGATCCGTACTAACAAAAAATAAAAAACACAAAAGTCAAATAAACTTTTAAGATGATAAACTGTTGTTGGCTTGAAATATAATTGGACAATATCTCCAAAAAAAGAAAAAAAAGAAAAAAGAAAAATAGAAGAAGAAATATAATAAGACAAAAGCTAAATCCAAAGAGTGAGGTATTATTGATAACCGTAATTAAAATTAATTTTTTTTTTCAGATTTGAAAAAAAAAAACTCTTTTTTTGAGCTTATGTAAATAATATAATAGCATTTCATGTCATCTCCATATCATTTGACTTTATTACTAAGTTTAGACACCCATTAGTTTTCTATATAAGTTAGATTTGAATAAAAAAACCCACAAAACACAAGAATTTTTAGGTTCAAATATTTAAAAATAAATAAATAAAAAGTACAAATATTAATATTAATAACAACAAAGTTTTTTGAAAATAAAAAATCATAAGAAGTTTTTTTTTTTTTGGATAAGAAGATTGTAACTTTATTGAGAAGAAGATAAATTCAATACATTTTGAGTTACAACTGACTCGATCATATAAGAATTTTTCTTTGTCTAAATTACAAAATCATATGATAAAGATAAATAAAGGTAAACAACTAAAGAGAGATGACATAATTAGTTTTGTAGAACTCTAGCAAAAACAGAAAAAGAAAAAGAAAAAACAGTTTTGTGAAGTGGTAGATTAGATGGCAAAATATAATTGGACAAGTGACATGGCATCTTTCCCAATACATGGAACACCATTTCTACCCACAACAACAACAACAACAACAACAACAGGTAAAGAAATGAAATGGAATATGCCTAACTTTTGAACCAACAAATTTTTATTTTTTTTTTTCCTATTTGCATAGGAATTTGTCAGATTGACTGATATCCGATAGCATAAAAACTGTTCTTCTATTGGTGGATTCAAGTCGAGATGATAAGTATTATATGAGCTCGAAAAAACAAATCTTTATCACACAGAGAAATAGATAAAAATACAGAGTCTTTGAGTCTAACTCTAGCTCTGTCACTCTTATTTACTACTATTATTTATATTAACTTTACGCGACTGTTTTTTCTTATTTTTAGATCTAAGTTTCGCACTCACATCAAAATTTTGCTTCGTGTATTTTCCATTTCATTTTCACAAAACCAATAACGCAAATCCTACTCCTCTCTCTCAGTACTGCTCCCATTGACCCTCCGTGCCAAAGGTACTCTCTCTCTCTCTCTACTCAATACGTTGTCGTTTTGCGTCTTAGATTCCTCTCTCTCTCTCTTTCTCTCCAATTTTAGATCTTGGAATTTCATGATGTTACCTAGGGTTTTTCGTTTTTCAATTTCGGATCTCTTTGGGTTTTGGTGATTCCTGTTTGGTTTGCGAGAAAAAAAATTATAAAAAAAATTGAGGTTTAAGGTAGGAAATGATCATTTGTCATTTCAATGAAGAATGTATATTGCTCTGTTTGGTTGTTTGGAAAATGAGTAAACAAAAAAAAAATGATTTTTTTTAAGGTCTTTTAGGTTGTTTCATTTTCTTGGAAACCAAATTGAGCTTTTCGAATTGTTGTTATGAAATTAGTGTGAATTTCAATAGTGTAAAAAGTGTTAATTTCTGGATTACATTGACATTTAATCTAGTTTGATTCTTTTATCATTGTTTTTATTTTCTAATTTTCTGATTCTGCGTTTATTGAATGTAAGTTTGAATTTTTTGTAATTGAATTGACATTTAATCTAGTTTGAAATTTGGACTCTTTTTAGCTCATACATTGCATTGTTTCAAAAATTCAGAAGTAGGATTTTGGAATCATATTTTAGCTTAAATGTCATTTTTCATGATTTTCTGGATTGTTTATTATGGAATTGTTGGTCTTAGCAGGTCATTCAAAATTCAGCGGCCAAGCTCGGGGGGCGACTTGCCCCAGTTTCGGAGGGTAAATTCAAACACTCTTACAATGTTCGTGGATAACGATGTTGAAGGTGGTAATCTTGGGCCATATGCTGACAGGCCGAGGGTTTTCCCTAGCATGCGTAGTAAAGTTCACACCCCGTTGGTAAATACAATTCAATACAAAAAAGCCTGTTATGGGATTGAACCTGTTTCTTCATTTGTTCTTTTTTTTGTGTGAATTGGTCTCATTGTCAGATTAATATATGATCGCTTGTAGAAAAGCGTATGTGTTTTTCTTGGGGTGTAAGATTCATGTATGCTTTTGATTCTTAGTGGACTACGTTTAGGACTTTTCTTCTTTCATTGTGCTTATGATTTGTGATCGGTATGATGGAGCTGTATTGTGTTAAACAGTATTGCATTGCTAACGGCCTTTGTCTCTCTCTCTCTCTCTCCATTTTTAAATTTATAGCTTTTCACAGACAGAACAACATGGTGCAACCTTTCATAGCTTTGAACTAACAGTGCAACTGTGCTTTGTCAGAGTTAGACAAATATGTTTTTATTTATTTTGTTAATTAGATACTCCCTCCTTCCCATATTGTTGGTCTCGATTAGAAAATCCAACTTTTCAAGGGAACATCATGTAATGCAGTCATTCAAATAAAAGGGATCAAGTTTGAAAAACTTTTTGAATGAAGTAAATGATAAGTTAGGAATATCAATATTTTATATATATTGACTTTTTAAAGAGGACTACATTTTGAGACATCCCAAAATGGAATGAACAACTAATAATTTGAGGTGGAGGGAGTAGTTAAAACAGTGGGGGGGGGGGGGGGGGGGGTAACCCTGGCTCTTCTTGCAAAAGAGAGCAGACATTGCCACTGAGCTACATGGCTCTTGGCGTTAGAGTTAGATAAAATATTGTAACTAGTTATAAAATAACTATTTTTCCTAAATGTAATGACAATTTTGACTGGGGAAAATGCATAGTTTTTTTCTTTTTATGACAATGAAGTACTGTCCTTATCTCTACTTTGTAATTATTTTGTAATTACTTCTGATGTGTAGGATTTATAAATTTTTTTTTCCATTTCATTTTATGGCATTTTTCTATTGTCTTGTTTTATCATATATAGTTTTTGGTTTGGTTTTCCCTTGTGTTGATAGTATTAAGTTCTTTTTGCAGATATTTTGGATTCTCCTGGGAATAAATGTCCGTGTTCTTTTAATACTTCTACTTTTGGGACTTGGAGCAATCTTTTAAGTTGGAGCAAAAACTTCTCCAATCATTGTTTTTGTCTTCTCCATTTGTATTATTAGCTTCCTTTTCTCAATATATCTTACTAAGTGGGTGCTCGCAAAGGATGAGGGGCCTCCTGAGATGGTTCAGGTACATCATCTATTTTCAGTTTCTTCTGCTCGTGATGTTATTTGTCTCTTTGTCTGTTTGTTTTCACGGTAATTATTTTTGGTAGTAGATCATAAATTTGTTGTTTGATTTTTGTTACTATAATTTCAATGGGACTTTTCCAGGATCATCGATTTTCTATAGCTTCTAATTTCCAGGATCATTGATTTTCTATAGCTTCTAAGTATAGTCTACATGCATGGAGGCTACGATGTATCATGCAGACTTGTAATTTGTTTCTATTTTGATTTTTTATTTATTTATAGATACTGTTGATATGTTTGTGCAGAAGATTTAATTATTTAAAGGTTCCCTTTATGTATTTTTGGTATGTAAAAAGGAATATTATTAAAATTATGAAAAAAAGAGAGAATATTATATAAATAAGTGAACTCCAGTAATAACAACAAAGAATGATTTAATAATATTAATAATAATATATACTCTTTAGTTGGAATTGGGCTATCTCCACTGTTGTGTTCTGTCAAGCTCACTTGACTCACTGGACCAATCATTTAATTTGTTACCATTTAACATTTGACAACCCATGCTGCTGTTGTGGAGCTTCAGTATGCCTTTAGATAGTCTTTTAAGATGCAAGGTTTCATATTATGGGAAGTTGTTCTTATCCTGCCTCTTTGATTTGTCATGTTCTGGCATGCAATGGGGGTTTGGAACATGGCTAAATGTGTACCTTTCTGAAAAAAAAAAAATATATATATATATATATATATATATCTGAAATTTTATATTAACTGTAGTTCGTTTATCTGTATGTAACTTTCCTTTCAATGGAGAAGAATGTACATAGGAGAAAAAAGTTTATAAAGCTTTTCATAAAAAATGCATGATATCCTTGTGGTTTCATACTTCAAGGTCATTTAGTAAGGTCCAAATAAGTGCATGGGGCATTGAAAAGTGCAGGTGGTGTCCTCAGCTCTCCACATGCTAGAGTGTTTGCTGACAAAGACTTCTCATAGTGTTATTAAGTATGCCAAGAGTTGTGTAGCTTAATGGCATTGAGTAGTCTTCTTTATGAGGAGAACCAAGGTTCGAATCCCCCTCACCCACCTCTTATAACAAATATGACAACTTTAGTCTCCTGTAACCATACAGGATCACATCCTATAGTAAATATGTTTTCATTGCCATTAATAAGTTTTAAGATTTAGCCTATGTGGTTGTCTTCACCTTGCGAACAGCTCCAATTTATTTCTTTGATAATTATTTGTTTGTGCATCTCAAGAGTTTATTCATTCAGAGTAGCAGGAGCTCAAGAAGAACTTCAGTGGTTTGTAAGGTAATGCAATTTGATTTAGCATTATTTTTGGTTTTCTATGTTATGGTCACATGGAGTTAAAATTTGAGATTTTTGAGATCCCTAATTTAAAGTGGATTGGGCTATGTGATGTCTATAAGTTTCTACACAATGATAATTTGTGGATTTGAAATTTATGTGAAAGATTACTCCTCTGTAGGAAATTTGGAGGACTACCCCCAGATCTTTTTTGGCTGGACTTCCTAAAATCATTGACAATTGTCACATCAAAATTTTGCTTCGTGTATTTTCCATTTCATTTTCACAAAACCAATAACGCAAATCGTACTCCTCTGTCTCAGTACTGCTCCCATTGACCCTCCGTGCCAAAGGTTCTCTCTCTCTCTCTCTCTCCAATTTTAGATCTTGGAATTTCATGATGTTACCTAGGGTTTTTCGTTTTTCAATTTCGGATCTCTTTGGGTTTTGGTGATTCCTGTTTGGTTTCCGAGAAAAAAAATTATAAAAAAAAATTGAGGTTTTAGGTAGGAAATGATCATTTGTCATTTCAATGAAGAATGTATATTGCTCTGTTTGGTTGTTTGGAAAATGAGTAAATAAAAAAATGATTTTTTTTTAAAGGTCTTTTAGGTTGTTTCATTTTCTCGGAAACCAAATTGAGCTTTTCGAATTGTTGTGATGAAATTAGTGTGAATTTCAATAGTGTAAAAAGTGTTAATTTCTGGATTACATTGACATTTTAATCTGGTTTGATTCATTTATCATTGTTTTTATTTTTTAATTTTCTGATTCTGCGTTTATTGAATGTATATTTGAATTTTTTGTAATTGAATTGACATTTAATCTAGTTTGAAATTTGGACTCTTTTTAGCTCATACATTGCATTGTCTCAAAAATTCAGAAGTAGGATTTTGGAATCATATTTTAGCTTAAATGTCATTTTTCATGATTTTCTGGATTGTTTATTATGGAATTGTTGGTCTTAGCAGGTCATTCAAAATTCAGCGGCCAAGCTCGGGGGGCGACTTGCCCCAGTTTCGGAGGGTAAATTCAAACACTCTTACAATGTTCGTGGATAACGATGTTGAAGGTGGTAATCTTGGGCCATATGCTGACAGGCCAAGGGTTTTCCCCAGCATGCGTAGTAAAGTTCACACCCCGTTGGTAAATACAATTCAATACAAAAAAGCCTGTTATGGGATATATTGAACCTGTATCTTCATTTGTTCTTTTTTTGTGTGAATTAGTCTCATTGTCAGATTAATATATGATCACTTGTAGCAAAGCTTATGTGTTTTTCTCGGGGTGTAAGATTCATGTATGCTTTTGATTCTTAGTGGACTACGTTTAGGACTTTTCTTCTTTCATTGTGCTTATGATTTGTGATAGGTATGATGGAGCTGTATTGTGTTAAACAGTATTGCATTGCTAACAGCCTCTCTCTCTCTCTCTCTCTCTCCCTCCATTTTTAAATTTATAGCTTTTCACAGACAGAACAACATGGTGCAACCTTTCATAGCTTTGAACTAACAGTGCAACTGTGCTTTGTCAGAGTTAGACAAATATGTTTTTATTTATTTTGTTAATTAGATACTCCCTCCATCCCATATTGTTGGTCTTGTTTAGAAAATCCCACTTTTCAAGGGAACATCATGTAATGCAGTCATTCAAATAAAAGGGATCAAGTTTGAAAAACTTTTTGAATGAAGTAAATGATAAGTTAGGAATATCAATATTATATATATTGACTTCTTAAAGAGGACTACATTTTGAGACATCCCAAAATGTAATGAAGAACTAATAATTTGAGGTGGAGGGACTAGTTAAAACAATGGGGGAGGGGGAATTTTAACCCTGGCTCTTCTTGCAAAAGAGAGCAGACATTGCCACTGAGCTACATGGCTCTTGGCGTTAGAGTTAGATAAAATATTGTAACTAGTTATAAAATAACTATTTTTCCTAAATGTAATGACAAGTTTGACTGGGGAAAATGCATAGTTTTTTCTTTTTATGACAATGAAGTACTGTCCTTATCTCTATATTGTAATTATTTTGTAATTACTTCTGATGTGTAGGATTTATAAATTTTTTTTTCCATTTCATTTTATGGCATTTTTCTATTGTCTTGTTTTATCATATATAGTTTTTGGTTTGGTTTTCCCTTGTGTTGATAGTATTAAGTTCTTTTTGCAGATATTTCGGATTCTCATGGGAATAAGTGTCCGTGTTCTTTTAATACTTCTACTTTTGGGACTTGGAGCAATCTTTTAAGTTGGAGCAAAAACTTCTCCAATCATTGTTTTTGTCTTCTTCATTTGTATTATTAGCTTCCTTTTCTCAATATATCTTACTAAGTGGGTGCTCGCAAAGGATGAGGGGCCTCCTGAGATGGTTCAGGTACATCATCTATTTTCAGTTTCTTCTGCTCGTGATGTTATTTGTCTTTTTGTCTGTTTGTTTTCACGGTAATTATTTTTGGTAGTAGATCATAAATTTGTTGTTTGATTTTTGTTACTATAATTTCAATGGGACTTTTCCAGGATCATCGATTTTCTATAGCTTCTAAGTATAGTCTACATGCATGGAGGCTACGATGTATCATGAAGACTTGTAATTTGTTTCTATTTTGATTTTTTTGATTTTTATTTTTTTTTATTTTATAGATACTGTTGATATGTTTGTGCAGAACATTTAATTATTTAAAGGTTCCCTTTACGTATTTTTGGTATGTAAAAAGGAGTATTATTAAAATTATGAAAAAAAGAGAGAATATTATATAAATAAGTGAACTCTAGTAATAACAACAAAGAATGATTTAATAATATTAATAATAATAAATACTCTTTGGTTGGAATTGGGCTATCCCCACTGTTGTGTTCTGTCAAGCTCACTTGACTCACTGGACCAATCATTTAATTTGTTACCATTTAACATTTGACAACCCATGCTGCTGTTGTGGAGCTTCAGTATGCCTTTAGATAGTCTTCTAAGATGCAAGGTTTCATATTATGGGAAGTTGTTCTTATCCTGCCTCTTTGATTTGTCATGTTCTGGCATGCAATGAGGGTTTGGAACATGGCTAAAAGTGTACCTTTCTGAAAAAAAAAAAAAATATATATATATATATATATATCTGAAATTTTATATTAACTGTAGTTCGTTTATCTGTATTTAACTTTCCTTTCAATGGAGAAGAATGTACATAGGAGAAAAAAGTTTATAAAGCTTTTCATAAAAAATGCATAATATCCTTGTGGTTTCATACTTCAAGGTCGTTTAGTAAGGTCCAAATAAGTGCATGGGGCATTGAAAAGTGCAGGTGGGGTCCTCAGCTCTCCACATGCTAGAGTGTTTGCTGACAAAGACTCCTCATAGTGTTATTAAGTATGCCAAGAGTTGTGTAGCTTAATGGCATTGAGTAGTCTTCTTTATGAGGAGAACCAAGGTTCGAATCCCCCTCACCCACCTCTTATAACAAATATGACAACTTTAGTCTCCTGTAACCATACAGGATCACATCCTATAGTAAATATGTTTTCATTGCCATTAATAAGTTTTAAGATTTAGCCTATGTGGTTGTCTTCACCTTGCGAACAGCTCCAATTTATTTCTTTGATAATTATTTGTTTGTGCATCTCAAGAGTTTATTCATTCAGAGTAGCAGGAGCTCAAGAAGAACTTCAGTGGTTTGTAAGGTAATGCAATTTGATTTAGCATTATTTTTGGTTTTCTATGTTATGGTCACATGGAGTTAAAATTTGAGATTTTTGAGATCCCTAATTTAAAGTGGATTGGGCTATGTGATGTCTATAAGTTTCTACACAATGATAATTTGTGGATTTGAAATTTATGTGAAAGATTACTCCTCTGTAGGAAATTTGGAGGACTACCCCCAGATCTTTTTTGGCTGGACTTCCTAAAATCATTGACAATTGTCACATTAATTGGAACTCCGGTACTCTCTATGCTTCAAATGATTGTCAACTAGGTCACATCTAGCTCATCTCAAGATAATCTTAATTTGTTTGGCACTTATGATTCAGATCAAAGACAGGTCCTCTGGATTTTACAAATAGCATAAGCCTAGCAAATTAGCACAAAAAACTTGCAATGGATGATGAAGAAAGATCAAGATCAATCTCAAAGAGAAAACCCCATCTAGGTGGTCACAGATTAACACTACTAGTCATGGTACTTGATATAATTTTCCCTTGTGTTTTGTTTGTTCAATTGACAAATGAGTCCTTATTTTTGCATTTTAAAAATTAATGATAAAAAGTTCCTGGAACATAGTGACAAAAATTAATGTTGTTTGTAGTTTCCATGCATTTTAAACTTACTTTTTTTTTGGTCATTTTCTTGAATGTTAATTTGTCAGGCTGTCATTTATGTCTAAAGAGATATTCATATATTTGGAGAATTCTAAAATCAATATAGGAGGAAAATTTACAGTTCCTTCCTCTGTCCCTTGTCCTACAAATTGATGGGCAAAGGATAAGCCTTTGTTTGCTTGTTTTGCATATCCCAATTACATGATCTGTGTTGTTCTGAGCAATGCATCTGAAATGTGTATTCAACCTTCCTTGCACACAGGGTTATTCATGGTTCAGTGGTAGGGTATATGGATTCACAGTTGAGCCTATTAATGGGAGACATGCTTATGTTCCATTCCATTTAAGTTTCTTCTTGGTTGGAAATTTTTTATCTTCCTCACTCATGTCTAGCTGTCTCTGTGAGCTATATGTATGTGTTTGTGGGTTTGCACATGTATATACCCTTTGTGTGAGATTATGCTTCTTGCTACATTATACATGTCCACAATGGCCAATTGAACAAATGTCCATTCATTCAACCTTTAAATATCTAGCCTGCTTTACACATAGCTTGTTGCACCTATTGATCTTGAAACATGATCAACGAACTTGTAAGCAAGTTTGTATTCAAAATTTCATTAGATGATAGATGAGTTCATTCAACTGGGGCAGGAGCATATTGGTTTTATGATTGGCAACTAGCCATTAATATAATATGGACTTGTTTGCTCATTTTGTGTGTGCAGTGTGCAATTGAGAAATAGTGAGAAACAAAGCAAGGTCATGATAAGTGACATGATATGGGCAAAACTACTGTCTTCAACCAATCAGTCGAGTTTCTTGAAGACTTGGACCATGCAAATGGCCTTGATCAGGGATAGAAAGAAGGGATGTACCACAAATTTTATCAATAAATAGGCAGAACCATATGGAAGCAACATGACCTAAGCATATATGAGTTCCTAAAGATGTCACCAGGAAATAGTGAAGAAGAGCCACCAACTCTTAGATTGGAACAACCATGTTAGAAGAGAAAATGGCTGAATAAAGCGACTAGCAGCACTGTCCAATTAGAGTAGCTGTTAATTTGATGTTTTCTGTTATTGTATCCCTTTGTTTTTTCCTGTATGTTGATAGTTGATACTAATTATGTCAAGTATGTCCTCTGAAATCTTGTGGTTTGCTCTAGCATTGCTGATTCGTAAGATTTTTGTGTGAGATTGTCCTATGTAGATGGGGCCTACTTGAGCTTCTTGACACAATACTTTTGAAAAGAACCACAGTATATTATTTTGAATATATAAAGAATCTGAGTCTGCGTGCTTATCTTTTGAAAAAGGCCTTGAGCATCCGTATATACCTTGGAAAATTTTGTCATTTTCTAGTGCTTCCTTTATAAAACCTTTTCTTTTAATTATTGATTGTTTTCCCATTATCAAAATATATGTGCCACTTCCACGAGAAAGCCACATTCCTTTGCTTTGAAGGCTACAAAAGCAATTCCATCTGTTAAAACTTTGATAAATAATAATACAAAGTCAAACTCCTTATCCTTAGAGCCACTCCCAATATGTATATTGTCACAAAGCTGACATTTACCCCAAAATTTCAAATATGGATCACTTGCTTAAGTTGTGGTGAAACCTCTTCCAACGTCACTCACAGCTTTAGCCTTTAGGTGATACTCTAGTCTAGTATCAATGATCTTTTGTCATTTAACCCTTAAATTTTCAACTGATTGCTGACTAACAATGAGATTCTCTAGTTGATTATGTGCCGCATTCTAAATGGACTGTTCCTTCTTTCCTTTCTGGGATTTGTTCAAAACAGGTGGCTTTTGACAAGTAGGAATGTTGTTTTAGCAAGGAGTTTTGTGACTTGGTAAAATCATCTCCACAAACCTTTTTCCACTATTCCTTGTAATGATGTTTAATCCAACCTCCAAAATCAATGGAGCTTGCTGCTTTGATTGTAAAAGAGGATGACGGTCCATCTAGATCTTGGCCTCCAAGGTGTCCCATTACCAAATTTTAGTTTAGTTAGTCAATTTAATATTGGCTCATTTTAGTTTTTTTCTTTTAAAAGAAAAAAAAAAAACTTTTTCTCCCTCATATACTCTTGGGTTGGACTATGCATCGGTAAAAGATGCAAAAATTTTAGTTTGTTTACACACATGTCAACTCTAATCAATATCTTCAGGATTTATAGCCACTCCAACATTTTGACTCTTTATGACCAAAGCTTTTGTTGTTGGTGATGATAAGTGTTCTAGGAGTATAATAAGTGTGAGCTTCATTTTCTAACCTAATACTCCCTCTGTTTCAGTTTGTTTGTCATTTAATCCATTTTGGAATGTCCTAAAATATTGTCATGTTTCTAAAAATAAAAGTCATTAATTTACTAATGTTCCTATTATACCCATACTTTATTTTCAAAACTATTTGAAAAGAAAACTAACAAATATTTTAAAAAATCAATCTAATTGTGGACCTTTTTAGTTGCCTCATTAAGAATAATTCTTAAAAAAAAAAAAAAAAGATGATAAGTTTATTTAATAGTAATTTTGCAAACTTATACATTTTTATAAGGGAGACAAGACAATAAATAATGTTTCGATTTTTCAAATACGACAAACAAATTGAAACGGAGGGAGTAGTACTTAAAAAATATGGTAGGATTTATTATTCTTATAGAATACTATAAATGCATGCTCCATTCTCTTATCTGATAGTAATTAAATTTATGGTGGGGTCTACTATTCACGAGTGATGGGAAGTTCCAAGAGTACTAAATAAGGTAAATTGCAAATTACACCCCTAAAGTTTAAGAGTGTTTGAATTTTACACCATAAAATTTCAGAATTTAGGGGGATAAAATTCAAACACCTCCATACACTTAAGTCTATTTGTTCCAAAAACTATCCTAGAGTGAGCTTTCTATTGTCTTTATAAGTCATTCTCTTTTTTTTTTTCTTTTTTTTTGATAAGTTTCTTTATAAGTCATTCAACTTCACCTTTAGAGATATTTTAAGATAATGGGTCTACTGTGAGGTCTCTCTCGTCTAATTATTTTGCTATAAAGTTACAGTTCTCTCTCTCCCACATTTTTTTTTGAGATTGACAAATTGCAATTGATGAAAGGCATTAGAAGGTTTTTTTTTTTTTTTTTTTAAATGTGATTGACAAATCATAATTGATGAAAGGCATTAGAATGTTGTTCTTAAATCGTAATATGTCTGACACACCTGCCTACCTCAACTTGTAATGATACTTTAATGGATTAATTGTTCTAATATGATGTTGTATTCGTCTAAACGGGATGCTATCCTGAACTTTTATGGTCTTTCAAAGGATAATCAATTCTTTGAAGCGGTCCAATTTGAGACAAAAAGTAATACCATGCCCCCCTTTTTTTCCTCACCATCCAATAGTATCATTCCTTTGCTTATAAAAACTTTTTATTTTTTGGATGATAATTTAATAGTTGAGGGTTAAGGATTTGATCTTTAAATGTCTCTTTTGGAAACGTAAGAATATGTCAATCAATTGAATTAGACGACTCTTGGCCTTTGTTTGTAACCCGGCCCTCAATTTGCAATCCAATAAATATATGCCACATTGTGATTATATTCCCCTGACCTTTTTGTTCTAAACAAGGCCCATTTACCCAAGACCTTCACAAAATTTTCTTAACAATATACAAGGAAATATGTTAAACAACACATATCACATTAATTAATCTTCCTATTAAGTCTGTTTGCAATAGAAAACTAGAAGGAAACATTAATTTTTAATTGCCAATTTTAAAAGTCCTTTTCCAACCCGAAATATAAAAAGTAAAATAAAAAAACACAATTTTATTTATTTGTGGTCTTTATAAAAGAAAATATATAAATAAAAGTACCAGAGAGTCGGAAATTAAATTAGACTCAGGTTAAACAGGCCCAAGTTCAGCCCAAGGCCCATTCCCAGCCCTCTTTGCTACGGTCACGTGGAGGTGGCAACAATTAATATGGGCTTTTGAATGGGAGATGACTGTGGACTTCTTTCGCAATGGCGGGTGTCATCAGTAAAGCTGCAAATGGCATCGGAGGTATTATTGGATCTGCCTTTGCAGCTCCAATTAAGACTGTCTTTGGCGCATCATGTAAGTAAGAATACTTTCATGCTTATTAAGTTTCGTGTTTTATACCTGTCTTGTTACTAGCATTGGCTGCTTCACTTCTGCTACAATCTATCCACTAAGTTGTAAAGTTGAAAGAAGTTCAGTAGATATTAAGATTGGTTTCAATTCCATTCTATTTGCATTTTCCCCTTGTGTTTATTCTTGATTGGCACAATTGATTACTGATGTAATGCTGCAAGCTCTGGTGCAACCATCTTCATCCTGAGCTAATTATTTGTGAAATCTGAAAATAGAAATTAATTATGTATTGAATGAACAGCAGCCCCTTGATTATATATAGTTCCTCTATCTCTCCATCTCTTTGTCTTTTTGAGGATAAGTTATTATCCATATTTTAATTATCTGCAAGCAGCCATAGAACTGATATCTTTAGCCAATTCTCTGTCTTATCGAACTAAAATCATGCAAGCTTTCTTTTCACTTCTTTTTCCCCCAGTTTAAAGCAGTCACTGCACGGGTTTTTTCTGGTTTTAGTAACCTATCCAATTTCAGTTCTGACAGCCACCCTATGGTCGGCCAAAAAATTTAAGGATTTTATTTATTTATAATTCTGTGGTCTAGCAGATGTCATTTTGTGCTTGAATCTAAAAGAACATGGTGTCGCGTTACTGAGAGACAGTATTGGCTGAAAAAAAAAATACTTTATAGACTTCTTGCTGAGAATCACATTAAGTGAACAAATGTGACTATTTTATTGTCAAAGAGTAGAAATTTTTTTTTTGTCTCTTAAAAGTGGGATTTAAATGAATATTTAAACTGAAGGCCATTTAATTCCACAAGCAATCAGTTGATTCATAATTGGACAATTATCACGGACCCTGAGGAGGAGACAAAAGGATACTTTGGGGGTATTGGTTCTGTCGAACTTCTTCAAGTCAAGAAAACCTTTAATGGTTGTTTTAAATGTGGCTAAGATGTAGGAACATAAACTTTTGTCGCCTCAGATATGTTTTGGATCCTCATTTTTCACCCACTGCAAGTGTAGATGATGTAACTTCATCATGCATGCATGTTCATAGTTATGGATTTTCATGGTTTCATCTGTTTTGACTTTGATCTGCAGGGGAGTTTGTTCAGGACCATGGGATGTAGTATGTTTCATTGAGCATTTATGTGTCTCCAATCTATTAATGATCTTGGTCCTTTGCTACATAAGTAATTCCTCTTTCCCGAGTTTTCTCGATTTTTTTTCTCTTTCCCATGAGTTGCGAATGATTAGCCTTACAAACATCATATGAGCTGATGGACTTTAGAGTCCACCTTTCCTTTTCTTTGATGTACACAGTTCAACTACTTGATGGGGTTGTACTAGACAATTTCTCTCAGGGTTGCTAATTTTTTTGTCTGAATTTAGATTTGTCATTTGTTCCTATAACAAGAACTTTTTTTTTTCCCTTTATTTGTAAGAAGATTTTTTTTTTTTTTTGATAATCTATTTTTTAGAAGAAGCCAAGGGAAACATATTACAATGTTTATTCTTATGTCCCCACATGTGGTCTATATCTGCATTTATGCACCCACACATACATAAATTAAAGATAGCACTCTCTTTATGGTCTTGCTATTCACTTTTAACTTTTAATCATATAAAGGATAGTGGAAAACTACTTTTGCATTTGTTTACTGTACCAGAAGTAATAGACTAATACATGCTTTTTTTTACCTTCTGTTGTATGGAAGTTATCCACATCAATGTTTTCTGCTCATGCCAAATAAGCTACTTGAAGCGCATTGTGCTAGCTCTTTCATGTATTTTTGAGAAAAATAAAGATGAATCCTTTCTGAGATTCTCCATCAGATTTATTACGTAAAAATTTAACAAATTAGAAATGACTGCTTAGGCACTAAATTGCAGAAGATAAGGAATTATTGATTTTGTTTATATTTTGCTCTGCATCAGTGTTATTGTTCTTTTACTTATTGTTCAAGTTGGGGATCTGCCAATACATAGGAAGAAGCCTTTGTAAGATGTGTTGGGTAGCATGTGAGACATAGTGGTTTGCTTTAGATCGACATTACCTGTTTCTTGTGGTAGAAGTTAAAGAACACCAAGAGAGTAAACCACCAGCGCAGGCGCTGTTTTCAAGATGTTACATTTCAAGAGATAATTGCCCTGTTTAATTTTTTCACGATAAAATTAGAGATTGGACAATGAACACGTTTTAACAACCAATATGAAGTTTCAAAAACCAAAATTCCTCTTTTTTCCGAGAAGCACAACAGTATAACAATTATAATTTTTTTTTTCTTAAATTTTCTGGAAAAATTATGGATAATTTCTATGTACGGGTAAGTGGAAATATTCATTTTTCAAGACTGGGAATTCATACATGTTCCTCTAGTTTTAAACTATATATTTTATTTTGAGCTATAAACTATAAATTTTTACTTCCATCTTTTTGTGGATGTAAATATATGATTTTTTGAGTAAAATCTTCTTTCAACTATAATATTTCAAGCCAAAGGCTTTATAGCTGAATTGACACATCTCCATGTACAAAGTGCTTGAGAGTTTAGGGGAGAAAGGGTTCGAGTTATAAGGGTTAGCAGCATATTGTAATTAATCAAGCATTAATGCGTTTTTCATTCTCAAAAAAAAAAAAAAAAAAAAAACCTATAATATTCCAAAATTCCCTAAAATAGCAATTTGAACACTTGTTCAAAGATATAAAATAATGACAATAATAATGAGCTTATTTGTGGGGCCCTATTGCACTAACCACGCTGGCCCACTACATGCGGCCCAAGGCCCGCGCCGAGGATAATGCAAAAGCGAGGACAGTGGGAAAGAGCCCAGGACATCCAAGGCCCGCGCCGAGGATGACCTGTCCTCGGCACACCGACTTCACTAACGGGAAAATATCCCACATCCGTTGAATATATCTCACCAGCATTCTGACCGCTTTAATGGTGAGGTGACCTGAAAACCCAAAGCATCAGTCACTTCAACTATTATAAAGCCTGCAAAGGTGGCTTGGACCTAACATAAAGCCTGCAATCGCAGAAGATGAGACGGATCCCTGCACACAAAACTCAGATAATTGCCAAATGGACGGCTAAGATTAACAAAAGGAAACACTATATAACTAAGAGATTTCCCAACATAAAGGGGGGGCCGTTCGAAGAAAAGAGGCCGGAGCCAAGGAGAAATATGCCTTACAAACACTTAACCATGATCACAACAGAGATCGTCCGAAGTACTGAGCGAAAGTGATAATTATTCTTATAAAAACTCTTGGTCTGATTCGTCTATCAGGATCCCTTACAAATTTCATGTTAGCTGCTGTTTGCTTGTTAGATGCCTAGTCCGCCCTACCCATTCTTTACCATTCATTATTGTTTAAGGGTCCAGTACATTTTGTGCCCTTACATTATTTATGGATAATTATAAATTTGCGACTACCTCTAGAAATTAACAAAACAAATGCAAATAGGAAATAAATACACATTTACTTACAATCTACATTACTAACCATATGTTTCTAAAAAATAAAAATAAAAACATTACTAAAAATATGTTTCTCAAAAAAAAAAAAACATTACCAACAATATCTTTTTTTTTTTTTTTGAAAAAAACACACACACACACAAGGGAGAGGAAAAAAAGTTCTAACACAAAGGTACACCACAACTCCACTCAAAAGTCATGATAACTTTTAAGTTACCAACAATATCTTATAAAAGCCTTATAAATTAATATTGTAATTTAGAACAACTACTTTTTGTCATCCTTCAACTTTCTTGACCTTGTTTCTCAAAAAAAGAAAAAAAAAAAAGAAAAGAAAAAATCTTGTCCTTATACTAGTGCATCATGCACGTTGTGATTTGGTATGCATTAATGAAGCAAAAAACATTGATCAAAACGATAATTTATGAATAATCGATTTTATGCAGCTTAAAATCCATGTGATTACTGAAACTGGGAGAGAAAATAGAGAAAAAAGGTGAATATGTGATTTGATGCTCAAATGCATTAATACAATCTTGGTTTGACCGTCTTTAATTAAGATTCCTTTATTTTTTTTTCTTTCACTACTTCAAAATTTGATTTGAATTGATTTTTTTGAGATCAACTTTTTTAAATCCAATCACACTACTCATCTAAATACTAATGGAAAATAAATATCATGAAGTACACCTGATTAATGCCACGTAGTGAATATGTACGTCTTATACATCATATTGAAAGAAAAATTTTTTTTAAAAAAAATTCATATATGGTGCCACTGAATGGGAAAAAAACGTTCAATATTCGAAAAAATTAAAAACAATTATCAATATTTGGAATTTTAAAAATAATAAAATTAATCTATCTAATGAGTCAAGCCATCAATGTTTACGCCATTAATTTATCTATTATATTATTAAAGTCATCATTATTTATGTCCATTGTGAATTTGATTTGGTGGGCAACAAAATTTAGGATTGATAAAGATATATACCAAACACACACCCCACGCACACATACCCAAAAAAAAAAAAGGAGACAAATAGTTGAAGCGAAAGAAGAACCAAATAGATTATGTTATGATTTTGATGGTTATATTTAGTTTTAGGTTTAAAGTCGAAGACTTGTAGCAAAGGAGTTCATGGAGGAGAGCAAGTTGAGGCAATATTGGTGGTGTGACAATGGCTTGACTGCTTTAACCACTGAATCTTTCATGACAAAGTAGCAGTTTTACACTTGTCATGAAAGATTAAATTATTAATAATATTAATGAAATGATGTAAGAAAGAAAATTTCAAATTGATTGACGAAATGCCGTGATATTATTGGTCAATAAAATATTTGCACTTCATATGATTAGAAAGAAAAAAAAAATCTAAGAAAATCTCAATATAATACCATCAAAACAAAGGAAATATTAGTATAATTTATAAGCTCTGATACTGAAATATTAGTATAATTTTTATCAGATACTGAAATATCATTTATAAGCTCTGATAGGCTAAGCATTGAACGGCTGTCCCCTACAGTCTATGATTTTACTGATTCAGGCCGAACATCTCGGCTTTCAACCAGCTCAGATCAAAGTTTTCAATCAATCCATTTAGATGCCAAGTTCAGTGACCTCAGTTTTCTGTATGATATCTCATCATTTTCACAGGAAAGTGGTAGAACGTCATGTTCCTGGTCATCCCAAAATTTGGTAAAGACATTCTCTTCTTAAAAACAGCATTTCTTTGCAGAAACCATCTGACAAGTCATACCTAAATGGTTCCTTTAGTCGTACCTTTCTACGAAATTTCCTAGTAGTTATGAAAAATGGAAGCAAGTACCAGAATTCTGACTTCACATGAGTCTTAAACCTCCATATGCCAATCCAAACTGATTTCACTGTAATTTATTCTTTAGACAGCTTGAACAAAATTATCCCTTAAACCTTTCTGTTTTCTCAAGTATTTTTTTCCCAGGATAAGTACATTTTTTTTGCTTGATGCCTTTCCAAGGTATCCATTAGATTAAGCACAAAGACATAATACAATGGCTACTTGTGAGATTGCAAAAGACGAACCATTTTCAGTGCATTCATTTCTTCTAAATTAAAACATTCAACTTTATTTCATATGATGCATTGCAATATCATTTGAAGTTCAACAAGGTTAAAAGAATTCAATAGCCTGCACCACAAAATAGTACTTGCTCAATTTTTAAATATCAAAATTCCTCATTAAGATGGTACCATACATCCGTCATCCAGATAATTTCCACTTATGGGTATTTAAAATGTGCAGGATGATGTGGAAGCGGAGATGAGGAGGCTGAAGCAAACAATGGACATGTACAGTACAGCATGCAAAGAAGCACTTACTGCAAAGCAAAAGGTATTTAAAAGACATCTAATTTATGCCTTCTCAAAATTAAAAGATAGTTTCTAAAGTTACAATTACCATAGGCATCGGAGCTGCATCATCGGAAACTTACAGAAGAGCACAAGTTTGAAGAGGCAAAACACTCCGAGGAAGTTGCACTGGCAATAGCAGAGAAAGAGAGAGCTAGGTCCAAGGTAGCCATGGAAACCGCTGAAGCAGCAAAGAGGATTGCAGAGTTGGAATCACAAAAAAGAGCAAATGCAGAAATGAGAGCCCTCAAAGAAGCAGCGCAGGCTAGGGAGGTTTTGGAAAATCTAGCCCGAAGTGATCTCAAATACAGGAGATACACTATTGAGGAGATTGAGAAGGCAACAAATTTCTTTGCTGAATCTCAGAAGATTGGGGAAGGAGGTTATGGCCCTGTCTATAGGTGTTACCTTGATCATACACCAGTCGCAGTCAAGGTTTTACGTCCAGATGCTGCTCACGGGAGATCACAATTTCAGCAAGAGGTGCGTAACCAAGAATGTAGACTGCTTATTAACATACATGAATAAATCATATTTCATGCACTAGATTGTATTACACAACTAGGCACGCAAAAAAAAAAAGAAAAAAAAAGAAATAATAAGATAGCATACATTTAAAAATCGAAAAAGCAAGTGGATCCCAACATGGTTTTCCAATTTCAAGTAGCCACCCTATGAAAAATACATAAGTTTTTGTTGAATAGTACTCCTTTCAATTTCAAGGAGCCTTGCCCATAGGCTTGACAGGATGGTTACAGACAAAAAGTTATTGTGCCAAATCCTATAAGAGTCTCAAGAGCTTGTAAAACAAATATTTGGTTAAACATTTCATTTTCTTAAGCACTTCCTCCCGAACATGACATGCACATTACCAATAAAGAATGAGTTGCTTCTTACATTTTCCTTGATAACTCTAATGCAGATAGACATACTTAGCTGTATAAGACATCCCAATATGGTACTACTTCTAGGAGCCTGTCCCGAGTTTGGCATCCTAGTGTATGAATACATGGCTAATGGAAGCTTAGATGACTGTCTTCCAGAAAGGACACACTCCACCTCTCTCTTGGCAACTCAGGTTCCGAATTGCTGCAGAAATTGCCACTGGCTTACTCTTCCTCCATGAGACCAAGCCAGAGCCACTGGTGCACCGTGACCTCAAGCCAGGAAACATTTTGCTAGACCACAACTATGTCAGTAAGATTAGTGATGTTGGATTGGCCAGGCTCGTACCTGCTGTAGCTGAAAATGCAACACAGTACCACATGACCTCAACAGCTGGAACTTTCTTCTATATTGATCCAGAATATCAACAAACAGGAATGCTTGGTGTGAAGTCTGATATCTATTCCCTAGGAGTCATGCTTCTGCAGTTGATAACAGCCAAGCCACCAATGGGGCTGACTCACATTGTTGAACAGTCTATTGAGAACGGCACATTCACTGAGTTGCTGGACCCAGCTGTGCATGAGTGGCCAGTCGAAGAAACTTTGTGCTTTGCAAAGCTTGCACTCAAATGTGCAGAACTCAGAAGGAAAGACCGGCCAGATCTTTGCAATGAAGTTTTTCCAGAGCTCAGTAGATTGAGAGATATAGCTGAAGAAAAAATGAATCATGTGCACCCTTACGGCAGTTTTCATCCCTCGCCCAATCACAGCAACGCTTCAACACAACAGGTGAGTTCAAAACATGTAAATTATCAGGAACATTTATTTGCTCGCTAAATACACATGATACCATTCACTATACTTGGCATTTGAATTACTGTTAAATCTTCTCCCAAATCAGTAAATAATTAACCACATAAAAGGCAAAAGAACTGATTTTTTTTTCTTTTTGGGCTCATGGCAAAACTAAATTTACTAGCTACAAAATTGAACCGCCAAAGTTTAGCTACAAAATTTAGCTACAAAATTGGTTGCAGTCTTAGGTTATAACTTTACTCAATATCTTTTTATTAGATGTGAATTTTGACAAATCCATCATTAGATTCCATCTCTTTTTTATACTCTCCATGCTTACAAAATTTCTAAAATATTAAAGATCAATAGCTATGTCATCAATAAATTGTTTAAATTTTAAGTTTTTGAAGTTTAAAATTATTCACAAAATATAAGCTTATATATCATATAGTAAATGATATCCAATTGACACAAAATTTGGCATGTGCAATTTAACGGTAAGATTTTCAAAATATGTAGTAATGTTTATTTTATTGAGTAAGGTTGTAGCTAAACTTTTTCCTTACGGAAGTAGTTTTTGCAGGATGTTATAAGCAATCCACTCCTTGAAAACTTATCAAGTACATCATCACTAGCAGAAAAATAATCAGGTATAGATTGATAAACACTTAAGCAAAAAGTCCAACGATCAAAATCTAAAGATTGTTTTACTTGCAGGTAACTGAGTAATGCTGGCAGGTCAATTCAATTCAAGTTCCCTTGAGGCAGCATTGGAACAGAAAAATCCTTTTTAATTAGTTGAATTTTGTAATGATCAATTGACAATGTAATTCGAGGTTCCTTTCTTGGAATTTGATTCCCATCTTGATGGGGGTTTAGAAAGTGAATTTGGCATGCTAGTATGTAATTTATTTTTATTTTTATGTAAATATTATTGACAATAGAACCTTTTTTTTTTTTTTTTTTGAGAAACATTGACAATAGAACTATAGAAGTGTAATAGAGTGGATTTTTATTTTAATCCTAGCTGTGGATCTGTCCATTGAGCATGATTATTTTTTTAAACTAATTTAATGAAGAGTAATGCATTTCATAATCATATTTATGACAACATAATCATTTATTATTCCTTATTTATTTATAAATTTTCATACTTATCTCTTCTCCCCTAAAACATTCTCTACGTCCGCTATCTGCCCTCCCTCATCTGTTCTTTCCTCCTATTCAACAAATAAGTCTAGTGCTATAACTTGTCGCTCAACTTGTGCCACAACTCGCCCATGTGGTGAGTTGTGTTTGGTGGAGAGGTAATGGAGGGCGAGTTGTGGTTGGTGGAGGGGTGATGGTGGGTCCATGTAGGGATACCCCTCCACCAACTACAACTCATCACATTGGCGAGTTATGGCACAAGTTATAGCACGAGACTTATTTGTTGAACTAAAAAGGATAACACGTGCTCAGGAGAACAAAATTTTATTTCATAATATTGAAAAGTTGACAGTACACTACAAAAACACAAGTCACACTTGCTTAAACACACACAAAACACTTTATTTTTTCCTTTACACTTCTCCACCAATTGACCTTTTAAAAAACACACATCAACTCACATAAATATAGCTGCACACACCTAGACACCTACACACACAGGCTCTTGACTTTCTTTTCTTCACTTCACACACTTCACACTTCACCTCACTTCACTTCACACTACTTCATTTCACCTCTCGCAAGTGGGAACCAAAGTTCCTATTTATATAAGCTGGAGGTTGGTTAAGTAACGGATATTGAAGCTTCTAGCTTCATCTAATTTCTGCCAGTAGAGCTCTAGTAGTTCTAGGCCTTATCTTCTCATGCCTTATTTTCTTATTATTTTAATTTCCAGCCCATGACAGCTTCTAGACTATTACAAAAATTAGCAGCTGAGTTTTACTTCTACATAGAAGTCTCTAGTGACATCTCATAGAGAAATCCGAAAAAAGCATCATAGAGAGATTTCCGAAATGCAAAAGAATTTTCTAGAGAGAGAGAGAGGCAGTGCTTGATTTTTAACACTACCCTCATTTGCTCTCTCCTCCACCACCATGGCCAAAGGGTTCCACCATCTCCGGCCATAGGATTCCACTACCATCGGCTACAAGGTTCCACTGTAGCCAGCCACCGACTTTCTGCCTTTAATTAAATTTTTGGGAAGTTTTTCTTATCCCGGAAAAATCTAAAATTAGTGGCTGCCCTTTCCATTTGTAAGTGAATGATTATATCAACAATTGGTGTTTTGGTCTGATGATAAAGAGCGTACATCAGGAGTGGACCTCATAAGTTGAAACTATCTCTTAAAAAAAATAAAAAAAAAACAAAAAAAAAAACCCTAAACTTAACATAAATTACATGGTACAATGGCTAACAATGTCTTCTTTAAGCTTTTCTTCTACTCCTCTACTCCTTCTTAGTTCTAAGTGCACTAATAACATGATCATAGCGAAAATTAAAGTGTAGTAATCTGCAGGCTTCTAGATTTTAATAATCAAAAAGTTTGCAGTTAACATATTTTGGAAAAGAGCAGATGAGGTAGGGTAGATAGAGAACATAGAGAATATTGTTGGGAATAAGAGATAAGTATGGAAATTTATAAATAAAGAATAATAAATGAGACTGTAATAAGAATAAATGATATTGTAATTAGCATTTATGGTGTAGAAAAATTGTTTTAGAATTACACTAAGTATAACTTAAATCTCTCTCTCTCTCTCTCTCTCTCTCTCTCTCTCTCTCTCTCTCTCTCTCTCTATATATATATATATATATATATACACATATATATGAGATGGGTTCAAGTTACACCTGGTGTAACTCTAAAGAATTAGGGCACGTTTGGTAGACTGTAATAAACACTGTAATGTAATAGATATTCCTATGGCATAACTATTTGGTTGTTTGGTTATGTTTTTATTACAATGAATAGTTATTCCTTATGAATAGCTATTTTTCAAAATGAGGAATAACTATTCCTTGTTAAAAGTACTGAACATCTATTCCTTCACCTTATATAATAACTTTTTAAAAAAATTTCCTAAAAAGCCATTAGTTGCCACATCTTCAAAAGGAAAGAAAATAAATTTTCCTTATTGTTAATTATTTGCTCTATTTTGAACACTCTAAAATAAGTGTATTTTAGAAAATTTGACTTAAAAATGATTTAATTATACCTTCTTTTTATACTCTACTAAATTATGGACGCATATTCATAATTCTATTCCTAAATGGTCACCAAACTAATGAATAGTAATACTTATTACATTCCAACTTAATGTATTCCTTGTAATACTTATTCTTATTCTCATGTATTAATCATTATAGTGTACCAAACGCGCCCTTACACATTTTTTAAACCATTAAATTTGAGTAGATCCAATGGTAAAAAAAAGACCCTCATCAATGCTAATGTTCTAATTGATCTCATTTATTATCCATTCTTTAATACATTTCATACTTATTTCTAAACCCAAATAACTTTATTCGGCTAACTCTTTCTCTCTCCATTGCACGTCTCTCTCTCTCTCTCTCTCTCTCTCTCTCTCTCTCTCTCTCTTTGCACGTTTCTCTCTTTATCTCCTCCACGGCTCTTCCACCTCCACGGCTAGGTCACCGACAGCAACCAAAAAAAAAAAAAAACCACAGGTTGCCGTACTTTGTTGAATAACACAATTATTGCTGCTCTATATGCCTAAAACTTTTAACATCATATATTGTTCTTCATCTTTAAATGTTGTTCATGGAAGTTGCAAAGATATGATCTAATTCTCTAAGAGGTTGAACAGACGGAAATGTGTAACTTTTTAAAGTTACACCAGGTCTAACTTGAACCCACCTAAAACTATATATATATATATATATATATATAACAAAGATATGATCTAATTCTCTAAGAGGTTGAACAGACGGAAATGTGTAACTCTTTAAAGTTACACCAAGTTTAACTTGAATCCATCTGAAACTATATATATATATATATATATATATATATATAAGTTTAACTTGAACCCATCTAAAACTATATATATATATATATATATGGGTTGAGTTCAAGTTACACCTGGTGTAACTCTAAGCAATGTTACACCACTCAATATTTTTAAATTAGATGCGAATATTGACAAATCCACCGTTAGATTACATTATCTTTGTATATTCTTCATGCTTGTAAAATTTCGAGGTGATCAAAGATTAATAGCCATGTCATCAATCAATTATTAAAATTCAAATTTTTGTAGTTTAAAATAATGCATAAAAGATGAGTTTATAGATCAAATGGCAAATAGCATCCGATTGATATGAAAATTGGCATGCATGTTAAGAACATATAGAACATGTAATTTAACGGTTGGATTTTCAAAATATTAATTCAATAATAAGTTATTGGGTGGTGTAACATTGCTTAGAATTACACCAGGTGTAACTTGAACCCAACCCTATATATATATATATAGTTTCAGATAGATTCAAGTTAGACCTGGTGTAACTCTACAAAAGTTACACCTTTTTTAGACTGTAGATTTTTAAGAAATCTAATGGTTAGAAAATCTCTATACTCAATGTCATATTTAAAGTCAATTGCTGAAATTAATTGCTGTCCATATTAGCTAATCTAATTAATTTGAGAGAATATTATATTATTTTCTTTTCTACTTTCTTTCTCTCTCCTAATTAACTCCTTCCTAACCTTGCACAAGAGCCTATTCTCAACATTCTTGAGTTGCAAATTTTCTTTCTCATGGACTTATTCTTATCCGGTATTTACGTATTGATTATTTAATATGTGAGGCCATTTAGCAAATGATTATTTGGGTCTAGATTTAGGTTTCTTTATTTTGGATTCACAAATCTTGCAGTGGAATGTGAAAATCAACTGCAGGTGGATGCTCTTAATAAGAGAGATATTTATCTTAGTGAGGAAGAGTTACTGTTCAACAATCTTAGCCTCTTAGATATTGTTTTTATAAGGAGAAAAACAAATGAAACCAAATATGATCCTTAGAGATAAAATAAAATTAACAAATTGTAAAATTATAATAAGAATGAACTATCAAAATTTGATCTCTAGTGATTAGAATTTGTTTGTAATTCTTTCTCAAAAAAATAAAAAATAAAAAATAAAAGAAAGAAAAGAATTTGTTTGTAATTCAAATTCTAATCCCTACCATATGACAAGACAACAATAATGCTAGGAGAGTAGGAGTTCTTACCGTATTAAACCTCTCTCTCTCTCTCTCTCTCTCTCTCTCTCTCTCTCTCTATCTCTCTCTCTCTCTCTCTCAAATCTGCAACTCAATAACATTGAGAATAGGAACTTGTGCAAGGTTAGGGATCAATTAATTAGGAGAGAGAAAGAAAGTAGAAAAGAAAATAATATAATATTCTCTCAAACTAATTAGGTTAGCTAATATGGAAAACAATTAATTTTAAAGATGACATTGATTATAGTAATTTTTTTAACTATTAGATATCTTAGAAATTTACGGTCTAAAAAAATGTGTAACTTTTGTAGAGTTACACCAAGTTACATATATATATATATATATATATATATATATAGGCTCAAGTTACACCTGGTGTAACTTTAAAGAGTTACACCTTTTTTAAACCATTGGATTTACGTATCATTTAGAAGGGCCATATTTGGTACAATTTTTCAAAAGTGTATATTACCCTTATAATGAAATGAATTTGTTTTCTATATCTATCTGTATATAACATGACAAGAACTTACACACATCAGAATGTATACCCAAGCTTCAATAGGGAATGACAAATCCCTTTTCTTTGCATAACGTCAATCAAATATAAAAGAATCACACTTTTGAAATAATAGGTGGTAAAGGCTTTAGCTTCTCCAACAACTTCTCTACTTCGAGAAACCCAAGCAACCCCACAGACAAGAATTTTACACATTTCTGTCTGTTTAACCTCTCAGAGAATTAGATCGTATCTTTGCAACTTCCATAAACAATATTAAAAGATGAAGAACAATATATGACATTAAAAGTTTCAGGCATATAGGGCAGCAATAGTTGTGCTATTCAACAAGGTACGGCAGGTTGTGGTTTTTTTTTTTGTTGCTGCCGACGACTTGGCTGTGGAGATGGAAGAGCTGTGGAGGAGATAGAAAGAGAAACGTGCAAAGAGAGAGAGAGAGAGAGAGAGAGAGAGAGAGAGAGAGAGAGAGAGAGAGAGAGAGAGAAAGAGAGAGAGACGTGCAGTGGAGAGAGAAAGAGTCAGCTGAATAAAGTTATTTGGGTTTATAAATAAGTATGGAATATATTAAATAAGGGATAATAAATAAGATCAATTAGAATATTAGTATTAATGAGGGTCTTTTTTTTACCATTGAATCTACTTAAATCTAATAATTTAAAAAATGTGTAACTCTTTAGAGTTACACCAGGTGTAACTTGAACCCATCTTTTATATATATATATATATAGAGAGAGAGAGAGAGAGAGATTAATTTTAAGTTTAAATTTTGTGTGATTGTATTTAATTGTTAATTATAGGATTTAATTTTTTTTTTTAGAAAAATTATATGATTTTTTTAGAAGAATTATATAATTTAATTTAATTTTTTTTTGAGAAAGTTTTAATCTATAACGTCCGTTCCTGATAATAGCTCTATCATCAGACTAAGACACCAATAAATTTTTTGGTGTAGGTGAGGATTGAACTCTAGATTTCTTATACAACTATCAAAGACTTTATTAGTTAAGTTAACTGGAACCCACAAATATATAATTTAATTAAGTGAATGTAATAATTGATTTTATTATTCTGTAAAGTTGTTAATGTCTTCCATACGGTCATCTCATCTTTATTTATTTTTCACTCCTCCCGACAGTCTCTTTGTTTTCCAATTAACAGGTTGCTATTGATGTTTGATTTCTTTTATTTTTCCCTTTTTTCATCTATTCTTTATTACTATGTATTGTTTTTTTTTTCTTCACCATAAATCTCACTCTCTCTCTCTCCGTTAACATCCTTATATACTATCTTTTTATAATGCACTAGTCGCTAGCTCGTGCTATGCATGAGAACCTACCTATTTGTAAGGTAGACTAAAATAATTTTATAAAATCTTAAATTAATTAAGAAACTACACTATTGCATGATTTGTTCTTGTATGACTACAATTTGTGTTACAATTTGATGAAGAAGCCATTGCTTGAACATGCAATGACTTAGAAAAAATTTGTTAGACAGTTTCAAACACTGTAAAAAAAATAAAATAAAATAAAAAAACTCAAAAATTAAAATAATAAAACTTTTGAAAGACCAAAAAATATTAAAAAAATCAGATGATTCACTGCCTAGAATAACAGAGATGATATTTTGATTGTTAAATAATGGAATTTTTAATTTACCTTAAATGTTGAAAAAATTATAGGGAAAATTGGAAAGAAAAAAATATAACGACATAGCCGCTGATGTAACTTAAATGAAGTTACTTTGAGGTTATTAAAAGACAAGCGGATCAAACTTGAAAAGAACGCTTCTATCCAAAGTAATCTGCATATATGGAAGTACAAATGATCAAGAAGTACTGCTATTTTCTTTCTTACTTGAGATATTCAAACCATTCTCCCCCACAAACACTCAAATGCAACTGGGCACGGCACCTGTGGAATAAATATAATGAGAGATATCGCTACATATAAGGAACAGAACTAGGACAATCAGGGACGGACCCACGTATAGACCAAAGGGGGCCCGGGCCCCCCCTGGGCCCAAAAAAAAATTTTTTTAGCAAGTAAATTTTTCAAAAAACCAAAAAAAAAAAGGTTGGGCCCCCCTATGATTTTTGCTCGGGCCCCCTCCCAAAATCTTGAAACCCCCAGCCCATTTTCCGGCCAGCCCCCAGCCCATTTTCTCCAGCCAGATCCCAGCCCATTTTCCGGCCAGTCCATGTAAAAAAAAAAAAAAAAAAAAAAAAAAACAACAACAACAACACAGCCTTCAGTTCAGAATCAGAGAGCAAAAACACTAAAAACACCAAACACCATACAGAGCAAAAACACGAAGGAAAAAAGAGAAAAAAAAAAAAAAGAAAAAAAAAAAGAGAGAGGAAAGGGAGAGACGGAGAGACCCACCGGCCACCGCGGCACCGCCCACGCCGCCGAGACCCACACCACACCTTTGGTTGCTCGATCCACCCCCTCTGGCCTCCATTCACCCATTTGGCCGTTAATACCCACGCCGGCGAGAGCAGAGCGCAGCGAGCTAGAGACCCACACCACACCGCGACTCCAGTCCACACCGGCGAGATGCGAGACCCACACCGGCGACTCCAGTCCACTCACCCACGCCGACGACACCATCTGAGACCGAGACCCACACCGGCGACTTCACAATTCAGGTATTTACAGATTTACTCCTATCTTTTCTTCAACTTCAAAGTTCAAAACTTAATATTGCCTTATGACTTTGTGATCTGAGAATTACTGATGATGAGTAACTAAATGTTGGTGATTGACTGATTGTGAAATGTGAATTGAATATTTGAATCTTGCTGGCTTGCTGCCTGTGGAATTTTTTTTTTTTTTGGCTTTTTGGCTTTGTCTTGGATGTAATGAACATGACCTTTATTGGCTTTTTATTTGTTACTGTGATTGGCTTTTTATCCTAAATGCTGAAACATTAGATGTAACTCCTTAGAAAAGCTCTAAAATGTAAAAAGGTAAGTTCAAACCTATTAACCTAAGTACAAATAATTTAGTACAGTGAAAAAAATGTAGGCACAAGTTTACTTAAAGTTAGTTTGTGAAATAAACTAATTTAATTTTGGCCATAATTTGGGCCAAATTAACTTGGGTTTTTTGCATTTTGAGCCAACGTAGGCTTAACCTATTAACACAATGTAGGCATAACTAACTTGCTCCTCCTAAAAAAACTTCCTGGCTCCGCCAGTGACTATATGGATGTGCATTTGAATTTTTTTTTTTTTTTCGCTTATCTCCAGCCCCCCCTAGCTTGAAATCCTGCGTTCGTCCCTGAGGACAATATACTAATAGCAGCATCTCTATCACATATTTCCCATTGCTGTTGATGGGGTTCTGCCAAATTTAGACCCATATTTCCCATTGCTTTGCAGACCCAAGTGATTGTCAAGTTGTGGACTCATTCCACTGCCAACCTCATGCCTAATATGGGCAGAATGTGGCGCACACGGGCAAGAGCAGTCACACAACCTTTTGCACATGCCAATGCCTCAGTTGTTGGAAACTCTTACAAATCAATAATTTTGTCCATAGAGCACACTTCACCTTAATTCCTACACAAAACTGAGATTTACAACTGCAAATTGAAGTCATGAACTAGGTTGGTTCCCCCAAAAGATATCGTTTTTAAACTCTATAAGTTGGATCAAATTTTCACTTTCTTTTCTGTGGTGAAATGTTTGAAGTTTGTAATATAGCCTTTTAAACTCAACTATGTACCACTGTTGATCCCTTTTTTTCTCTCAACTTTATTTATATGTCATTTCTATTTTGTTAGTTCTCTTTTACGCTTTTTTTACTATAAAGATCAAGCTAGTTGGGGTGGGTAAGGGGAAAATAATTCTTTTTCTGGTCTTGTTAGTTGTTTATTATCTTAGTTTATTCACTAATGCGACATTATATATATATAGTAGTGATTATTTAGAGGTTCAATTCTTTCCTTAAAATGGTTCGGCACAAATTAGGCTTTTAGGCTGACTTATCATGTTCACTATCTTCATATGTTATAACGGGTTAATTTTTCAATACTTGTGGATTCAAATGTCATATACCAAATGCATACAACCACAGAAAAAAGACACTTACATGCCAATAACTTGCGAAATTTCTTACGCATATATATATATATATATATATATATATATTAGGCACATTAGAGCAGGATAATGCAGGAGGATCTATTTATTCTATTTTGGTAGAAATGCTAATAAGTAGGAGGTATCTTAAGAACATGTTTGAGTTGATGCTGTAACCATTTGCTCCATGGTAACTCCAGCATTGCACATGTTAGCAATTGCTCGCAAGTATTGCATCCCATATTTGGATAATGATCCACAATATTTCTCATATGTACTTACCTGTTGTCACACCCCAAATCCAAAAGGGTCCAAGGCATGAAAAAGACATCTCAAAGAACCTGTAGATTTTCCTTTTTGACAATCCAATCCACATAAATCATATCAAGAACCAACATTGAGAATTATCATAATATTTTCATTGAATAAACTCTCAAAATAAGTCAGAGCTCTAAGCAATAATTACAAGGACCATTGGCCACAAAAGAATAGAGGTCTGAATAATTAATTACATATCACGGCTTGTCCCATCAGTGGAAATAACATCACAACCACTTTAATATACAAAAGAATAAGTCAAGCCTATTCTAAGATTTATACCATCTAATATAACCATTACAAAAGTTCAGCCTCCATCAGTAGTTAGTCTAACTACTATTAGCCACCCAAAAAGCTGTCTCAAAAGATTGTTGCCTACTCTGAAAAGATTATAAAGTAATGGAATGAGACAGAGCCCAGTAAGTAGCATATTTAATGGGGGTGGGGGAAATGCAAGTTTCATCTTCAATAATAATAGTATGACAAGAATTATTTAATAATGAAACACAAAGTTTCTCAAAGTAAAATATCTTGAAACTATACATTATAATCTGTGAACATCAACAATGTAATTTCCAAAGTCATAATATCTAACATAAGATAAATTATCCAAAATCTACCATACTACCACATAAACTGGTCAGGGGATCCACCCATTCACAACTGGCATGATATTGTCCTCTCTGGTATGCAGACTCTTGGCCTCATGGACAGCAGCCTCACCCATACCCTCAAGGTTTTTCTCTCCCCCCATGGGCAGCAAAGAGAGCGCGTCAAATAGGACCTCTCTTGCATGTGGTCTCTTGGCCCCATGGACAGCAGCCTCACCCACACACAATCAAAGAACCTCTTCCCCCCATGGACAGCAGGGAAGAACGCGTCATCCAAAGTAAAAGGGCACTGACCTTGATTTGATTTCGTTGTCACAAAGACTACGGAAACCAAATCGGGTGATCACCGGGAAATCACACATGGCATGGTGTTAAAACAACATAAACTCACAGATTACATTATTTTGAAACACATAGTTCATATCCAAATAGTTTCAGAAAACCTTAAATAATCTAATTTCTACAAAGTTTGTAAGGTTTTCAACTTCATTCTTATCAACAAGATTTTCTATCAATCTTCCAAGTACTAAGACAAGATAAGCATCTTAAATATTCCAATACACCATAAAATCCAAGATTTTCTTATCAAGATTAAATAAAAGATGCTCATTTATCCATATCACAAATTCATGCATTTTCCCAAATGCAATACCAAATATGATGCTCTTTTCATATATAATAATATATAATAGGGTCACAACACAATGCTTTTATGAAAACATATATCCATATATAATTTTCCAAAATGTATTTGACCCAAAAATAACATTTACAAAACATGGTTATTTTCCAAAATCCCATTAAAAGCTACTTACCTCGCAACCGCAAAATCCTAATTCTCCAAGCTCCAAGAAGATTAGCTAGAACCTAACAATATCAAGTAAACCTATCACAATAAGTACAAAACTTGAAATTGCATCTAACCACAATTTAGGAATTTGCCAAATAATCACTTAATTAGGCAAGCCTAGTATTTAACCCCATCAATAATAATATATTTCACTTCCCTAGTTTCTCAACAAATTGATTCACAAGGTATAAACTCCAATTTATAGAGTTAACCCATTTAATACAATCTCCAACATTATGACTAGCTTCCATAAATTTTGCATTACATTACCAAAAGACCTATGAAAGCAAAATCAACATATCCTCTAAGACAAGAATTTAGAACTTCAACTAACTCCAAATAAACCCAATGGCAATGGGAAAATTTAAATTCACAAACCATCACATGTTATAGCTTAAAATTAACCCCCAATTTTCCCACCATACATAAACCTTAATTAGCCTTCAATAGCACAAAATATATATCCACTCATCAAATAATTCCACCAATACCAAACCCATACATAGAAAAACATAAATATCACTACCAATGCTCATAACTCACAAGAGTATCATTATTAAGGCTTAGATAAAAATATAACCTTAAGCAAAAATGCAAAACCCACAAAAAGATGAGAAATTTTTTTACCTCAAATAAAATGATGAAGATGCTTTGAGGTTCCTAAGTATTTTTCCGGTGATCTTGCCGGAAAAATGATGGTGAAATAGTGTGGTTTGGAGTGGAGGCCGGTGGGTGAGTGTGGAGCTGTGTGTGCGTTTCAGTAGGGAGAAAAGAAAGAAATGAGAGAAAGAAAAGAAGGAGCCGGCCAAAAGAAGAGATAAGAGGGAGTGGGTGGTAGTGGGGTTAGGTGGGCTTGGCACGTGGGAACACAAAATTTGATTTTGACCATTTTTTTTTTTTTTTTTTTTTAACTGACGGGATGTTACACCTGTAGCATGAAAACAGTAAAATATTAACATCAAAGTCATGAGGCTGGCAATTTATCCACACATCAATGTAGGAAATAAGGACCTACAAGCATCTTAAAACAATTCCAATCATCCACAATAGGCTGCCCACTTGGCCGAATGGTCTCCAACACTTTTGAGCTACTACCATTTCCAAACAAAAGCTCTCCAATATGATTTATACTGTAGTCCACATGCTTCCTTAAAGAAATCTCATCTTGTAGTTGCTTTTGAGCTTCAAGCTTTTTATGGGAGCCTACAGGGGCTTTACGGTACTGACATGCAACAAGAAAAAAAAATTGAAATTGACTTCTATATATGTCAAGGACAAGTGATTCTTACTTTTGTTTAAAGAAAAAAAACAGAGACACATAACTTAAAAGAACCTATGAGAAATTAACAGTGACAAATGATTGAAAGAAAAAAAAAAAAAAAAAAAAAAAAACCTTGTGCCAGAAATGAAGGAGAGTCGCATCACGTTGGTTAACAACCCTCAGAGTTGATGGTGAAGAACCATATTCAACAGAAGTATCATTATCATTTGCAGGATTTGTACCCATGTAAGAGTAGAGGCATTCATTACTTAGCTTTTTGTCTCCATATTGCTTTACATGAGAACCCTGATGTGAAAAACCATCACCTTTTTCTGTTCTCCTTTGAACCTGTAATTGCAGCATCTAGATTTTAGTCGAATTGGTGATTGGTCAAGAGACATAGCAATTAGACGGTCTAACAAGAAGATCAATTAGGAAAGCTCTTTATTTATTTTAATTTTTACAAGCATATTCAATATATAATTAAAAACAGTGTACAATACATATTTGACCTGTTTTAAGATTTAACAATGACATTTTTAACATGAGTTTTTGTAAAACATTCACAAGATGTAATGTTTACCACTTCATATTGCTTCTGCAACGTTTCCTTGCGTAGATCATGTTTGTCACTGCTCCAAGTTTTCAAGTTCCAAAAATTAGCCACATAGCGAAAAAATAAAAAATAAAAATAGTGTTGGGTTTAATTTGAATTCATTAGAACTAATAGCACATTGGTTTAAGGCAATGTTTTCAGGGAGGTTATTAGAATACATTATTGTGATAATAATACAAAATATTGCATACCTATCCTCCAACCAGGAAATACTATATAAGTCTCCCAAACATGTGTTGTATTCCACCTCAGGAGCTCCAGGTTCATCAGGACAATATGTTGCAAAACTATCCTCAGTTGCATTTGATGCTGTAGTTGCATATATGTCCAAATTATCTGGAAGAAGGCCTTCAAAAATACTCCCAGACTCACAAGATTCAAGGTAAAATACCTATGATTTTCACGGCAGTATAAAAACCAGATTAAGTAAGTGAACCCTAAAATGATAAATACTAATCAAGCTACATATTATAAATTAGTCATTCTTGAACAAATCACAATGTGTTGATAATAACATACCATGCTTTTGTAAGCTTTTGCTGCATGCTTCTCCTTCAACACATTGTTAAGATCATTGGCATAAGCATATTCACCATTTGGCATCGCTAGCAAACAGTATGATCAATGATGGACTCATTATCTTAGTCATTGGCAATAAAAACCTTCAAATTATTGAGAGATTAATCATAATATTGTATCATTCAATCCAAATTTTGTTATATAATGGAAAATTACTAACCCAGGACACCAGGACCTCCATGGTCGGTATAATATATGAAAATATGGTCATTTGGTCCGCTATCCACAACCTTACCACTACCACCAGTGAGGGCACTTTTGTTTCCAAGAATAACAGCATAAAAGTTGTTTACATTAACATGTTGCCCTGTATAATCCTACAAGAAGAAATATAAATCAAAATTGAAAAAGTATGGTTAAATGTTAATATATGTTATGACGAGCTCATAATTGAAAACTGTATTAAGTATAATAAAAAAGACCTTGGGCACTCCTTTATAAACATCATCCCCATTTGGTTTGTTGATAATCACACCAGGCCTAAAGTTGTCTTCGTCAGATGCAATATCATCATACATGAAAGCAATGATGTTCTCATCTTTTAACCCACCTTTCTTCAATATTTGATATGCATGACATACATCAGCCTGCATTTCCAAAATTTAATAAAAATTACTGAGCTTTTTTCTTTTTTTTTTTGGTGCTAATGAACAAAACTTAATTTACATGTTCAGTACAAGTATAAATAATTTTGTCTAATGTACACCTGATGTCTATAATTTTGGTAACCATTTGACCCGGCAATTAGAATTGCCCATCTCTTTCCGCGGAAATTAGTGTTACAACTAGCATTATTACCAGAATCACCATTGAAATCCAGTACTTCTGATGGTAATTTGGTTGCATATGTGACAGGCCTTAAGCTCTCATCAACAATCAAACATGAAAGTGCAAGTAGTGTAAATGCAATAACACGCCCCCAACAAATCATTGTGGTTTTTAGACAACCTGTAAAGGACCATGTTTAGAAGCTGATATTTAAGTAGAAGTAGTAATAATTTTTGTTTATGTGATAGTAGATTGAGAATTATTCATTAAACAAGAGAGAGAGAGAGAGAGAGAGAGTTGATTGGTGTTGAGTTGGGTAAATAAATTATTCATATAAAAATGACATTTTATAGAACTCTTACATCCTAATTTTAACAAGATAAATGAAAAAACTTTATTAATATGAAAGAATTCTATAAAAACGTAGAATTTATTTATTTATTTTTTTGTTAGAGAATGTTTTTGGGAATAAGAGATAAATATGGAAATTTATAAATAGGAAATAATAAATGAGATGGTAATAAGAATAAATGATATTGTAATTAGCATTAACTAGTATGTAATCCCATGCTACCGCACAGGACTGGTTAATTGTAATAATGTTATTGGCCAATTTTTTTGTTTTTGTGGGTTTATTACACGGATGATAGAATTAAATCAAACAATGAAAAATATATATTGCATTTTATTATTAAAGTAATGCTATTTGGTCTTTTTTTTTTGGTTTATCATACATAGGATAACATTAGATAAAACAATGAATAAAAAAAGAGAATATTGCATTTTATTATTTAAGTAATGTTACAGTGAAGAAAAAAGAGAATATTGTATTTTATTATTTAAAATATATAAAGGGACATTAAAAAACAAAAACTGATCATTGAGTTTGGAATCTTCTTGGAGGCGCCAATGAAGCGCTAATGTATGAGAGTGTGAAGCAAGGAAGAGTGGGATTGAACATTGTGTTTGAATCCGGCCTTGCTTTGAGAAATCCGTAAGGAGGAGGAGAGGGTAGTGTGTGGATCTAGTTGGTAGAGGTTGAGAGAGGAGGAGACATGGGATGACGATATGGAATTAGGAGGAGATGATGTTTTACTTTTATAGTCTTTCTCGTTGGACTCCTTGGTTCTAGTTGTGAGATTAAAAGAGTTCTATACTCTATTGAGATCACCCATAAAAGTGTGCAGGTGAAATGTTCTTGCTTAGGCCAATGAATATTATCATTGTGATTTTCTTGGCTTCCGTGTTAAATATTAATGCATCATTTATTTGGGCACAAAAATTAGAAAATTTAGATAAGATACATGACACAAAATTGGAATCCAATTTATAATCTCTATAAAAGTGTGCAGGTAAGATGTTTTTGTTTAGGCTAATGAGCATTATCATTGTGGTTTTCTTGGCTTCCGTGTTAAATGTTAATGCATCATTTATTTGGGCACAAAAATTAGAAAATTTAGATAAGATACATGACACAAAATTAGAGCCAATTTATAATCTAATTAGATTTTTTTTTTTTTTTTTGAGTTTTGGTTAGGACAAGTGGTGCAAAATTGAGAATCCAATTGAAATCTAATTGGATTTTCTCTCTGCTTCACCTATTATTATATATATAGATGAGTAGAAAATGTGTAAATAAATATGGAAATTTATAAATAAGAAATAATAAATGATATTGTAATTAGCATTAATGAGTAGAAAAGGTTTAAATGATATTGTAATTAGCCTTAATTAGATGGAAATTTATTAATGTGTAGAAAAGGTGTAACTCTACATAGTTACACCAAGTATAATTTGAACTCATTTGGTTAGAGTTTGATTAGTCATTTTTTTTATTTTTATGAGAAAGTAAAAAAGGAGATTCATATGTGGTAGTCATTGTCCCACACCCCATGGTACATTTGGTTTGTAAAGTTGTAATTTACAACTATGTGTTTTGTTGGCTTTTATTCTGTGCCAAATTTGATTGTAATTTTTATTCAATCTTTTGTATCTTGTATTTATTGTGGGATTTGATTGTAAGGGTTGTGTGATAGAGAGAGAGAGAGAGAGAGAGAGAGTGTGTGTGTGTGTGTGTGTGTGTGTGTGTGAGAAGACTTAAGCAATTGAAGACTGAGGAGTTCTCGCGGGTAGCTCGCAACTAAGCATCCTACGAAGTAAGCCATGTGCCCTGCACATGACTGGAATGCGAAGAGTCAGGACAGATGGCGATAGCTGTGTTTCGCGAATAGCTCGCGGGTAAGGCCTTCCGCGAGACATTCTGTTTTGCCAGACTGTGTTATCTGATACACACTTTCTGTACCTACACTATATATATATACCTACATTACCCACAAATGTTGAGAAGTGCTTCTGAGAGAAAACTCTAGCCAATCACTTTGAGAGTTAAAGATTGTTATACCCACAATCTTCTACACAATTGCTTGTGGATTTTCCTTAACTCCTACCTCTCCATTTCCATACCATTGAGAGATTGATAGGAAGCATTGGAAGAAGCCATACTTTGGCGGATGCAATCGGGCGTATTGCGGGATCTGAAGAACTAGACAAGATATGGTTCCTGAACGGTTTAGACCCCTTAAACAATAACCAGATTGCGTAGCCTAGATTAATTAGCCAAGTTGTTACTTAGTCAAATTATGTAATTCTAGGTTAAAACAATCACAAGATCATATCATGCATATAAAATAAGTAAAGCAGCGGAAATAAAGAACACAGTGATATGATCACCCAGGAAACCACACCGGAAAAACCTGGGGAGGATTTTACCCACCGATCCTCAAGGCAAAACGGAATCCACTAAGAAAGAATTGAAGTTGTTACAAAAGGACTTACAAGCTCCCCGCTTGACTTCCTAATGCTACCCACCAGTAGTAACTTCCTGACACGACCACGCGCAGGCTCCGAGACCACGGACTACTTCTTTCTTTGAACTCCTTCTTCAAGTACAAACTCCTCACTTGTTTTTCTCTTTAAGCTTTAATGGCTGCAACCTAGTTGATCATCAAGATATTGATGTGATCTCAATCTTGAAAACCCTAAGCTTTGTGTAAAGGAAAGCTCCTCTAGATCTCACAAGAGATTTACACAAAACCGCAATGCATGAGTAACAATACAACTTGTGCAACTCTGAAAAACGTGGCTAGGGTTTGCCTTATATACCTAGGGCAAAAACATAAAAACCTAAACGTTTAAAGAGTTAGGGCTGAGTTGGAATTCTGCAGAAAAACGCATCTGGGCCGACTTTCGATCGATCGAGTCTAACCTTCGATCGATCGAGCCAGGCCGAGAAGCCCCAATGCTTCTGCAGTCACTCGATTCCAACTTTACAATATTAAACCAACTTTGAGCAAACTTAAACAAGACTAAATACATTGTTTTGATCATGGTTTGCCAACATTACATATTAGAGTTCTAAATACATAAAATCCTAAGACCTTAGAACCTAACAAACTCCCCCTTTGGCAATCCGTGACAAAACACACAATAAAAGCTCAAAGTTTACAAGAATAGCCCTTTACATAATAATGCTCATAAAGAAAAGTTCAACCTAACTACTATCCATCGGTTGCAAGTGTAGACAGCAGCTTGGTCGAATCAACCTGTATATTCCTGAAATACTCAACAAACACATAAACGCATGTGTGGCAGCAAATAGTATATAAACAGGTATAATATTCTTGTAAGATTCACACAACACAAAATAAAGAAATATATCAATGAAGTAACTCATAAATATAAATCAATAAGCAGTGAATCATAAAGACAACAAGAATCAAAAGAAACATGTATATCAATATATCAATCAATGTTACTCCCCCTAACATGAATATCCCAAAAATGATATACAAAGTGAAGTACCTAGATACAATCTAAATAAACTCCACAAAAATATCCCATGCTACAAAAAAAATTTCTCCCCCTAACACAAAAAAAATCTCCCCCTATCAACAAAAACACTACTACAAGTCAAAACTCTACTCTACTCCCCCTTTTTGTGACGGAATGCCAAAGAGCATCATAGACCATCATCAAAAGGAGGTGGTGAGGAAGAACGAAGATGCGCCAAATCCGCTCGCAGAGCACGAATCTCGTCGAACAGATCCACCAAAAGCTGACCATGAGCCGCCTGAACGGTCATGACAGTCTCCAGAGTACGACGAACATCGAAGTCAGCCGCAGAAGGTGGAGGAACAGCAGCAGCACCTACAGAATCAGGAACAGCCTCACCAGCAGGACCTGTAGAAGAAGAAGGAGGGACGCTACTAGAGGGATCAGACCTAGGGTGTTTAGAACCAGCTCGAAGATGAGCGGCCCTCTGTCTAAGGAAAGACGCACCTATAGGAGCTATCACATGAACAGGCTCAGAAGCAGGGAAGTCCTCTAAACCTAGATAAAGTAAAATCCTATGAATGAAAATAGGATGGACAAGGGCATGGGCAGTAGATGAACTCCTATAAACTTCGTTCAAAGAACGAAGAAAAAGATGGGGGAAACTAATAGGAGCATCTGTGACAAGAGCGTACAAAAAGACACACCTCTCAAGAGGAATGGTGTGCAGATGAGAAATGGGCCAGAGTGAATGACAGGCTATCCTAAAGAATAGATAGGTAGTCTCAGGAAGCTCAGCGGTGGTGATCCGAGGATCAGAACCCCACTGGATAGAAGATCCAGTGATGTAAGACATGACATCACTCAGCTCAGGTGACTCATCATAGGGGTAAACAGGATCACTCACCAACGGTACCTCTAGAGCATCAGCCACTACCTGAGGAGTAATGGTGTACTCTTCACCTCGTATCCAACTCCTAACAAGAGTGTTGGAATCATAGACGTGGACAGAGAGGTTCGAAAAGAACTCTCTAATCAAGAGAACCGGAGGTGGAGGATCAGACACGGTCAACAAAGGTAACCAACCCCTACGCTCAAAGTTTGCCCTAATGGCAGGATCTAACTCATCTAAACGAACAGAACGCTCAGCCCAAACCTTCCTATTGAGGTTTAAAGTCTCAAAGGTCTCTTGGTTTTTCTCAGAGGGGAACCGCTCACTATCAAAGGTAGGTGAGGGTGGAGTAGGAGTGGGAATGGTCCTACGAGCTCTAGTCTTCCTAGGCATGGTGCTAAGGAATAGGACAGAGACACAAAGAGAAAACCAAAAAGAACAGAAAAATAAAACCAAGGCAGACTGCAAGTTAGCACACAAAAAAATATAGAATCAAAATCTATATGATGCATGAATCATTAATGATGATATGATGCATGAACTAATGCAGTGATTAGGATCAAATTAAGTTTAATTTCCATAAAATTGGCTTAAATATAGAGTTTCTCAACAAAAACCCAAAAAATTTGATAATCACTTGAAAATTTTTGTAACAAATTGACGAATCAATCATTATATACTATTGGAAACAGTTTATAATAACCAATTGCATCAATTACATAAGCCAATTTCATCAATTAAACCCAATTACACAAAAAGCCCCAATTCGGATCAAACATAAACCCTAAAAATTCAAATTTTCCACAAAACTCAAAATTGATCAAATTAAACATTCAAGAACAGGAGTATATAGTGTCCCCAACAAAACCCATTGATCAATTGCACATGATTTGGTCCGAATCAACAAAAATCCCAATTTGAAAAGTTCCGAAAATCACCTCTTAAATGCATGAAAAATGCATGAAAACAAGTAAATAACTTGAAAAGCAAGGGTATTAAGGACATACCAGCTTGAGGAGAGAGAGATTTTGCAAAAAGAACGGAAGAAAACGACAAAATCTTGAAGAAATTGACTTGCCTCGTCGGAGAGAGAAAAAGGAAAAGTTTTGAAAATATTTGAACTTTGAAAAAGTCAGATTTCCCTTTTTAAAAAGCATATTTCACGATGTTCGATCGATCGAGAATTACATTCGATCGATCGAAAGTGACAGACGTTTTAGCACTTTCTGAGGCACTTTTTCGATCGATCGAAAAACACTTTGGATCGATCGAAAAGGGTAAAAGCACACTGAATTTTGAAAAAAAACACAGTTTTGAAAATTTGCAAGTCCAATTTTGAAACAACTCCTCAAAGCATTTGAACAAGGAATAAAAAATGCATGAGTATGAGATGGAATGCATTTTCAAAAACCCCAAAATTTTAAACCCAATTCTCTCAAACACAAGTTTTAATTGTCTTCCAAATTAATTTTCTCAAGCAACAAATATGTTGTGCACAAATCTCAAGATATTTTTCAAACTTGGTTGGTCAGACCAAGAACACACACACTAGCATGTACAGTGTTTAACAAAGAGTAACTTGTGTAGTGTGTGAAACTAGCAAAGACTTGAGATACATGTGAGGTGATACGTGAATGGCAATCAAACACAAAGTCTACACAATTCATCACATAGAATTAAAAGAGACTATCACCTAAAGAGTTACATCCTATAACTCCCACATCTCCTAGATCAAAAGCTTGCAATCATGTAAGTTTCTTTCATTTTTGCCTCTTATTTATATATGAATTGGCATTCAGCCTAATAGTACACACCGGTTTGAATTAAGTGAATTGGCATCAAGCCTAATAGTACACACCAGTTTTAATTTAATTTGAGGCTACACCTTATGTTCTTTTTGTGCATGTGCTACACTTTCTCGAGCACTAAATCTTATGATATGCACTAAGGTGTTCATGATTGGCTAGTGAGCAGTGGTGAGATGGTTATTTATGCCTTTCTCAAAAAGATCAAGTCCGACAGTCAACAACATGTGACTTCATGATTAAGACAAAGTGATTAAGAACCACACACATCTTTCCCACACAACATGCACTACAAAGTTTCAACTAGTTAAGTGCAAAAAAAATAAGCTCATCAAAGTTAAACAAGGTACACAAGACATGACATGTGTAAAAAGAAAGACCAACCTTGTTTTCAAAAATCAAGAAAAATTGTGTTCAGCCCAGATTTTGCTTTCTCCCCCTTTTTTTTTTTTTTTTTTTTTATTATTATTATCAAAAGAGAAAACAAATAAATCCTAGAATGAAATGCATGTATGTAATGCAATGCAAGTCCTAGAACAAAAGAAAAAACACAACAACAAAAAAATGGTCACAACAAAATAGAGCAAAGAAGCACAAGGACCATGTCAGAAAGACTCAATTAGATCGAGTCTTTTGCATCCAAAACCTTTTAGATGCACCCCGAGCATTGGAGTTCTTATTCACTTTAGAGTGATTCTCAACTCCAGAATTGGAATAAAGGTTTAACGCCTTCACCAATTCACCAATTAGTGCCATAGGATCTTGTGCTTGGGGCACAGGCACTTTTGGTCTTTTAGCTCTCTTATCAGCTTGAAGCTTGTAACAGTTAGGACGGATATGTCCAGACTTACCACAATAATGACAAACCCAAGCAGGTTTACCATGCATCTTGTCCTTCGGTTTGGTAGGCTCCTTAGGTTTGGATTCTCTCAAGTCTACCCTAATCTTCTTGGGTGGTGAAACTTCTATAGGTTTAACAACCTCACTCACAGGGGGTTTTATAGTTTCACTCACAACCTTACTCACAAGAGGTTCAGAAGAAGAAGAAGAAGGAACGAAGACAGTGGAATGGGGTCCAGAATCAAATATGCTTTCTACATATCCTAACCCAGCTTTATCAGAAGGATACTTTTGAACATTTAACATGTGATCAAGTTTAGAACTAGCAGATCTAGCAATAGATAAATCATGTTCCAAAGTTCTAACTTTATCAAGCAACAGCATGTTTTCAGATTTAACATTATTCAAAAGATCATTAGCATCAATTAATTTCACAAGCAAATTTTTCTTCTCAAGCTCAAGAGCATCAATTTTCTTCAGGCCTAAATCAACTTTCATAGCATCCTTTGCAGCAATTTTGCAAAGTTTGTTATAGGCCTCTTGAAGATCTGCGTCTTCAGAGAGTTCCCCATCAGTAGGGTTCTCCTCAGCAGATATGCTTTCATCTACTTTACCAGTAGCAGTGAAAGCAATGAAGTTTCCATCCTCGTCACAACCGGACTCATCATCAGAAACCTCATTATCACTAAGGGTGACAGCCATAGCTTTACCCTTATTTCTCAAGAAAGTAGGACATTCAGATTTGACATGACCATACCCTTGACAACCATAACACTGAGGACCCAAAGAGTTATTAGAAGATTGACCTACTTGTTCTCTAGGTTTTTCAAAGTTGTTAACCTTAGTGGGATCATTCTTCCTAAAGTTTCTAGGTTCAGCAGTGTTGGTGTTCCTTGCCTTTCTATTTGTGTTTCTAAGAAAATTCCTAAAATTCTTGGCAAGGTAAGCTATCTCTGTGGGAGAGAGCTCATCATCAAATCCACCACCTTCAACATCATCAACAGACTTTAGTGCCATTGATTTGGATTTGACAGTCTTAGGTAAGTCAGACTCATAGGACTGAAGTGATCCTACAAGCTCATCCACAGGGATGGAGTCAACATCCTTACTCTCAGTAATGGCTGTTACTTTGGGTCTAAAATCTTCAGTTAAGGATCTAAGTATCTTCCTAACAATTTTAGGTTGATCATAGATTTCACCCAAATTATAAGCAGAATTAACAATATCATTCAATTTAGCATAAAACTCATCAAAGGTTTCATCATCAGACATTCTAATGTTTTCAAACCTAGAAGTTAATTGCTGCAGTTTGTTAATTTTAACAGCCTTTGTGCCTTCATGCACAGTTTGGAGGATTTTCCAAGCAGTATGAGCAACCTCAACATTAGAGATCCTCTTAAATTCCTCCATTGAAACAGCATTGAAGATGGCGTTCATAGCTTTGCTATTGAAGCCTGCTGCTTCTTTTTGAGAAGTTTGCCACTCACTCACAGGAGTAGTGGGCTTCTCCCATCCGTATTCGACGGAATTCCACACCCTCTCATCTATGGATTTCAGGAAGGCTTTCATCCTTACTTTCCAGTAAGCATAATTGTTCCCATCAAAGTGAGGAGGAACAAACAGAGAGTGTCCATGCTCCATGACAACTGGGGTCAAGGATCAGCTCAGAGATAAAGATCTCTAACAAGAAGAGCTACCCGCTCTGATACCACTTGAACGGTTTAGACCCCTTAAACAATAACCAGATTGCGTAGCCTAGATTAATTAGCCAAGTTGTTACTTAGTCAAATTATGTAATTCTAGGTTAAAACAATCACAAGATCATATCATGCATATAAAATAAGTAAAGCAGCGGAAATAAAGAACACAGTGATATGATCACCCAGGAAACCACACCGGAAAAACCTGGGGAGGATTTTACCCACCGATCCTCAAGGCAAAACGGAATCCACTAAGAAAGAATTGAAGTTGTTACAAAAGGACTTACAAGCTCCCCGCTTGACTTCCTAATGCTACCCACCAGTAGTAACTTCCTGACACGACCACGCGCAGGCTCCGAGACCACGGACTACTTCTTTCTTTGAACTCCTTCTTCAAGTACAAGCTCCTCACTTGTTTTTCTCTTTAAGCTTTAATGGCTGCAACCTAGTTGATCATCAAGGTATTGATGTGATCTCAATCTTGAAAACCCTAAGCTTTGTGTAAAGGAAAGCTCCTCTAGATCTCACAAGAGATTTACACAAAACCGCAATGCATGAGCAACAATACAACTTGTGCAACTCTGAAAAACGTGGCTAGGGTTTGCCTTATATACCTAGGGCAAAAACATAAAAACCTAAACGTTTAAAGAGTTAGGGCTGAGTTGGAATTCTGCAGAAAAACGCATCTGGGCCGACTTTCGATCGATCGAGTCTAACCTTCGATCGATCGAGCCAGGCCGAGAAGCCCCAATGCTTCTGCAGTCACTCGATTCCAACTTTACAATATTAAACCAACTTTGAGCAAACTTAAACAAGACTAAATACATTGTTTTGATCATGGTTTGCCAACATTACATATTAGAGTTCTAAATACATAAAATCCTAAGACCTTAGAACCTAACAGTTCCGAGAAGCCTTGTTGGAGTAAGAGCTTGGAGGGCTTAGGTACAATGGGTAGATTAGGATTGGAGGGTCTCTTGCTAATCCATGTATCCCAACTGATTGTCTAGTGGATCGATTGCCACTTGGAGGGCAACGGAGAGGGTTTTCACCGAATTCTTTGATTTCTTCTTCAATAACACATCGGCGTGTTATCTTGTGTTTGCATCTCTCTTCCCTACTCTTTTACATTCCATTTACTGCTATGTTACTATGATTATGGATTAGAGTAGATTGTTTGTTTATCTGCTCGCATTTACACTATTCCGCACTTAATATTAAATTAGTGTAAAATCAATCGAGCCGTAACTTTAATTTGGTGGTCTAAACAGCTCTTGTGTTTTCAACACATTTTCGAGCATTCATGGTTAAGCCCATGGGTACCACCAGCTAGAACTGGAGCTCGGAGACCCCGAACCCACACACACTTTAAGCTCTATCGATTTCTGGGACTTACCAGAAATTGCGATTACAGTTCGCGCGAGAACTCGAACCTGGGATGTGGTGAAGCCTCAGCAGTCACTTGCTAGTTGTATCACATCCGCTGGTGGTAGAGTTTGATTAGTCTTAAATTTAAATTTTGTATGATTATATTTAATTTTTGGTTATATATTTTTTTTTGAGAAACTTAATTGTTGATTATATAATTTTTTTTAGAAAAATTTTATGATTTAATTAAGTGAATGTAACAGTTGATTTTATTGTACTGTAAAATTTTTAATATCCTCCATATGGTCATCTCATCATCATCTTCTTCTTCTTCTTCTTCTTCTTCTTCTTTTCTTCAAAGTCTCTTTGTTTTCCAATTAATGGGTTGCTATTGATGTTTGATTTCATTTATTTTACCTTTTCTCTATCTACTCTTTATCACTTTGTATTGTTTTTTTTCTTTACCATAAACCTCCCTCACGGTTCCTAAAAAAAAAAAAAAAACCCCTCTCTCTCTTCTTTGGCATCCTTAATTCCTTATATACTATCTCTTTATAATGCAATAGGATAACATTTAAAAATTAAAGAAAAAAAAAAGATAATAACTTAAAATACAAAACTAAATCTCATCAACCCAAAGTGGAGTTCTGCAAAAGGTCATCAACCTATAGTAGAGATACAAGAAAAAAAAATCCATCAGAAAATGAAAAAAAATTTGAGAGAGCGTAATAACATTTTTTGTGCAGGAAAACAAAAAACTATGCACAGAATGAGAGAGAGAGAGATTGAGCATACAAGACTATGCTACTCAACCAATGATCCAATCAACATTTTAAGCTCTCAAAAACATCTCTCAACAAGAAAAATGCAAAGCATTCAAGATCCAAAACACACACACACATACTAAACAAGTCTAACCAATTTTATATTTCAAAAAAAGGTTAAGATAGTTTAGTGAGCATACATTAACATATGTATTCCTTGTGATGGCCAAATCACATTGTACCTACACATGTATCAAAAGTAGCAAAGAATATTGCGTGTTATGTGTGAAAAACATCGTAAGATTGCATAAGTGTCTACATGTTATGATGATTTGAGATATGAGAAAATCAATTTAACTCACACACAATCATAACTACTTAATGGAGACTATCACCTTTGTGGTACATTGTATAACTCCCATATCTCCTAAAAGACATGCTTGCAATCATACATAAAGCATTTTGATTATTTTTGCTTTTATTTATTTATTTATTTTTGCATATTTTTCTTTTAAACAAACCATGTATGGGCATATAAGAGAGAGAAAAGAAATACCCAATGATGTTAAGCTTTTGACATTGCACTTTTACTATGCCGAAGCATACAAATTTCATTTTATGATTGGCGGGCAATAGTGGTGAGATGGTTCTCTTAGGATTTTCTAGTCCTTCCCGTCAAAAAGAGTGATACGAGTGTTAAGTACAAGAGATTACTTAATCTTACTCAGTACAAACACGAGCCACAAATCTCACTTGCTTAATTGTGCATAGAGATGCTCATCAAAGTTACAAAAGATACAAAATTTAGAAAACTTTGTTTCAATGGCCATCCAAGGTACATAAGTACTAATGTACACAAAATATACACTGTTTTTGTATTTTTCTGATTTTTCTCCTTTTTTATTATTATTTTTAATGTTGAAAACAAAACAAAATAAAAACTAAACAACCAAACAAAAACATAAAAACAACATGAACGCATGAAAGAAAGATGCAAATGCATGAAAACATGATTCCAAAAGCATATAAGAAATCAAGCAAAGAGAGTCCTACTATAGATAGAGATAATTAAAGTAGATGACAAACTAAAAAGACAATTAAGTCTTAAGCCCCTTTCTCACCCACACAGCACGAGTCTTTGGCCATGAAGATGAAAAGACACGTGTCCTAATATGTCTACTAAAAGACATAGAAGAATTAAAATTCTCCTGAAATTGAGTTAAAAAGCTCAAAACTTTTAATAACTCTCAAAACAAAGGTGTACATCCTTGAGAGGAAACCTGTGACCATTTGGACATCTGCTTTTGAGGATACAACTTAAAGTAATTAGGACGAATGTGTCCAGAAACACCATAATGGTGACAAACATGAGATCTAACAAAGGATTTAGAATTAGCCAAATCAGTTTTGGATTTCATACCTTTATCACCTTTCTCAGATTGAGTCACAAAAACAGTCTTTGATCTTGAAGCCGTGGAACAGGAGGAGTCGGAGGAAACATCATATCCTAAGCTAGTCTTGTCAGAACTAGGCTTTTGAGCACTCAACACCTCATCAAGCTTTGCACTAGACATCCTCTCTATTTGAGTTCTAGCTTAACTAAGCTCTACCTCAAGATTCTTGACATTCTCTTCTAATGAGGTGTTTTCTACAACAAGAGTCTCAACGAACCTTGTAGTCTCATCTAATTTGACTAATAGATTAGCTTTTTCAATTTTTGCCTCATTAAGCTCTTTTCTACAATGATGGGAAGTCTTTTAAGATTTTATGAATTCAGTGCATAGCTTATCATAGGCTTCCTGAAGGGTCATCTTCTTGGGTACTATATCATCAGAAGAATCCTCACTGTCACTAGCACTTTCCACAATCACCTTATCGGTTATGGCAGCAGAAGTCATAAAGTGACCACATTCATCCACATACTCATCAGAAGAGTCATCCTCAGTATCACTCCAGGTAGCAACCAACCCTTTATCTTTTGACTTCTTGGTCTTTTCCTTCATAAGGTGGTTTGTGCACTCTATCTTCATATGACCAAAACCTTTACACTCATGGCACTGGATAAGGGGTTTCTCACTCTTACCCTTCCTAAAGGATTTAGATTTCCTAGGAGGTTTGTCCTTATCCTTTTTTCTATATTGAAGGAGTTTAATAATCTCATTGGCTATGAAGGTTAGATCCTCATCCTCATCATCATCTTCATCTTCATCTTTGCTTTTATCTTCATCTTCAGAGTCATCAATCTCTTCCTATTTACTCTTAAGAGCCAAGTTTCTACTCTTTCCACCTTTCCCCATTAAACCTAATCACATCTCATAGCTTTGAAGGTTCCCTACAAGCTCAATCAAAGGAATTTGATTAATGTCCTTCACTTCTTCAATAGCAGCGATCTTGGCATGGAATCTTTCTAGTAAGGACCTAAGGATTTTCCTAACAATTTTAGATTCTGTTATAGATTTTTCAAGGTTAAAGACAGAATTCACAATATCATTGAGTTTGGCATAGAACTCATCAAAGGTTTCATCCTCCTCCATCCTTATTTCTTCAAAACTACTAGTGAGTTTTTGAAGCTTCACAGTCTTTACTGCCTTGGTACCTTCATAGATGGTCTCAAGAATGATCCATGCTTCCTTGGCAATTTCCGTGGATGATATTTTCTTGAATTCCTCATTAGTCATCCCACAAAACAAAGCATTCATGGCCCTACTGTTGAAATTTGCCGCTTTGATTGTTACTTCATCCCAATCCACTGGCTCTTCCTTTGGCTTAATTCAGCCAACTTCAATAGCTTGCCATACCTGTTCACCTAGAACTTGTAAAAAAACTTTCATACGAACTTTTTAGTACGTATAATTAGTGCCATCAAATAAAAGGGGAATCAAAAGAGATTGTCCACAATCCATGACAACAAGGGTTAAGGATTACATTCAAGAAATTAATCCAATCAGAGTGTACCCGCTTTGATACCACTTGTTGGGAAATTTAGATCCCGGTTGATAGAATTAATAAGTTTAAGTTTTAAACCCAAGTTGTTAATTAGATTTATTATGAATAAACCTTGTTAAAACATACTAACATCAATATCATGCACAGCGGAAAAATAAATAAGACAAGATATGATGACCTAAGAAAACCAATGAAACAAACTAGTTTCACAGTAAAAAACCTAGGGGGAAACCTTCCCAAAAAGCAATTCACTATAGTAAAGAGAAATTTCAGATCTAGTACAAAAACTTTTGTCCCTAGACTCTACAATCCCCGTAGATGAAATTACAGTAGAAAACTTCTACCACTTCAGAACCTCTGAACTCTTCAATATATGAACGCCACCCTTTTGCATGAATCCTAGTACGTGACTAACCAAATATGCACGGCTCCCAATACATGACTAACTCACCAACTTGAAGAAAATTGTTGACTACAAAGTTCTTCACTTTATCAACAATGAAGATTAGGAAGCACTTTGTGACAAAACCCTAAGGCACAAATACGCAATAGCTTCTTTCAAAGAGAATAATGGCACTTGGTCACCTTTTGCATGTGTTCTCCTTGTATTCTCTTATGTGACGACCTTTAAAATAAGTCTTATATATGTCTAGGGTTGTGAGAAAAGAAACCTTTATATATGTCTAGGGTAATAAGAAAAGAAACCCTACACATACTTGTCAGTATGGGCCGAAAATCAAATTTGAAAATTTTGTTTTCGTAATTCTCGATAGATACAGCTGTCGAGCTATCTGTCGATTCCTTTGTTAGGACATATGTAGTTCACTTGTTAAGAACATATGTTGTTCTTTTATGTAATTGACTAATCCTTTGACAAAACACGCTTTACTTGTATTTGGGTAGATCTAGGATGTGTTGAAATATTTCAAGAAACCATATTTCAAGATCAAGTATGGAAGACTTCAAGTCTGTCTAAAAAAACAAGTTAAAAGTGCAAGCTTACTAAAGCTCGACAGCTGACTCGACAGCTAGCATGTGTCGAGGTTTAGAAAGCTGTTTAAGCCTATATGCTTGACACCTGCTCGACAGCTTCTTGACAACTTCTATCTGTCGAGGTTTATAAAATCAGAATTTTTGATCTGATTTCTTGGGATCTGTGAATGTGTCTTTGGGCCTTCTTTTCTCCTAACTCTAGACATATAAAAGGATTGTTTTAAGGGCCGTTAAAGAGTTCACAAGTTGCATAAACATTGAGAAAACTCTGTTCAAGCAAATTATGACCAGAGACAAAGTTTTTCCCTAGTTCATCTCTTCTAAAGAAGTTACTGTGTATGTGCACCTTTGGGTTTTGTGACCAAGCATCTTCTTGATCTTCATCGTGTTGATGAACTGAATAACTTTGCAGCTAACAACTCTTTCCTAATTGGTGATTGAAGTCGCGTACTAGGATCCACGCAAATTGGTTAGTCACGTACTTGGGAGCCATGCATCAAAAGGGGAAACTGTCACTACAGAACAAGTCCAATTAGGTATTGGGGTAAGGGTTCAACTATAAGTTGGTAAGGTACTTAGGATTCCTTTACTTGTAACCATTTGTTGTGATAATAGTGGAGTTTCGGGAGTGGTGACCTGAAAATCACCCGGTGGGGTTTTTGCCGTTACGTTTTCCCCATTCGTAAACAAATCACTATGTTATTTATTTTCTGCTGCATAATTAGTTTATTGGTGATTTGTTTATACTGCCACGCGTTTGCATGTTAATTAACTTAATTAATTCACTTAGCTAAATTAATTGATTAATTTATCACAAAAGGTCAATACGTTTTTGGCCTATCAAGTGGTATCAAAGCAAGCATACTCTGATTAGGTTAATCTTTGTTGTGTTTAATCCATTGACCCCTGTTTGTCATGGATAGAGGACAGTTGTTAATTATACCTCCTTTATTTGATGGGACTAACTATGCATACTAGAAAGTACGCATGAGAGTTTTCTTGCAGTCTTTAGATAAGAAGGTGTGGCAAGCTGTAGAGATTGGCTGGACTAAGCCAAAGGAAGCGCCAGCCGATTAGGATGATGCCAAGATCAATGCGGCTAACTTCAACAGCAGAGCATTGAATGCCTTGTTCAGTGCGGTCACCAATGAGGAGTTTAAGAAGATATCCTCAACTGAAATTGCTAAGGAGGCTTGGATCATCCTCCAGACAACTTATGAGGGAACCAAGGTTGTCAAAGATTCAAAGTTTCAGAGGCTCACTACAAGCTTTGAAGAGATTAAGATGGAGGAGGATGAGTTGTTTGATGAGTTCCTTGCCAAGCTGAAGGACATAGTGAACTCTACTTTCAATCTTTGGGAAACCATCCTTGAACCCAAGATTGTGAGGAAGGTGCTCAGATCTCTACCCGAGAGATTCCATGCCAAGATTACGGCGATAGAGGAATCAAAGGATATCGACAAGATTCCTTTAACTGAGTTGGTTGGAAACTTGCAGACCTATGAGCTAGGGTTGACCAGAATTGGCAAGTCGGGTAAAGGAAAGAGCATGATACTGAAGGCCAAGAGCAGTGAGACAGATGAGTCTTCAGATGATGAAGATTCCAAGATAAAGTCCTATATCACCAGGCAATTCAAGAAATTTATGAAGAATGCCAATGGAAAGGGTTTTGACAAGAACCGAAGGCAATCCAGTTCTTCTCAGTTTAAGAGTCAAGACAAAGGGAATAAGGATGCTAAGGAAGGTGGTCAGTACACTATTCCTGCAGGACCTAAGTGCTTTGGGTGCAATGGCTTCGGTCATATGAAACAGGAGTGCCCCACATATCTTAAGAGCATTAGGAAGAGCAAGGCACTTGCTGCTATCTTAAGTGACACTGAGCCTGAAGATGATTTCGAAAGTAAGGATGACGGAATCTTAAATGCCTTCACTGCCACAGTAAATCCTACTGAAGGGATTGTTGATGAAGTAGAAGAAGAAGAAAAATTGGTGGATTCTAAGTGTGAGAAGATGGATGATCAAGACGATATCCATTTAGCCTATGAGAAACTATACAAGTTTTCTGAGAAACAAGAGAAACTCTATAGGCTGACCACCAAGAAACTCAGTGATGTGGAACTTGATCGTGAAGAATTATCCACAAAGTTTGATGAGGCAAATCGGACTATTGGAGCACTGAGGTTCGAGAACAATTTCCTGGTTGAGAAGACCAAGAAGCTTGAAGCAGAGCTATTTCAAGTTAGAGCTCAATTGGAGAGGACTTCAAGTGCAAAGCTTGATGAGATGCTCAGTATTCAGAAATCTGCCTTGGATCGAATATGTTTAGGGTATGGTCTTTCTTCCTCTAATATTGCTTCTACTAGTTCTGCTGTTTTTGTTCCACCTGCTAATAATACTAAAAATGAGAACAATGATGTTAAAACTAAATTAGTTAGTGAGAACTTAGATAAGGGTAAATCTATCTTAGGAGCACCCCCTAAGCAAGATAAGAAAGATGTTAAAAACCCTAAGGCTAAGAAGGCTAACTCTCAAAAGCCTAAACAGAAGAAGCAGCATCTCTGTCATCATTGTTGTGTTGTCGGTCATACTCGACCAAATTGCTATAAGTGGTTAGCTACTCAACAGAGCAACGGCATGATAGCATCTGGAAGCCATAATCAGCTTCAATCCTTTCTTGCTCCTCTTGGAGATCTTCTGAGAGCCCTCATGTTCCTTTCAAACTTGAACGATTTCAATTCTTCCCCCTCACCGCCGATTCAAGAGTTTAATCAAAGGAAAGGTTCATCCAAGGTGTGGAAGGAAAAAGGTTCCAAGTGATTCTATCACTTTCTTCTATCTATTTGTGTTTTTGTTTGTTGCATTACTTGTGTGTTTTGCTTTTATTTTGAGTCAGTCTAGTTTTTATGCTTTGCTTTGATTAACATGTTTTTGTTTGCTGTTTTCAGTTTTTGTTTATTTTGTTTTTGATATAAAAATTTAAAAAAAAAATTGAAAAATACAAAAACATTATGTGTTTTGTGTACATTGGTACTTGTGTACCTTGGATTGCCATTGAAACAAAGTTTTCTAAATTTTGTATCATTTGTAGTTTAGATAAGCATCTCTATGCACAACTAAGCAAATGAGATTTGTGGCTCTTGTTTGTCATGAGTAAGATTAAGTGATCTTTTGTACTTAACACTCGTATCACTCTTTTTGACGGGTAGGACTAGAAAATCCTAAGAGAAAGGCATAAATAACCATCTCACCATTGTTGCCTGCCAATCATGAAAGACATCTGTATGCTTCGGCATAGTAAAAGTGTGATGTCAATGACATTTGTGTGCTTTGCCATAGCAAAATTGGAATGTCAAATATCATTAGGTAATTCTTTTCTATCTTTTATATGCCCATGCATGATATGCTTAAAAAGAAAATATGCAAAGAAAATAAAAAGCAAAAAGATTAAAAATGCTTTAAATATGATTGCAAGCGTGTATTCTAGGAGATGTGGGAGTTAGAGGACGTACCTTAAAGGTGATAGTCCTCATTAAACAGTTATGATTGTGTGTGAGTTAAAGTGATTTTCTCATATCTCAAATCGTCATAACATGTATACACTTATGCAATCTTGCGATGTTTTTCACACACAACACGCAATATTCTTTACTACTCTTGATACATGTGCAGGTACAATGTGATTTGGCCATCATAAGATTTACATGTGTTTATGTATGCTCACTATACTGTCTTAACTTGTTTTTGAAATATAAAATTGTTTAGACTTGTTTAGTGTGTGTGTGTGTGTGTTTTTGGGATCCATGTGCTTAAAATTTTGTTGAGAGATGTTTTTGAGAGCCTATTATGTTGATTGGATCATTGATTGAGTTGCTTGTTAGATTGCATTTATGTCTGTATTTTTCACTTCTCGAAAAACTATTTTTAAAAGCAAGCTCAACACCTCCTCGATACCTTCTCGATACCTTGCTATCTGTCGAGCTTCTCAAGCTTTTTTCTTATCGCGATCTCGACAGCTCCTTGACACCTGGTAGATCGATCGAGAAATCTCCTGCCTCCTCGATAGCTTTTCAATACATGGCCGATCGATTAAGCTTCTGTTTCGTTTCTGGTGTTTTATTCCTCGTTACCTCCTCGGCACCTGAATCTATCGACGACCAATTTTCTCGACACCTCCTCGATAGATTTCTCAACACCTCTCAATACCTGTATCTATCGAGATTTACTGAGGTTCTATTTAAGCTCCTCGTGCGATCTGGTTTTCATTTTCTCGATCTATCCGCACCTGTTCACCTCCCGAACTCTCTTTTCTCACTCAAAACCTTTAACCCACGTGATTTTCTGCCTTTCTTTGCTTCAAATCACTTGGTCTGATCTCTTATCTCTTCATTCTTCATGCATTTCATGATTTTGAAACCTAGGTTTTGGGGTTTCTGAAAATTTTGGGGTTTTTCAAAATTGATGAGTTATTATTGAAATTTTGGGATGGGTTTTCACTTAAATGAGTTTAAAATCTCATGCATTGCATCACATATGCATTATAACTGTATTATCATGCATTTAGATGTGTGCAAATTGATTGTGTGTTGGTAGGATTGGATTGGGCTAAGCCCATTATGAAATTTCTTTTGCATGTCACATGTTCATGCATTCCCTACGCATATGTACTCTCTTTTCAATATACTTGTTATATTTGAATTGCTTTGGGGCTTTTTTGATTCTCTCTCTCTCTCTCTCTCTCTCTCTCCCCTCTCATCCTGTTTACGTTAGTCGTGTCTATGGCACTTAAGCGTAAATCTGCTCCGTCTCGGAACCCTCTTTGTTCCAGGGCATCATCTTCTGATCCTACTCCTTCTATCATTCGGTTCGTGATGAGGATGCTCGTAAAGCTTTCTCGAAGAACTTTTCTTGACGAGGTGTTCATTCGGAAAGTCAAGTTATTTTGGCGGACTTCGCTGACACTGACCTTCCCGATGTCATTCACAGTCGGGGATGGGAGTCACTGTGTGACGTCCCGGTCACCTGTCCTCTCGTGCTCATTCAAGAGTTTTACTCCAACATGCACGGGATTAATCGTTTAGTACCTCTTTTCTTCACTCATGTTCGAGGTATGCGCATTCTTGTCACACCGCAGCTTGTTGCGAATGTGCTTCGGGTTCCTAGGGTAGTGTCTCCTAACTATCCTGGTTATGAGCGTCTACGGACTGTGTCCAAGGATGAGCTCATATCTGCTTTTTGTGAGCGCCCTTCTGAGTGGGGTAAACGTCAGTTTACATCATGTCGGCCTTTTGCTTAAGGTCCTAGATTCTTAAACATGGTGATGACCTTTGTACTCCATCCTCTCTCTCATTATAACTCTATCACAGAGCCTCGTGCTCAGTTTTTGTTATCTCTCCTTGAGCATCTTACTAATGAAGGACACGGTTTGTATATTTTAGGCCAAAATGGGCATTTGCCCCTTTCGCCAAAACTTTCCAGCAAAATGTCCCTTGTTTGAAACTATTTAGGGATATGCCCTTGTTTTGAAACTCGATTTTTAGAAAATTGAGTTTCAAATGTAAAACTCGATTTTTGGAAAACCGAGTTATAGGAAACCGGAACTTTAAAAAAAAAAAAAAAAAAATTGTGGAACTCGAGTTCCTTGAAAATATTCAAGTGAAACTCAAGTTCTTTGAATGAACTCGAGTTCCACAATTTTTTTTTTTTTTTTTTAAAGTTTCGGTTTCCTATAACTCAATTTTCCAAAAATCGAGTTTTACATTTGAAACTCAATTTTCTAAAAATCGAGTTTCAAAACAGGGGCATATCCCTAAATAGTTTCAGACATGGGCATTTTATTAGAAAGTTTGTGAGAAATGGATATTTTGCCATTTTGGTTGTATAATTTAGATAGCCTTTGCAAATAATAAGTAATAACAGTGTATCGTATATGTTAATGTGATTTCAAAAGTACGTAAATTGCTTGTATTAGAGGAAAAATTATGTATAAGCAGATAAGATAATATTTCCCAAGTGTTAATAATCTCATTCAGGTAACTGTAAGCTTGCTTAATATATATAGTATCATAATATCAATAAGTTCACATTGAGAAGTAGTTGTTAATTCAAGTCTCATCATCTTGTGTTTGTTAGTCTTACTCAATATTTTTTTATTGGAAGTGAATTTTGACAAATCCACTATTGAATTACATCTTCTTCTTATATCCTCTATGTTTGTAAAATTTCAAGAAAATTAAAGATCACTAGCTATGTCACCAATAAATTTTTTAAATTGCAAGTTTTTGTAATTTAGAATTATGTATAAAATATAAGCTTATAGATCATATAGTAAATAATATTCAATTGCCACAAAATTTGACATGTGTATTAAGAACGTAAAGAACATGCAATTCGATGGTTAAATTTTCAAAATATGTAGTAACATTATTTTATTGAGTGAGTTTGATATTAAAAATAATTGACTGTGTTCGAACAAGTCTCAGTCAATCTATTGACGCTCGGTTGCCACTCTCTAAGGGAATAAATTTGCACCATTACCATCAACCATAACTTTTGGTGTAGTGGATAAGTTCTTGGTCTTATCAATTGGTATTAGAGCTAAGCTAGGCTAAGTCTCAGTCAGTGGCAACTTTACATGCAAGACAAGATGGTCACAGGACCACCCTGACTGGTAAAAAATTGTATATATACACTTGATAAAAAACTATTATATACTAAACTAACCTACTGTAGGGTCAAAGGTCCAAAACACATATTGGGCCTTGGGCCTTGGCTGAGAGTATGAGTAGTCCGACGAGATTTGCATGGTAATGAATAGTTCAAACTCAGGACTTAATGAGCCAAATGCGAATAGGAAGGTGGTCCGAGGATAAATATCTCCTTGGATGGACTAAACATAAATCAGATGTAGATCCTATTGATCAAGGCAAATCTTTCGGGGTACTCCAATGATAGAGACATGTGTCTCGAGCGTACCATAGGGCTGGGAGCTCAGAAATATCTAAGAGAAAGCTACTACCACTGCATTAAATGCACTGCAACTACTTTTCTGGCCGCATTTATGTGGAGAAGACCTCTGAATAGTACTGCCTTGGTTACCACAACTCACAGAAAGCCCAATGGGGTGTCTGATGAGACATGCACTCAAGTAAGGGCTCAAATGATCAACAAGTGTAGGAACAAGATGATCCAAAAGGACCTATATAATGTAGGAGACCCTCCATGAGTGGAGGATCGAAAAATCAAGAAAGAAATACTGTAGCAACCTAAAACCAGCTCTGTAATAAAGCTTCAAAAGCAATATAGAAGAATCAGTCTCCTCAGATTTGGCCGAGGACGTTTTTTGTAGTAAACATCTATTATCTTTCTTTCCTTGTTATCAAAACCTATTGGCTCGTTACTTAATTCACTAAAGCCCAGTTTTCAAACCCATTCTCTACAAATTTATTGTTTTGGGCTTGAGTCCACATACCTTTTGGGCTAGGAGCTCAAACCAGGTCCATACACCTACTGTGACTATCTTAATAAAAATTTTGAACACTTTGACTTAGGGATGGCAATTGTAGCCCGACCCGCGAGTACTCGGCCCGGCCCGACCCTAATGGGGCGGATTTTACCTAGTCCAATAAGGAATAGGGTCGGGTATGGATCTTTAAAAAAAAAAAAAAAATTCGAAGCGGGTCCGGGTCGGGTTCGGGTTTTATAAAAAAATACGGCCCAAAACCTGGCCCGAACCCAACTCGGATACAAGTTAATAAAATTACAAAAAACCCTACTATATATATACTTACTTCAACGAGGGTTCCTGATTTTTAGTTAGCTCAACTAGTAAAATTTTTTGCTTATAAAAAAGAGAATTGGAGTTTGATTCTTTCTTAAACCAAAAAAACCAATTAGAATCTTGCTTTAATGATAAAACAAAATTATTAACAGCGAATGCTATGAGTTGAAATTATCTAAAAAAAAAAAAAAAAAGGAACCTACTTCACTAAACTTCTAAAATGATCAAAACATCCTTAAAACTTGCAAACAATTGAAATATTTCAAACTTAATCAGTGTATTTCTTTTTCTCTATTTCATATCTTATTGCAGGTTGCCTTCGTCCATCTGTATTGAAGAGGAGTTCAACTGACAGTTTTCTACATCATCAATTCTAATTGATTTTTCTTTTCCCAAATCTTTATCGTGATTCAATGGATTCGAACTCCTAATCTTTACCAACCAATGAAAGTATGATGTCTTCTTTAATTTCAAAGGGAAGGACACTCACTACAAATTCACGAATCATCTATATAAAACTTTGGGGAAAAAATGGTCAAATACCATATTTGGCTGAAATAATTTGTGTTCTACCACTGTTAAAATTTTTCTTCTTTAGATCATTCCAACTAAACTCAAAAATAAATAAAAGTCATTCTCTCACTTTTCTTCCCCATTTTCCATTCCCTAAATTCACTCCAGTGTAAAAGGTCCTAACTTTGTTCACAAAAATCCATCACTTTGTTCGTTAAAAAGTAGTGTTAACTGTTGAGAAAACTTTATAGCTATTCCTCAAAAAAAAAAAAAAAACTTTATAGCTTATTAAAAGGAAATATAAAAAGAAGAAAAGAACTAGAACCCACAGCATCATGAAACTGAAACCACTATTTCCACTGGCTCTGGATATCAGTTTTCTCATTGCCATTCACTAGCCAGTCGAAAAGCAAGGTAAAACACGAAGCTTCCTTGCAAATTTCGTACGTGACCTGCAATTGAAGCGAATGAAACACGGTATGCTAAAGTAAAGAATTATGGTAGGGACATAATTTTTGGCATAATTTTATGTCATAATTTGCCACACAGTGAGTTGTGATTGGTAAAAGCGTATCCTCACATGACCTACTGATATACTTTTACCAATCATAACTCATCATATTGCAAGTTGTGAAATAAAATTGTGCAAAAAATTTTGCTTCCAACATAATTCAAAAGTAAAAGATACATTACTGAAAGTACACCATGCCAAAGTAAATATACATTGAATGAAGCCCCAATCTTCATTGAATGTCTCATCCAAAAAAAAAAAAAAAAACTTCATTGAATGAAGCTTCTTGGAAATTTCCTACATACGCGTACCGAAGCCCCAATCTTCACTCTGCTCATCAAAAGCTGTGCACACTCTGGTGGACTAGTGCAACTAAAATTGAAGTGTTGTTGCTTTTGCTTCCCTGTTCGATCTTGTGTGGACCAACAACACTTCAATTTTAGTAGTAATGGTTTGGTTCAGCAGAATATGGACTGGTTGGAAGTTGGAACCAATGAGTCTATGAACATGATGAGCCATCCTCATTCTACAATACACACTGTAAAATATAAATTCTAATTAAAATTGATATGGATTTTACCATCGCATTGGAATACTTCATGGCCCACATGTTTTTAAGATTTTGTTAACAGATATTCTTAGCACATTTTTTTAGTAAACTATTTTAGTAAATTTTTTAATTATCAAAAAAGAAAAAAAAAATCAAGTGCAATACTTAGAGGCTGTTTGGTTCACTTGTTTCCGTAACTCAATTTTCTGTTTCCATAACTCAATTCTCAAAAATGGTGGGACCCATAACAAAATGTTCATTTGGCTGCACAATTTTTCTATTTTCATAACTCTGTTTCCAACACTCAATTATCTGATTTTTGAGATATGAGTTATGGAAACTGAAAACACATTTTGGCTGTTTTCAGTTTCCAATTCTCATAACTCAATGGTATTTTTGTAATTAAACATACATGAGGAACCCACTCAGCCGCACCTTTTGACCAAAACAACTCTTCTTCTTCTTTTTTCTTTTTTTTTTTTTTTCTTTCTTTCTTCTCCTAGGTTCGGTCTCCCCGTGTTCTTCCTCTCTTTTTTTTTTTTTTTTTTTTTTTTTTTTTTTTTTTTTCATAAATCACTCTACTCATATTCACTTGTTAAATACAATAAAATCTATCCTAACACAAACTCTTGAAGAACTTTGCAAAAAGAGAGTTTATGGCAAGTAGACTTTGACAACCTGTATTTCTGAAACACTTTTAAACAAAACTCATCAAGGCATCTTGTGTGAAACAGAAATAATTAGATTGCATACAAATATAAAGAACATGTGTATAAAGAGAGAAAAGAAACAACACATGAAGAGATAGGTGAAAGAAAAACATACATCCACATATATAGAAAGATAAGTACAATGTATGTAAACTGATATACAAGACCAATGTATCTATAAGAATGAAAAAGAAAAGATACATCATAAGCCTCACTACATCCCTCAAATATATGAACACTCCCCCTATCAAAAATGTCCTATACTAACTCTCCCCCTAAGATGACTACTCTCATAATCCAAAACTACTCCCCCTTTTTGTCACGAGTGACAAAGGGTAGAGTGTCATGTAGACATCTCATCAGTAGCATCTCCATTATCATCATCAGAAGCCTCATCGTCATCACCATCATCATCATCATCATCCTCAGTATCAGAATCTGAAGCAACTGGAGGAGGTGGTGGAGGAGAAGCCTCAGATGCAAAGCCACCCATGGTCGCCTGCCGTCGTGCAATACGACCAACACGAACATTCACCTGATACAGCTCAGTGGTGAGTGTATCAAGGCGAGCATCCATGCGCTGCAGCTGCGCCATAATATCTCCAAGAGATACATCGCCTGAGGAAGGAAGAGGAGTCGATGTAGATGGAGCAGATCTGGATGGAGCCGAACGGGAGGGCGGAGTGGAATCCAGCTGTCTCGACCTGAACTGTGCCTCACTACGTTTTACGGTAGCGACATCTATGGCAGATATGTGTGTGAAGTGGTCGGACACAGGGAAAGGGATGGAAAAATGGCGTAGAATCCTCGTGATAGCGGAAGGAAAGATGAGCTTATCACGGGACGCCGCATCTAAATGAACATCTATGATAGAGAAAATGAAGTGAGAAGGAAAATCTATCGTAAGATGCTCAAGTAGAGATAGCAAGAAATGAGCACGAGGCTCAGTGATAGAGTTATAATGAGAGAGAGGATGAAGTACAAAGGTCATCACCATGTTAAGGAATCTAGGACCTTTAGCAAAAGGTCTACATGATGTGTACTGATGCTCACCCCACTCAGAAGGGCGCTCACAAAAAGCAGAAATGAGCTCATTCTTGGACACAGTCCTCAAACGCTCACAAGTAGGATAGTCAGGAAACTCTATCCTAGGGACTCTAAGAACATCCGCAACCAGCTGCGGTGTGACAGCAATGCGCGTACCTCGAACGCGAGTATGAAAGAGAGGTACTGAACGACCTATCCCGTACATGTTGGAGTAAAACTCCTGAAGCAGTACGAGAGGACAAGTGACCGGGACGTCACACAGTGACTCCCATCCCCTACTGTGAATGACAGAGGGAAGGTCAGTGTCGGCGAAGTCCGCCAGAATGACTTGGCGTTCTGAATGAACATCTCGTCTAGAAAAGTTCTCAGTAAATGCCTTGTAGGCATCTCCATCACGGAACCGAAGATTATGAGGAGCATTATCAGAAGAAGAGGAGGCTCCAGAACGCAGAGGGTTCCGAGCAGGAGTGGATTTACGTTTAGGTGCCATAGACACAACTAACGTAAAAGAATGAGAAAAGAGATAGAGAGGGAGACAATCAGAAAAGTCCCAAACAGTTCAAATAAGATAATATGTTGAACAAAATGTACGTATGCATGGGAATGCATGGTCATGTGACATGCAAACATAGAAAGCATCATGGGCTCAGCCCAATCCAATCCTAGCAGCACACATACAAGAATCACACAACTAAATGCATGACAATATCATTCTAATGCACATGGAATGCAATGTATGACATTTTAAACACTTTTCATTGAAAAACCAACCCAAAATTTCAACAAAAACTCAAAGATTTTGAAAAACCCCAAAGTTTTAAAAAAAAATCCCAAAACCTAAGATTCAAATCATGAAATGCATGAAATTGAATGGAAAAGAAGATCATACCACTTGATTTGAAGCAAGAAAGGCTGAAAATCACTTGGGATGGAGATTGGAGTGAAGAAAAGTGGTCTGGAAGTTGAACCGCCTCGGACAGATCTAAGAGAGATCGAGAAATGAGAGTGAAAAACGCGATCGCAGCTTAAATAGGCACCTCAGTAAATCTCGACAGCTGAGGTGTCGAGAGGTATCGAGGGTGCTATCGAGATAGGTATCGAGAATTTTACCTTCGACAGCTCAGGTATCGAGGAGGTATTGAGGTACCAAACAGCTGAACAGATGCAGAAGCTCGATCGATCGACGTGGTGTCGAGAAGGTATCGAGGAGACAGAGAGAATCTCGATCGATCCACCAGGTGTCGAGGATGTGTCGAGATTACGATAAGAAAAGGCTTGAAAATCTCGACAGCTGACCAGGTATCGAGGAGGTATCGAGAAGGTGTCGAGACAACAGTGAAAAGCAGTTTTTCGAGAAGTGAAAAACACAGATATGAATGCAATCAAGACAAACACCTCATCCAAGATCCAACCAACATATAAAGCTCTCAAAAATCATCTCTCAATGAAAATTTAAGCACATGGATCTCCCAAAACACACACACACACACTAAACAAGTCTAACCAATTTTATATTTCAAAAATAAGTTATGACAGTTTAGTGAGCATACAAAAGCACATGTAAAACCTTTGTGATGGCCAAATCACATTGTACCTGCACATGTATCAAAAGTAGCAAAGAATATTGCGTGTTGTGTGTGAAAAACATCGCAAGATTGCATATGTGTATACATGTTATGACGATCTGAGATATGAGAAAATAACTTTAACTCACACACAATCATAACTGTTTGATGGGGACTATCACCTTTGAGGTACATCCTATAACTCCCACATCTCCTAGAATACACGCTTGCAACCATTTTTAAAGCATTTTAATCTTTTTGCTTTTTATTTCTTTGCATATTTTCTTTTTAAGCATATCATACATGGGTTTATGAGAAAGAAAAGAAATACCCATTGATATTTTGACATTTCAATTTTGCTATGCCTAAGCACACAAATGTCATTGACATCACACTTTTGCTATGCCGAAACATACAGATGTCATTAATGATTGGCGGGCAACAGTGGTGAGATGGTTATTTATGCCTTTCTCTTAGGATTTTCTAGTCCTACCCGTCAAAAAGAGTGATATGAGTGTTAAGTCTAAGAAATAACCTAATCTTACTCATCACAAACACGAGCCACAAAGCTCACTTGCTTAGTTGTGCATAAAGATGCTCATCTAAGCTACAAGAGATACAAAGTTTAGAAAACTTTGTTTCATTGGCCATCTAAGGTACACAAGTACCAAAGTACACATAACACACACTGTTTTTGTATTTTTCAATTTTTCAATTTTTTTTTTTAATTTTTATATCAAAAACAAAATAAGCAAAACTGAAAGTAAACACACAAAAACATGTTAACTAAGCAAAACAATGCATAAAACTAGACTGACTCAATAAAAATGCAAAACACACATGCAATGCAACAAATAAGAAGAACAAGAAGGGAAAAGAAAGTGATGAAATCACTTTGAGTCATTTTTCTTCCACACCTTGGAAGAGCCTTTCCTTTGGTTAAATCCTTGAGCTGGCGGTGAGGGGGAAGAATTAAAACCGTTCAAGTTCGAAAGGAACATGATGGCTTTCAGAAGATCTCCAAGAGGAGCAAGAGAGGATTGAAGCTGATTTTGGCTTCCAGATGCTGTCATACTGTTGCTCTGTTGGGTGGCTAGCCACTTGTAGCAATTAGGTCGAGTATGACCAGCAGCTCCACAATGATAACAGAGATGCTGCTTCTTTTGTTTAGGCTTCTGAGAGTTAGCCTTCTTATCCCTAGGGAGTTTAGCATCTCTCTTTTCTAACTTAGGGGGTGCTCCTAAGATGGATTTATCCTTGTCTATGTTCTCACTAACTAATTTAGTATTACCATCAATGTTCTCAATTTTTTCAATATTAGCAGGAGGAACAAAAACAGTAGAACTAGTAGAAGCAGAGTTAGAGATAGAAAGCCCATACCCTAAACCTGTTCGATCTGAAGCAGATTTCTGGTTGCTGAGCATCTCATCAAGTTTTGCACTTGAAGTCCTCTCCAGTTGAGCTCTAACTTGAAACAGCTCTGCTTCAAGCTTCTTGGTCTTCTCAGCCAGGAAGTTGTTCTCAAATCTCAGTGCACCAATAGTTTGATTCGCTTCATCAAACTTTGTGGACAATTCTTCTCTATCGAGTTCCACATCACTGAGCTTCTTGGTGGCCAGCCTGTATAACTTCTCATGCTTTTCAGAGAGCTTGTAAAGCTTCTCATAGGCTGAATGGATATCATCTTTGTCATCCATCTTTTCACATTCAGTGTCCACCAATTCTTCTTCTTCTTCTTCAACAATCCCATCAGTAGAATTGACTGAAGCAATGAAGGTATTTAGGATTCCGTCATCCTCATCGTCGGAATCATCTTCAGGCTCAGTGTCACTAAGGGTTACAGCTAGAGCCTTGCTCTTCCCAATGCTCTTCAGATATGTAGGACACTCATTCTTCATGTGTCCAAACCCGTGACACCCAAAACACTTTGGTCCTGCCGGAACAGTGTACTGACCACCATCCTTGGCATCCTTCTTTCCCTTGTCTTGGCTCTTGAACTGTGAAGAACTGGATTGCCTTCGGTCCTTGTCGAAGCTCCTCCCATTGGCATTCTTCATAAACTTCTTGAACTGCCTCGTAATGTAGGACTTCATCTTGGAATCTTCATCATCGGAAGACTCATCTGTATCACTGCTCTTAGCCTTCAGGGCCATGTTCTTGCCCTTGCTTGACTTGCCTATTCTTGATAACCCTAGCTCGTAGGTCTGCAAGTTCCCAACCAGCTCAGTCAAAGGGATTTTATCAATGTCCTTTGATTCTTCAATTGCCATAATCTTGGCATGAAATCTCTCAGGTAGAGATCTGAGCACCTTCCTTACAACCTTGGGTTCAGGGATGGTTTCCCCAAGATTGAAGGCTGAGTTCACTATGTCTTTCAGCTTGGCATAGAACTCATCGAACGACTCATCCTCCTCCATCTTAATTTCTTCAAAGCTAGTAGTGAGCCTCTGTAGCTTTGAATCCTTGACAGCCTTTGTTCCTTCATAGGTTGTCTGGAGGATGGTCCACGCCTCCTTGGCAGTTTCTGTTGAGGATATCTTCTTGAACTCCTCATTGGTGACAGCGCTAAATAGGGCATTCAACGCTCTGCTGTTGAAGTTCGCCGCCTTGATCTTGGCTTCATCCCAGTCAGCCGGCGCTTTTGTTGGCTTGTTCCAGCCAATCTCAACAGCTTGCCACACCTTTTCATCTAAGGACTGCAAAAAAGCTCTCATGCGTACTTTCCAGTAGGCATAGTTAGTCCCATCAAATAAAGGAGGTATAATAAGAGATTGTCCTTTATCCATGACAAACAGGGGTCAATGGATCAAACACAGCAAAGATTAAACCTAATCAGAGTGTGCCCGCTCTAATACCACTTGATAGGCCACAAATTGAATGACCCCTTGTGATTTAAACTAATTAATTAATTTAGCCAAGTTATCAATTAATCAATTTAACATGCAAATACGTGGCAGCACAAACAAATCACCGAATAACTAAATATGCAGCGGAAAATAAAAGACACGGTGATTTGTTCACGAATGGGGAAAAACCCTAACGGCAAAAACCCCACCGAGTGATTTTCAGGTCACCACTCCCGAAACTCCACTATTATCAAATCAAGCGGTTACAAATAAGGAATCCCAAGTACCTTACCAACCTACAGTTGAACCCTTACCCCAATATCCAATTGGACTTGATCTGTAGCGACAGTTCCCACCTTTGATGCACGGCTCCCAAGTACGTGACTAACCAGATGCGCGGATCCCAGTACGCGACTTCAAACACCAACTTTAGGAAGAGAGGTTGGCTACAAAGTTCTTCAAATCATCCTATGCAATGAAGATCAGGAAGATGCTTGGTTACAAAACCCTACGGTGCACAATACACAGCAACTTCTTGAAGAAGATGAACTAGGTTAAGAACTTCATCTTAGATCACAATTTGCTTGAACTAGGATTGCTCAATGCTTATGCAACTTGTGTCTATGTTGACGGCTCTTAAAACACTCCTTAAATATGTTTAGGGTTAGAAGAAAAGAAGGCCCAAAAACACATTCACGGATCCCAAGAAAATCAGATTGGAATTCTGACTTTTTAATTCTCGACAGATAGCAGGTGTCGAGGTAGGTGTCGAGCAGGTGTCGAGCTTTAAAAATTCTGCACTTCAACTTGCTTTTTCTTGGACAGACTTGATGACTTCAACACTTGATCTTGACACATTGTTTCTTGAAGTATTAAAAACACCTAGAACTATCCAATTACAAGTAGAGTACGTTTTGTCAAAGGATTAGCTAATATACATAAAATATGACATATGTTCTTAAGTGTGAACACATATGTCCTAACACTCTTGCTTCCCTGTTCGATCTTGTGTGGACCAACAACACTTCAATTTTAGTAGTAATGGTTTGGTTCAGCAGAATATGGACTGGTTGGAAGTTGGAACCAATGAGTCTATGAACATGATGAGCCATCCTCATTCTACAATACACACTGTAAAATATAAATTCTAATTAAAATTGATATGGATTTTACCATCGCATTGGAATACTTCATGGCCCACATGTTTTTAAGATTTTGTTAACAGATATTCTTAGCACATTTTTTTAGTAAACTATTTTAGTAAATTTTTTAATTATCAAAAAAGAAAAAAAAAATCAAGTGCAATACTTAGAGGCTGTTTGGTTCACTTGTTTCCGTAACTCAATTTTCTGTTTCCATAACTCAATTCTCAAAAATGGTGGGACCCATAACAAAATGTTCATTTGGCTGCACAATTTTTCTATTTTCATAACTCTGTTTCCAACACTCAATTATCTGATTTTTGAGATATGAGTTATGGAAACTGAAAACACATTTTGGCTGTTTTCAGTTTCCAATTATCATAACTCAATGGTATTTTTGTAATTAAACATACATGAGGAACCCACTCAGCCGCACCTTTTGACCAAAACAACTCTTCTTCTTCTTTTTTCTTTTTTTTTTTTTCTTTCTTTCTTCTCCTAGGTTCGGTCTCCCCGTGTTCTTCCTCTCTTTTTTTTTTTTTTTCCCCCTTTTCTTCTCCTGGGTTTGTTCTTCCCTTTTTGTTTCTTTCACTGGTTCGGGTTTGTGGGTACTGAATGAAAAAAAAAAAAAAAAAAAAAAAAAAAAAAAAAAAAAAAAAAAAAAAGCCGCACCAGTGACAGGTATAAGGCCCACAAACAGGGGCAGAGCCAAGGTGGGGCGAAGGGGGGCAAGTGCCCCCCCTGACCCCACCCATGGTCTCCCCTACCCCATGTTTGTTGTTGTAATTTTATTTTTTAAAGTTATATTTCACATACAAAGCTTTGTTCTTATAGGGTTATAACTTACAAGGACGTGAATGTGATATTGAGAAAATAAATAATTAAGTTTCAAAAGACAAATTTTAGTGGAAATAAATTGATTTCAATTAGCTTCTTAACTACTAGTATTTCCAGTTTAAGAATAATTTAACTCGATGGGTTGCATTCAATATAGTCTATGTCACTATTCACTTTAGTTTTCCTATAAGTTGTTAAAATAGCCACGAGAAGAAATAAACAAGGTAGCACTAGTTCCCAACATAGTCCTAATTTTTTTTATTTTTATTTTTATTTTTTTTTATGGAAAACATAGTCCTAATTGTTATGTGATAGTCTTATCATGTAATAATATTATGGTTTTGAGCCATTAATAACGAAGACAAGTAAATCAATTGAACAACTTATCTAATAATCTCTGCTTAATGATGATTACTAATGTTTAATCTTTTTTACATTCATATGATTTGTTCGAATATCTTATATTTAAATTAATCTTTTAACTTCATACATTAATAATGATTATGAATTATGTACTTGTTTGCAATTTACATTTTTAGCCTGTTTAAATTATGAAGTAGTTTAAGCATTACAATGATTATACTAACTCCTACGCTAGGCTCAAAAAAATAAATTAAAATGAAGTATGAAAAGAAAAAAATTATAACTTTTACATTATATTTTCTTTGTTGATCAAATATTGTTTAATAAATTATTTTTTTCCTTATATTAATAATTTTTATATTAATTTTGTCTTCAATATCATATCTTAATTTTGCCCCCCCCCCCAAAATCAAATTCCTGGCTCTGCCACTGCCCACAAATAGTGTGAAAAATATTGAGTGATGGAAATTGAGTGATGGTGCCAAATAGCCTTAGTATTTTAGAGTGATGAGTAATGAAAATTGAATGACGGAAATTAAGTGATAAAAAATGTAGAGCCAAACAGCCTTTTAATGACCAATATTTTGTTTTTACTCGAATAAATAAAGACCAATAATAACATTTAAGATGACGTTGCCATGTTACCGATACCATATATCATATCCTCAGTAAAGACAGAAATTATCTTAACAAATAAATTATTAAATATTTTCATTATTCACTGAGACTGCTAGTTCGTTATAAAAACCCGAATAATAAGAGTGAAGCAGCACAAGCACACTTGCTATTGCGTAATCTATTTCTCACTTTGCTCCTTATTTTTGTCTTTCACATTCTGTTTCTTTATTGTATTCTCAACTTATAACTTTCAGTCTCCATTAACTATGGATGGTGTACTACCGTCACTCGTTTCTGATCTCTTGAAGCAGTTGGGTTCATTCGCAGCCCAGCAGGCTCTACAGGAGCTACAGTTGCTTGTTGGAGTTGATGATGAACTCCAAAATCTTCAATACAATTTCAAAATGGTCCAGGCAATGCTCAACAAGTTCGAGGAAAAACGACTGAGGGATGACGCTGTGAAGCTTTGGTATGATAAGCTCGAAGATGCATACTACATGATGGATGACGTGTTGGACACCTGGAAAACTGCAAAGATCAAATTACAAATTCAGAAAGAAGAAGAAGGAGAAAAAGCTGCTCATAGTAACGCTCCTGCCCCCCTTGAGAAAAAAATGAAGAAGGTATGGTCCTTCTTCCCCTCTCCATCATGTTGCTTTCGTCAAGTTGACAATGTTTCTGTTTGTCATGAGGTTGGTCACAAGATAAAAAAACTGAATGAGACATTAGCTAATATTCTCAAAGGCAAACAGGAGTTTGGGATTGACTTGAATAGTCCACCTGAAAGAGATGAGAGCCTACAAACTACGTCCATTGTGGATGTTTCTAAAATAGTTGACCGTAATGAGTATAGAGATGATCCACTGAACAACCTATTAGGCATGGGTAGTCAAGAAGAAAGCAATCCTCTTGTCATCACCTTAGTGGGCGCGCATAGGCGGTATAGGAAAATCAACTCTTGCTAGACTAGCCTATAATCATCCAAAAGTAATAGCTCATTTTGATAAAATAATGTGGGTTAGTGTTTTTGACCCTTTCAATGAGTGCAAGGTTGCCAAAGCAATCATTGAGGAGCTTGACCCTAAATATGAATCCCTCAATAACACCACTACCGCATTGCAAGCTCTATAGCGTATAGTTTGTGATTTGATTAAGGGCAAAAAGTTTTTTCTTGTCTTTGATGATGTGTGGGCTAAAGACTTCCCAAAAGAGTCTAAAAAGTGGGAGCATTTCAAAGATGCTCTCATATGTGGTGCCCAAGGTAGTAGAATTCTAGTCACCACATGAAATGAGGAAGTTGCGCACATGATGGGGAGCACCGAAACCCACACAATCAACTTAGGGAATTTATCCGCTGATGATTGTTGGTTGATTATTAGGAAAACAGCATTTAATGATGAAAATATAGATCGACATAAGGATCTTGAACCCCCAGGTAGAGCACTAGCAAATAAATGCCATGGCTTGCCACTTACTGCAAAGCTTATAGGGGGTTACATGGGCAACGAGAGAAGAAAAGAACAGTGGGAGAAGGTTTTGAATAATAGTTTGTGGGATTTAGAAGATGTTGAAAAAGGTCTTTTGGAACTATTGTTGTTGAGTTATTATGAATTGTCCTTAGCAGAGAAAAAATGTTTCTTATTTTGTGCTGTCTTCCCAAAAGATCATGAAATTAATAGATCTGAGTTAATCATCCATTGGATGGCACAATGATATATTGATATTAACTCAAAACGAAATAAGGAGATATAAGACATGGCGGAGGAGTACTTTAAAAAATTAGCCAAGCGCTCTTTTTTCTAAGATTTTAAGGAAGATGAAATTGATGGTAGAATTAAAAGTTGCAAAATGCATGATATTGTGCATGACTTTGCACAGAAAATGACAGAAGATGTATGCTTCACAATTAAAGGTGATGAAGAGTTTAAGATAGACTTTAATAGGGCTCAACTGTTGTCATTAATAGTTAAAGAAGCATTTCCTGAGTCTGTCTATGAAGCGAAAAATCTATGCTTTTTAAATTTGGATTTTATTTCTTCTCTGATTGTTCAACCCAAGTTATTCGACCATTTGACATGTCTACGTACATTACATTTGGAAGGTGAGTCCATTTTGGAACTTCCAAATTAGGTGGAAAAATTGATACATTTAAGATACCTCAAGTTATCTTGTGAAGAGATAAAAGAATTGCCTTAAAGTATATGTAATTTATGTAATTTACAAAGTTTGGATGTTAGTGAGTGTGAGGAACTTGAGAAATTACCCCAGAGGATAGGTAAACTAATTAATTTAAGACACCTCCTGTTTTCTGACAGAAGAATTAAAATAAAATCATTTCCGAAGGGAATTGGGAGATTAACTTTTCTTAAAACATTAAAATACTTTCCTGTAGGTAAGGGCGGAGAAATATTTAAACTAGGAGAATTAGAACATTTGAACCACATTCAAGGGACACTTGCTATATTGGGGTTGAAAAATGAGGTAGATTTTGGTGCAATCGAGAATACATTGAAGAAGAAGGACCACCTCCATCATTTGTTGCTATACTTTTGCACAGCAGAGGAATGGAAAGGAGAAGAGGAAGTGGAAGAGGAAGAGACATATGAGAAAAGAAGAAGAAGAAGAATGGAGAATGACGTAGCACTTCTAAATGCCTTAGATGATATGTCTCATCCATCACTTCTATATTGGTTAGAATTTCAAATTCCTTTTTAAATGTTATAACTCCTTGAAATAAAGATTAAAATCTTAAAATTGATTTCTTTTTGAGAACATTTTCGTTGTTGTCTATTGCAATATTATGCTATCTTTAAACTTCTTACATCTAATTGATGCTTGTTAACTTGAATAATCCTTGTATGGACGACGTTGGGCTTTTGATCCCCTACAAATGCGTGTGCAAAACTCCACTCAAACTTCATGCAAGGTTGATAGAAAGAGCCCATAGAAACTGACAATGGCAAATAGAATGGCGAGGCAGCTATACCAGATGCTTGGGTGCGGCAAAACAAAGATCAGCTCATTAGGGCTTATTTATTTCTCCCTGCCAAAAGAAACAATCCCCACATATAAAGGAAGTTTGGCAAGAACTTGGGGATATAAGCAAAGATCCTAAACAGCCAATGAAGTAAGGCTTTCCATTTTGCATATTAATGTTGCCAATGACTAAATCTTCTCTTATGGTTGTCATTAATGACTCAGATCACAGATGAGGATCATTAAGCTAGTTGCACAAAGTTATATGCATGGAAAATGGTGTTGTGCACTATGGTGTTGAACTTTATAGCAATGATGGCTTCAAAAATTGGGTTTTAGTTTCATCATTTGAAGCCTTAATGTCTCCGTTTCCTCCTCATCATTAGGCATTCATTGAAGGTTTGCCTTTTCATGACTTCAACATCTATCCGAACTTTCTTTCGAAATTGATTGCCCATAGTGTTTGCTGAGATTGTGCTTGTGCAGAGTCAGCCACTTATTTGCAAAGTACCTGAAACTGAACCATATAAAACTTTGGGTTTTGGCACTTATGTGTTGAGATTGTTTTCTGTTAGCCTTTTCATATTATCTAAATTACAACAATATAAATAGTGGCAGCCCAGGCTAGTTCGTACAACTACTCCCCACTACAACAGTATTTCTTTACAACAACTCTAGTGAATATTAATCAAACTATTGCCAAATCCTTCTAGAGGAGCATTCACATTGAAAGAAAAAATGCTCCTTTCCATACAACTCTTGCAGAAACTAGAGTTTCATCTTTGTATCCTCACCTAATTAATATGTCAAACTTTGCTCATAAGTACGTTTCTCTATTTTCTATCCTTTGTCCAGAATCGTTGATCTTGTTTGTAAAAACTAATGCAGTTTAAACCTATTGGAGAAGCACAGTTTTATATTGGTGAAAATTGTTGAGCAAGGATGCACCTCAGATAGCCATGTCTTACATTCTGGTGCAAGATATATTTGGTAAGCTCCATTGGCTGCAAAGCTTGATACGTTAGAATAACAAAGCTTCCTTCCTTTCTGCCCTATATCATTTACCTTGTTAATAGATTTCTATACCAAGTCCATAGATTGCAACTATGCTGAGCGATGAGGTACTATTCAACATTGTGAATATAGCATGTCATGGATGTCAAGAAGAAATAAGGTCAACCAGTGATAAATGAATTGGAAACTAGGCAATTGGCGTTATGCATATCTGTAAGTACCACTTTCCATATCTTTTTTGTTTGAATGTGAATGACTGGTTTTCAGGTTTATCACTATAGGGGCAGGTGGTGGTTTCTAAAGTTACAGAAAAATTTGTTTGTACAAGTGCTTGATTTTGTTAAATTTCATTTTTCTGATAATTAATGACCTAAGATAATATTGCAGGTGAGAGAAGTGCTAGTGTGTTAATAATGTTCAATCAACTAGTGGTATATGAATGCTTTGGTTCATCATCCCTTGGTGATTCTCCAAACAATTTGGGAGGTTATTAGCTATATGATGACATGGGGCATTCAATCAGCCATTATTCTTACTGGTACTAGAGCTGTTGGCACCTTATTAATTAGTACTGTAACTGCTGGGTTAATTTTATGCTCCTTATCATGCTTAGGAAGTATTAAATTGATGCTTTTCTATTAAATTGAAGTCTGTTAATGTAGATCAACTTGGAATAAGATTAGGGAAAAGCATTCATTTCTTGGCTAACTTTCATGGATAAACTTCCCACTCTTGACATGGCAGGTAAATGAGGATACAATTTTGATCTCATTTGTGTGTTCTGTAGGAGATATCTAGAGTCCAGGCAAGCAGTTGAATGACTAGAATTCTGTCTTACGCTGAAATATTCATTCCTTGAAAGTCATAAATATTGTTTTGCAAGTTAGCTTGGGCAGCTTGGGCTGCCTTCATTTATCATATATGGCTTCAAGGCAATGCTAGAGTTTGCGAGGTGTGCAAAATAGTAATTTTTGGTTGATGGGGCATATCAGTTTCTGTTTTAGTGTAAAAGTATTATTGTTTGTGTGTTCTGCAGTGGTTTGCTATTTGTGTTGTGTTCTTGTTTAGAGTAGCCACGTTGGTTGTTTCTATGTTCTGCTGCAATTTGTTGTTTTTGTTATGTCAAGGTTGAACTGTTTTATGATATCTTTTGCTTGATTTGTCTTGAATTTATCTCATTCTAAAAAAAATTGTCTATCCTACTAGTCACCCAAAAAATTTTATTCGGACTGTAAAGTCATATTTACAACTATGTTTTTGTTGGCTTTTATTCCGTGCCAAATTTGATTGTAATTGTTTTCAATCTTTTATACTCTGTATTATTGTGGGATTTCATTGTAAGGGTTGTGTGATAGAGAGAGTGTGTGAAGACTCAAGCATTCGAAGACTGAAGATTTCTTGTGGGTATGTCGCGACTTAGCTTCCCGCGAAGTGACACATGTGCCTTGCACATGCTGGAATGCGAAGAGTCAGGCCAGGTGGAGACAGCTGTGTCTCGCAAGTATCTCGCGGGTAAGGCCTTCCCGCGAGACACCCGCGAGGCATTCTGTTTTGCCAGCCTGTCCAGCCTGAGTCACACTTTTTGTGCCTACACTATATATACCCCTTTTACCCACAAATGTTGAGGAGTGCTTTAGAGAGAAAACCCTAGCCAAACACATTGAGAATTAGAGATTGTCATACCCACATTTCTCTATACACTTGCTTGTGGTATTTCATCAACCCTTCCCTCTCCATTTTCCATACCATTGAGAGGTTGATAGCCCAAACACTTACCACACCCTTTGAGAGTGTTGAGTGATGTTTTGGTGCTGCTGGGAAACATTGGAAGAAGCCAAGGATGGTAGATGCAACATGGAGCTTGTTGCGGGATCCGGAGTGCTAGACAACACAGGGTTCCGAGAAGCCTTGTTGGAGTAGGAGCTTGGAGGGCTTAGGTACATCGAGTAGATTAGGCTTGAAGGGTCTCTTGCTAACCCATGTATCTCAACTGATTGTCTAGTGGATCGATTACCGCTTGGAGGGCAGCGGAGAGGTTTTTCGCTGAATTCTTCGGTTTCCTCTTCGATAACACATCGGCGTGTTATCTTGTGTTTGCATCCTTCTTCCCTACTCTTTTACATTATGTTATATTGCTGTGTTGCTTAGATTATGTATTAGAGTAGCTTGTTTGGTTGTCTGCTCGCTTTTACCCTATTCCACACTTAGTATTAAGTAGGTGTAAAATCTATCGAGACGTAATTTTTGTTTGGGGGTCTAAACAGCTCGTGTTTTCAACACATTTTCGAGCTTTCACGAACTATTCTTTGGATTGCCCTGATGATATGTCTCATCCATCCCTTCTTTAATGGTTAGAATTTTAAATTCCTTTTTACATGTTATATCTCCTTGAAATTGAGATTAGACTTTTAAGATTGATATCTATTTTAGAGCATTTTCATTGTTGTCTATTGCAATTTAAATATTTTACAAATATGCCATCATTAAACTTCTTATTTTGAAGTTCTAAATTTCTAATTGATGCTTGTGACCTTGAATAATCCCTGTATGGAAGATGTTTGGCTTCTTATCCCCTACCTTGCAAATTTGCCTCCAAGAAATAATGTGTGCAAAACCCCACTCAAACTTTGTGCAAGGTTGATAGAAAGAGCTCATTGACACTGATAATGGCAAAACAGAATGGCGAGACAGTTATACCAAATGCTTGGGTGCAGCAAATTAAAGATCAGATCATCAGGGCTTCTTTATTTCTCCTAGCCAGAAGAGACAATCCCCACATTACAAGGACTTTTGGAAAGAACTTGGGGATATGTTCAAAGATTGTAAACTGCCAATGAAGTTAGTCTTTCCTTTTTGCATATTTATATTGCCATTAACTAAATCTTCTCTAATTGTCCTTCAAGAATCGATCTGTTGCTTTATTTCGTTCCATATTTGGAACATAATTGTTTAAACTTTTTCTATCTTTCACGGCATTTATATGTTAATTGTGGTTGTTATTCTCTACTCAAATCATAGATGAGGATCATTAAGCTAGTCGCACAAAGTTATAAGCATGGAAAATGGTGTTGTGCACTATGGTGTTGAGTTTTATAGTGATGATGACTTGAAAAGTTGGGCTTTAGTTTCATCATTTGAAGCCTTAATGTCTCCGTTTCCTCCTCATCAACAGGCAAACATTGAAGGTTTTCCATTTTCTGATTTGAACGTCTATTTGTGGTGACTGTGCACAAAACATATGTTTTTAGCTATCCAATCTTTCTTTTGCAGTTCATTGCCCATAGTGTTTGCTGAGATTGTCCTCAGGCAACCACTTATTTGCTAAGTACCTGAAATTGAACCATATGAAACTTTGGGGTTTTGGTAATGCATATCTCATCAAATACAGGTGGCTATTGTTCTTTTCAGTTAGCCTTCTCATATTATCTATAGTACAACAATATAAATATGGCAGCCCAGGCTACTTCATACAAAATGGCTTTGAAGATATTCCCTCTCAATAACTACACTCTCCACTACAACAATATTTCTTTACAACAACTCCAGCACTTATTAATCAAACACAAGAAACATAGAGTTTCATCTTTGTATCCTCACCTGATTAATATGTCAAGCTTTGCTCATAAGTATGTTTTTCTATTTTCTATCCTTTGTCCTGGATCATTGACCTTGTTTGTAAAAACTAATGCAGTTAAATCCTATTGCAGAAGCATAGTTTTATATTGGTGAAAATTGTTAAGCAAGGATGCACCTCAGATATCCATGTCTTACATTCTAGTGCAAGATATATTTGATAAGCTCCATTGGTTGCAGAGCTTCATATGTTAAAATAACAAAGCTCCCTTCCTCTCTGCCCTATATCATTTACCTTGTCTATAAATTTTTATACCAAGTTCATAGATGCAACTATGCTAAGCAATGAGGCTCCATTCAGCATTGTGAATGTAGCTTGTCATGGATGTCAAGATGAAATGAGGTCAAAGGGTGATACACATGAATTGGAAACTAGGCAATTGGTGTTATGCATATCTGTAAATACCACTTTCCCTATCTTTTTTGTTTGAATGTTAATGACTGGTTATTAGGTTTATCATTCACTTAGGGGCAGGTGGTGGTTTCTAAAGTAACAGAAAAAATTGTTTGTACAAGTGCATGATTTTTTTAAATTTCATTTTTCTGATCATTAATGACCTAAGATAATATTGCAGGTGAGAGAAGTGCTAGTGTGTTAATAATGTTCAATCAGCCAGTGTGGTATCATTACTGGCTGATTCTCCAAACAATTTGGGAGGCACTTAGCTATCTGATGACACGGGGCATTCAATCAGCCATTATTCGTACCAGTAATTGAGCTGTTGGTGCCTTATTAGAGTCGGGTCAGTGTAAGGCAAGCAGGGACTTGTGCGCTGTGACAATGGATCTTGGAACTTTACACTTCCCCTTCAGAGTTCTCACATTTTTTTTCTGGTTCATCGTCAAGCTTTGAAACTGGTCAGCTTACCGATTGTGCAGCCACATCTTTTATACTCATGGCCTGAAGTAGTAAAGCAGCACATCAAAATATATAAAGGAAAATCTAATTAAGGATTGTACATTGTACTTACATTTTTTATGCCATTCTCATACTATTTTTAAAGTATTTTTCATGGGTATCATTTTCATAACTAAGATACATTATATTTATACAAAATTTATCGCAACACGAAGAGTGATATTGAGCTACAGCTTCATTTAAGCACACCCTAAACATGTGTTGATAATCTCTTTCAGATTCCTACAGCCCTATAGTTGTTTCATTTCGTCACACCCTGAACATGAGATAATTGTCTCTTCTAGGTTTCTATAGCCTATTGCTTCCATGCTTTAAAAACCTTGAGATCCTAATGATTTTCTAGCTGATTACTGAATAGGGAAAAATACTCATTTTATTGCCCATCCAGTGTCTACGCACCACAGCCCACAAGCTAAATTAATGCAGTAATCTTCTAATCGAAATTAAGAATTCATATCAGAAGAGAACCATTAGTAGAGAAAGTTAATTACAAGCGAAACCAACAGTATACAAAAATTCATGTATGTTTAGGAACATTATGAAATGAAGTCCAACAAGATGCACGGCTAATATTGACACTGAACTGTCTATTTTCACATGGGAACAAGAGCTTCAAAGTTGAAGCCGAAATTATTGAAGAGAATTGAGTAGTGAGTAGTGACATTTATTGCCAACCTCAATCCAGAATATAGCAACGCAGGATTTGATAAGTAAATTTTGATAAATTCACTATAGGATTATATATTTTTCTTATATTCCCTATGCTTGCAAAATTTCTAAAAACTTTAAGATAAAAAACTTTATCAATAAATTATTTAAAGGCTAAAATGCAAAACTAACTCTCTAACTTTCTTCAGATTTCATTTCAGTCCTCTAACTTTACTTTCGTACATTTCAGTCCTCTAAGTTTTGGATTTATTCAATTAAGCCCTTTCCATTAACTTTTGTTAAAATTTTTTGAAATAAAAAATCTGGAAAATATTTTTCAATCATTAATTGAATTTTTTTAATTAAAAAAATTTGAAGAAAAGTTTATAAAATTGAAAAATTAACCACGACATATAACAAAAGTTCATGGTGCCTTAATTGAATAAACTTGAAAGTCAAATGATTGAAATGAACAAAAGCAAAATTAGATGATTGAAATGAAATTTGAAGAAACTTAGAGAGTTGATTTTGCATTTTACTCTTATTTAAATTACAGGTTTTTGTAGTTTAAAATTATGCATAAAATATAAGCTTATAGATTATATAGCAAATAATATCCGATTGACAAAAAATTTGACATATGCATTACAAGCTTGAAGAACATGAAATTTAACGATTAAATTTTTAAAATATGTAGTAATTTTTATTTTATTAAGTAAGATTATATCCTTAAGTTATAACTAATTTTGTAATTAAACTTTCTCCATAGATAAAAGGTACACCCACAGTTGTAATCGATGCAACCATCGCGTTTAAATGGAAAGAGCAATTAATAGCCTAGACATAATTGAACGAGGTCTCATATGTTTCTAAAAACTAGCAAAGGGCCACCTGACGTGGGGGATAATATTATAAAATTCCATGTAAAAAAATTATATAGAATATTCAAATTATGTTAAAGTAATTGTAGCGGCACGATTTATAGCCCAAGCCCAATGTGTATGGGATTGTGGGTTGATGAGCCCAATACAATAAATTTGTAGAGAGTGGGTCGAAGAATTAGGCCCTAGTGAATCTAACAACGGCTAGGATAGGTTTGAAAGACCATCATGCAAGAGCAATACACGTAAGGTTAGATGAATGTGTTGTTAGAGGAGACCAATATTTTTATAGACCAATAGAACTGATTACAAGTGCGATTCTGATTGCTACAGTGTTCTTTCTCCACTCCTTTCCCATGGAGGGTCTCTCTTATTATATAGTCCCTCTCAGACAATTTTTACCCTATACTTGTTGACAATTTGGGTTGCTACTTGAGTACTTGTCCCATCAGACATCTCCTCTAGCCTCTCTGTGAGTTGCGATGACCAAGGAGATACTGTTCAGGGGTCTTCTCCACATAAATGCGGCCAGAAAAGTAGCTACAGTGCATTTAATGCGGAGGTTGCACCCTTTTCTTAGATATTTTCGGGTCTCCTTTCTTTTCGTGTGTTTACGTAACGTGCTTTTGACACTGGCGCCTCCATTGGGGGCATGCATTTTCATTGCTGGAATACGTATCGAAGCAATGTTCATCATGGCCGAGGAGATATTCCTCCTCGCACCGTTTTCTACTCCTTTCTTATTTTATGAAGCACTGAGCTAGAATCCCTCTACTACTTGTCTCTCTTCGGATATTTCAACGTTCTCGGATAAGGCTCAAGGCCCAATATACCCTTTTTGGGCCTTGTCCCTACAGTAATAATATGAAGTAATGTTGTGATAACATTAACAAGTTTTTATTGAATTAAAATAATACAAAATTAAAGGGATAAAGATTTTTTATTTAATCTCAAGGGGATAAAGAATTTAATCTCTAGCGTAATTGTCATATATAAATTAGTTGAAGTAACAAATTCATCATGAAGAGAGAAAATGTATTGGTTTGGATACAACTCAATGTTGTGTTGTGTTTTCTAAGTTGCGTTTTCAAATTTTTTTTTTTTTTTTTTTTTTGCCCACATTTGTTGACTTTGAGAGACAATATTTACTGTTCATGAACAATGTATGCACTGTTCATGCACTGTGCATACATTGTTCACGCATTAAAAAATATTAAAAATGGGTCCCACAGTACTATTCATACATTTAATAATTATTTTGTTACAGTATTTTCAGCAATAATCAGTTTTCAGCAACAATAAGTTATATCTAAACGGACCCAATATAAAATTGCACACACATGTCCCTTACTCTTTTCCCTCAAAGTATAGAGGAATTAAAGGATAAAAGAACAATGTAAGAGTATTGTAGTTTAAATAATGATAAAAACATTTTAATCTATTATGTATTATTGATGTTTATTAATTGGTGTAATAAGTTATTTGTTTGATTATTTATAGTTTTTGTTTCTTTATTGCATTGGAGTTAGCATAAGATATTTATGATATTATATTAATGTGTAGTTGGCTTATGGAAATATCATAGAACTTTTATTAGAGTATAATAGTGGTGGCTTAAATGAAATGTACTTTTAATAAAATTTTAATATGATATTTAGTATTTTGCCATGAAATATGCATATTTCATGGTTCATGTATATTTTGAAATATTAAAATATTCTTACTAGAAAATAATTTAGTTCTCGACTTGGCGTTGTATTATGTATAATGTTGAATACATCTAGCATTTTTCAAAGATAACTTATTTCCTCTGATTGCTCTATTGTGCCTGTACTTCAAGCTAGTAAAAAAAAAAAAAAAAAATCTATTCCTTTTTAAAGTTTAATGAGCCTGGACTTTATGAATGACAATATTTTACCAAAGCTAATTTAATAAGACTGACAGGACCGTAAACTGTTTTTTTATTTATTTATTTTATTTTATTATTATTTTGTAGAGAAGAATGCAAAAAATGTAAGTTAAAAGGCTAAATAACCAAAAACATTACTATAAAAAAATAACCAAATACATTATATATATATATATATATATATATATATATATTCTTGCACATCTATAAATAATTAATATGTGTATTTAATCCATAAACACATTTACTGAACTAATATCTTGACATCAATGTAATCTTTCTTGAGGTCGAAGCTTAAATGAAAAATGTGTTGCTTGGCAAAATGGCTATGAAGCTTTTCCCCTTCCATTAACTTCCCACTACAACAACATTTCTTTCCAACAACTCCTGGGTTTATCAATCAAATTGGTGACAAATCCTCCTAGAGTATTAGGAGCATTCATATTGAAAGAACAAATGCTCCTTGATTTTCATAAAACTCTTGCCGAAAACACAGAATTTCAAAAGTATTTTTTCCTATTTGCTATCCTTTGTCCTGAATCATTGATCTAGTTTGTATTTTAAAACTCACGCAGTCTACACTTATTGGAGAAGCACAGTTTTATATTGGTGAAAATTGTTTAGCAAGGATACACATCAGAATGAATAAAGCAAGCAATTAAAATATAATGTAATGGTTAGTATGGATGTTATCAATGCAAATTTTAATATTGATTTCATTGAAAAATAACAAGATAACTGTAGCAGTATAGTTTGGTCTTTTTTGGTAATTTGCACTTGAAACAACAATTTTAGACCAATGTTATCTATGGAAAAAAAAAAAAAACATTTTTTCACATTTTTACCAAATACTTATTTATGATTTCAAAAATCATGTTTTCAAAATACACATTTATTCTAAAATTATTATTTTTGTAAAACGTACTTTTTAAAACAGCTAACCTAATTAAATAGACCCCGTATGAGGGCCATTCAAATAATTGACTCCACTCCATCAGATGGTAGCTTATGAAAATCCATGAAGTCTTGCGTGCATTGAAACAGGGGAAGAGGTGACGTGCGTTAGTTGACCCATCAGACTAGAAGGTAAACGAACCCACCTCGTTAAAAATTAAAATAGCTTTATGACTTTTCTTCTCCATCAATACACAAATACGCAAGCACTTGGAATAGGAGCAACTCGCAGAGAGATGAATCTAACGTGCACGCCACTGTTGCGGTTGCGCTTTAAATAAACTGTTGTAGACAAGGGATCAGATCTAATTGGCTATGATACCATTGTAAATTTGTAATGATACAACCCTAATGGTCTCAACCGAAACCGAAACAGCAGTTGATGACAGCCATGAAAAAGTTGAAGGAGCCTAGCTAAGAGGTCCCATCGATTGCTAAAAATCTGAGAAGGCTGAAAATGTGGCTTGTTTGAAATAAAAGATATACCCACTGTTGTAATTGACGTAACCATGCATAATAATAGTCTCAATTAATGAAGAAGTAGTTGATGCCCTATACAAAGTTGAAGGAGGTTCCATCTATTGCAGAAAAGTCTGCGAAAGGCGCTGGAATGTGGCTTGACTTAATAAGAGATTCACCCACCATTGTTATTTATGCAACCACATTAATAGTCTCAACCGAAAGAGTAGTGGATGGCCAAGACAAAGTTGAAGGAGGTATTATCTATTGCTAAATTCACCAGTCTAAAGTCTAATCCGAAAGATAGCAGTCAATAGCCTAGACAAAATTGAACGAAAAGCCTCATCTATTTCTAAAAATTACGGCCAAAAATGTAGTTTGTTGACTTTGTTCGTTCAATAAAATAAATGTGGCTTGATGAATTTCATTTCGTGTGAAATTTGTTGAGTGATAGTGTGATTGAACGAGAGAAAAAAGTGGTTCAAAGTGATATCCCAACTAAAAAAGTTCTACTCGATGGGTCCGTTTTGGCAATAACCCTTATTTTATTTTATTATTATTATTTTTTTAAAATGTCGTTTGCTACGAGTTTTAAGCGGTCAATTATTCATTGTAAATTCACGGAATTATGTTTGTCTAAATCAAAGATTGAGCCATTTGTTCTATCCGCTATAATGTATGTATGAATTATCAATAATTGCTGCTTCAGGTTCGAGAGTGTAATTTACATTACGAGAAATTATTATATATATTCGGTGAAAAAATAGATAGGCAACTTTGTTTATTCTTCAAACAATGATAAAATTTAGAGAAATTACTAAAGATGCTCTTAACAGGGGCAGAGCCAGGGGGTCGAGGGGGGGCAGCTGTCGCCCCTGGCCTGCCGAAGAAAAACCCTTAGTTTCATAGTTAATACTTACTAAAAACACCAATCTATTTTTTTCTTTTGATAGAAATAGCAATCTAAATCAAAGATCTTCGAACAAAGTTTATCTCCAAACTAGTTTGGAAAGAAACTTTTCAAACTTCTCATATATCTCTTTTTTTAGTATGAATTTTGAAAATCTAACCGTTGAATTTCATGTTCATTGTGTTCTTAACATGCATATCAAATTTCATTTAAATTAGATATTGTTTATTATTCGATTAATAAACTTATTTTTTATACACAATTTTAAATCATAAAAATTTGAAATTTTAACATTTGTTTGATAAGATAGCAATTGATCTTTGATTTTTTTGAAATTTACATGCATGAAGAATATAATAAGAACATTCAATCTGATGGTTAGATTTTCAAAATTTACACTCAATACAGAGATATATAAGAAGTTTTTAGAGTTTTTCTCCAAACTAGTTTAGAGAGAAACTTTGTTCAAGATCTTCCTTATCCTGTGAAGAATTTCATCTAACCAAAAGTTCTAATCAATCACACTTAATGATAATTTAGCCAACTAAAACTCCACTCTGTTTCTTTAGTCTTGAAATAGAGCATAACTCTACCTTCTAAGCGAACAAATAAGTAATCACAAGTCCTCCACTAGCATGCCTTACACATAAATTTTAATGTTTCCCTATTGTATTTTAGCAAAAAGACCCTGATGAATCCCTTCAAAAATGCAGTCTTGCATACCGACGTGGAAAGCAAAGTGCATCGCTTGGAAAGCCACAATCCAATATGAATCCTGATAAAACTCCTCTGTACTTAACTATTATAGTATTTGACTTTTTTTTTTTTTTTCCTTTCGTGAACGTGCATATATCATATACAAATTTTGTCTCCCTCAACTCAAATCATAGTGAAAACTTTTACCAATACAAACTTTGGAATCTACAATAAAACAAACATATATAAACTTAATATAATATATGTGTTAGTTTTGTAAAATGAACTTCATAATCAAGGGATTTTTCTTTTGATTTTGGCTTTGCCCCAGAGAGAGAGAGAGAGAGAGAGAACAGAAAGTTTTATTAAATTTGAACTTGACAGGTATCTCTCTAATATGTTGACACGTACTTATTTTACCACATGCTTATTTGTAATTTTAAAAATCATGTTTTCAAAGCTCACATTTATTCTAAAATCATTTACAACATTGAAGAGGTGACGTGTTTGTTGACCCACCATGTTAAAATGGCTGTTTGGTTGGTGAGATTCCGATGCATAGACTCACACATGTATGACATACAACAAAGATGATTTTTGGTGCAAATTAACCCCATCACTCAATCTATATCTACCTTTCAACATATATATATATATATATATATATATTAAAAGGTATAGAAGTCCGAAAATTTTAACATGGTTCTGCCTACGCTATAACAGGAAGCCCTTAATAGATTCATCCCTAATATTAAATAAGATAACGTTTATACACTAGAGAACCCTTAGCTAACTTCAGACACGTACATATATGATCGACCTACAATTTGTTTGAGTCTCTTGACCATAATATATCTAACATGACTTGTTTTAATAATTGATACACTTATCATTGTAATTGGTCCAAGAATATGTCTAGGAACACAACATTAGCCATAAATTTTTACACTATTTGTTGAAGTGACAGGTTATAAGTGATGGAAACAAAAATAATGTTAGAAGTGAGTCTATGTAAAAGCCATTGTCCACCACTTTAAACTTGTAACTTCTACAGATTGAGACAAAGTTGTCTTTAAGAAAGTTGTTAATGCAACCATAGTAGTCTTAATCCAAAAAGTAGTTGATGGCAAAGTCAAAATCTAAAACAATGTTGTTTAGACCCTTAGTATGACTTACTACTAATTTTAATAAGTTTAATAAATTATTTAATTGGGAAGTTTCTTAGTCCATGTTCAAGTAAAATAATATTCATAGATAAATAGTAAAGGAAGTAAACCAAAATAAACCCATGCATAGACCAGCATTTATTCACAGAGTGAAAAAACTAAAGGTAAAATCACTTGAAGGCAAAAAATGGGAATGAATTGGAGGATTAAATTAGAGGGGTCTAGCTTATTTCTAGTATTTTTTCTTTTTTAATTGAACATCTCATTTTTTTAAAATAACAATGGCAAGTGGTAGAGAGTTTTAATCTCCATCTTTTATTTAGTTAATAGATGATATGACAGTTTCTTATTAAAAGAAAATGAGATTCCAGTTAAAAAATACTGGAAGTAAACCAAACCCAAATTAGAAAGGATCATTTCTCATCAAATTCACTATGAAGGTTTTTGCGGTATAGATTATACTCACTAGACTTCCAATACAAGTAGATAAACATCGTACTTGAATCAAATTCTTTCATACCCTCTAATTTTTATTTAGGTATAAGACATGTGGCATTTGAAAATCAAATAAATGCTACATCTGGCTAAAAATAGGAGTGAATTGAAGGATTAAATTAGAGGAGATCTTTTCCCATCAAATTCACTATGAAGGTTTTTGCCGTATAGAGTATACTTACTGGGCTTCCAATACAAGTATATAGACACCCTACTCTACCTCTCCACTCCTAATAGTAACTGTAGACTTCAATCTTGTTCCTTCGTAGACACTTGATTCTGTAAGTCAATATCTATTGACTGCAATACTAATCTCTCAGTCACTCCAAGGCTTCTTGAAAATGTGATTACGTCTCTATGGTTTGAACAACGCTTCCAACACAATGAAGGTAATCTAATACGTTTCGAACACTCAACCTCTCAGGTATGTTCAATTGGATGGAGTTGAAAGACAAATTTTGCTCTCTCAAGGTTTGCCTTGATGTTTCAAATGACGTCATTATTCTTACGAAATAAAGGTTGAACTATGGTTTAAATATAAGTAGAGTGTCTAACGGGACTCTATTGAGAGTATATGTCTAAGTTTGTATGATCGAAGCTTGATCTCGCTCAACCAAGTTCTTCATTTTTGCAAGGTAAACAGAAGCTTTAACTTTCAACCCTTATTGCCATAATATACGAAATATAATTTCACAATCCAAATTTTAAAAATAATAATAATAATAAAATGTTGCCACATAATTAGCCAATTCTAAAACTCCAATTCTAAAACTCCTAACTTTCATTCTTGCAAGGGCTCGATTTATTGCTAAAAAATTATATAGGCTGGAAATATGGTTTTTTTTTTTTTTTTTTCCTAAAGAAAAATATACACCCACCGTAACCACTGTAATTGATACAATCTTAATACTGATAATAGTCTCAATAAAAACTGAAACAAATAGTTTTTTTTTTTTTTTTACAAAATAGAAAATTTAATTTAGTTTAATCTAAATATATATGTATGTGAAATTCACTCATAGAAAAATTTGAACTTTGATCCTTGCCCCACCACCCCACAAAAACTTTGTACTTGTAGTTGTGCAATGATCATCACATTAAGGGTGCACGGTGGACATGGTTTTAAAAACCAGACTAGGGACAAAACTGGATTTGCCTCCAATTCCTTGTTTAACACAACATTTGACTAGTTATTGGGTTTTTTCAAGACCGAACTGGTGGCCGTTCCCCATTCAACCAACCGGTCCAGTCTGATTTTTAAAACCATGATGGTGGAAAACCACAACAATTGTTAATGACCTATAAAAAGTCCCATTGATTGCTAAGAATCTGAAAAGGCTGACAATGTGCTTGTTTGAAATAAAAAATATACCTACCGCTGTAATTGAATTATTGATGTAACAATATAATAGTCTCAACTGAAAGAGTAGTTTGATGGCCTAGACAAAGTGGAAGGAGGAGTTTATTGCCAAAAAAAATAAAATAAAATAAATAAACCGTAGGATTATTCACCTACCACTGTAATTGAAGCAACCACAATAGTCTCAATCGAAAGAGTAGTTGATGGCCTAGACATAGTTGAAGCCTTGAAGGAGGTCTCAGCGATTGCTATAGTCTGTAGGCCTCCTGGTGTATGTCAGGTAGCTCATTTCTCTCCAATATTATAAAGAAACAAAAAAAATCAGTCAAATCCACAAGATTATAAACACCATGAATTCGGTTTAGTTCCCCAATATTTGATACCAAAACTAATGAATATGCATAATCTTTTTAGAAGGACACTGTTTGTATATTTGATATTACCCTTTGCTCATATTATAATAGTGTCCAGTATATGTCAAGTGGTTTCAAAAGTATGTAAATTGCTTAGGTTAGTGGCAAAATTGTGGATAATATTGCTCAATTGTTAGTAATATTCACCTAGAGAGCTTGCTTAATATCATATCAATGAGTTCACTTTGAGAAGAATTGTTTCAATATTTAAATTTTCATGTTTGTAGCTATTTTGTGTGGACCTGTAAAAAAATCATCATAGCTTGAATGGCTAGTGCAACTAAAATTGAAGTTTTGTTAATCCTGCTTCCCTGTTCGATCTTGTGTGGACCAACAACACTTTTTTTTTTAGTAGTAATGGTTTTGTTCAGCAGAATATGGACTAGTTGGAAGTTGGAACCTATGAGTCTAAAAGCATGATGAGCCGTCCTCATTCCACAATATACACTGTAAAATATAAATTCTAATTAAAATTGATATGGATATTACCATCACATTGGAATACTTCATGGCCCACATATTCTTAAGATTTTGTTAACAGATATTCTTAGCACATTTTTTAGTAAACTATTATAGTAAAATTTTTAATTATTAAAAAAGAAAAAAAAAATCAAGTGCATAGTGACCAATATTTTCTTTTTACTCAAATAAATAAAGACCACTAACAACATTTAAGATGACGTACCATGTTACCGATACCATATATCATATCCTTAGTAAAGACACAAATTATCTTAATAAATAAATATTAAATGTTTTCATTATTCACTGAGACTGCTAATTCGTTATAAAAGCCGAATAATAGGAGTGAAGCAGCACAAGCACACCTGCTATTGCGTAATCTATTTCTCACTTTGCTCCTTGTTTTTGTCATTCACATTCTGTTTCTTTATTGTATTCTCAACTTATAACTTTCAGTCTCCATTAACTATGGCTGATGCACTACTGTCACTAGCTACTGATCTCTTGGAGCAGTTGGGTTCACTCACTGTTCAGCAGGCTCAACAAGAGATAAACTTGATTGTTGGCGTTGATGAAGAAATCGAAAAGCTTTCTAACAGTTTCAAAATCGTCCAGGCGATGCACAACAATGCTGAGGAAAGACAATTCACGGATGCAGTTGTGAAGATTTGGTTAGATCAGCTCAGAGACGTGTACTACATGATGGATGACGTGTTGGACAAGTGGAATACTGCAAGGATCAAATCAGAAACTCGAAAAGAAGAAGAAAGAGCTGTTAAGGTACCATGCTCATTCTTCCTCTCTCTAGCATGTTGTTTTGGTTGTTTTGGTCAAGTAGATAACCTTTCTCTGCGTCGTGAGATTGGTCACAACATAGAAAAACTGAAACAAACATTAGATGACATTCTCAACAACAAAGTAAAGTATGGGTTTGACTTGAATAGGGATTCACCTGTAGAAGTTGAGCGACCAACAACCACGTCCTTTGTGGATGTGTCCGATATAATTGGTCGTGATAACTATAGGGATGAGCTGTTGAGCAACCTGTTAGGTGTGGGTGGTCAGGAAGAAAGAAATCCTCGTGTCATCTGCTTAGTGGGCATGGGCGGTATAGGAAAATCCACTCTTGCCCAACTAGCCTACAATCATTCTGAGATACAAGCCCATTTTGAATTAAAAATATGGATTTGTGTCTCTGATCCATTTGATCAGTGCAAGGTTGCCAAAGCAATCATTCAGGAGGTTGACCCTAAACACGAATCCCTCAATAAAGTTACTGAATTTCAAACTCTATTACGTGAAATAAATGATTTAATTAGGGAGAAGAAATTTTTTCTTGTACTAGATGATGTGTGGACTGATGACTTCACAAAGTGGGAGTCATTTAGAAATGTACTTAAATGTGGTGCCCAAGGTAGTAGAATTCTAGTCACCACACGAAAAAACAATGTTGCAGAGATGATGGAGAGTTCCCACATAATCAATTTGGGGGTATTGTCACTCGATGACTGTTGGTTGATGTTTAGTAAAATAGCATTTTCTAACAAAGATCTACATCAACGTAGGGATCTAGAAGAATTAGGCAAAAAACTAGCAAATAAGTGCAAAGGCTTGCCACTAGCTGCAAAGACTCTCGGTAGTCACATGCGTGGCAAGAGAAGTAAAGAAGAGTGGGAGAGGGTTTTGCACAATAATTTGTGGGAAGTAGAAGATATTGAAAAAGGTCTTTTGGGACCATTGTTGTTGAGTTATAATGAATTGTCCTTGTCAGAGAAACAATGTTTCTTATATTGTGTTGTCTTCGAGAAAGATCATCAATTCGATAGACTTGAGTTAATCATCCATTGGATGGCACAAGGATATATCAACTCAAAAGGAAATACGGAAATGGAAGACATAGCAGAAGAGTACTTTAAAAAATTAGCCATGTGTTCTTTTTTCCAGGATTTTGAGAAAGATGAGAATGATGGTAGAATTATAAGTTGCAAAATGCATGATATTGTGCATGACTTTGCACAGTCAATGACAAAAGATGTATGCTTGACAATCGAAGGTGATAAAGAGGTTAATATAAACTTTAAAAGGGCTCGACAGTTGTCATTAATAGTTAAAGAAACATTTCCTGAGTCTGTCTATGAAGCAAAAAATCTACGCTTTCTCAAATTATATTTTTTTATGTCTTCTCAGATTGTCCAACCCAAGTTATTCGACAATTTGGCATGTCTACGTACACTACATTTGGAAAGTCAATCCATTCTAGAACTTTCAAATGAGGTGGAAAAATTGATACATTTAAGATATCTCAAGTTATCTTGCTATGAGATAGAAGAATTGCCTGAAAGTATATGTAATTTATGTAATTTACAAAGTTTAGATGTTAGTGAGTGTTGGAAACTTGAGAAATTACCCCAGGGGATAGGTAAACTAATTAATTTAAGACACCTTTTACTTGAACTTTATATTGGTCGTCGTTTTTTTTAAAAAAAATCATTTCCGAAAGGATTTGGGGGATTAACTTCGCTTAGAACATTAAATTACTTTCCTGTAGCTGTAGGCGGTAAGGGTGAAGAAATATGTAAACTGGGAGAATTAGAACATTTGAACCACATTCAAGGGGCACTTGTTATATACGGTTTGCAAAATGTAGTAGATTTTGATGCGATTGGGAATACATTGAAGAAGAAGAAGGACCTTTATAATTTGAAGCTATTTTTTACCACATTAAAGGAAGAGGAGGAAGAGGAAGAGAAAGAGAAAGAGGAAGAAAGAAGAAAAATGAAGAAAGATGTAGCCATTCTAAATGCCTTAGAGCCACCTCCCCGCTTGGAATCTTTACAAATTAATTTTTATAAGGGCACCACAGTGTATCCTAATTGGATGATGTCCAAATTGACCTATTTGAAAAGGTTTTTTCTCATTTCTTGCGAAAACCTAGAGTGGTTGCCTCCTTTGGGGAAGTTGCCGTTGCTTGAAGAATTAGACATAGAGGATGCTCCAATGATTCGAAATGTGGGAAATGAATTTTTGGGAATAGACATAGAAGAAGAAGAATTATCAAAATCATCCAAAAACAATAACAACAAAGACATCATCATATTCCCAAACCTTAAATCTCTCACATTTAGAAATTTGAGGGAGTGGGAAGAATGGACTGGGATGGGAGAAACAACAGAAGAAGAAAAAGAAGAAGAAGAAGATAATAGTACTAATGCTTTTGTTACTAATGATACTCCAAAAATAAAAATAATGCCACTTCTTCAATCCTTGAAAATTCGGTGGTGCGGCAATCTGAAGTCTCTACCAGACTACCTGCTTAATACTCCATTACAGGAATTGGATATCTATGGATGTCCAATTCTCAAGCAGCGTTGCGAAAGAGGGATAGGAGATTACTGGCCCAACATTGCTCACATTCCAAACATTAAAATTGGTCATGAGTACGTGCAAAGAGACGGTCAACCTCCAAACCGCATTGATTCAGAGGTAACTCTTCTTTTCTTGCAAAACTATCACATCAAATATATAAATACTAATACATATATGGATTTGTGCAAATAGACGCAATTAACTTAACTTCTATATTTATCCCATCAAAAACAATTAATTAATTAATAATACCTACCACGTCCCTTGATAAATTTTCCAAATATCATAAACACACTGCCGCGATGGGATCCTTGTTGCTTTAATCTCTCAGTGGTATGGCTTCTATTATATTTTATTTTTCTTCTTCATTTTTTCTCAGTGGCACGAAGACTCCGATGAAGACGACTCCTCCATTGGCACCTTCACCACAGGGAGTGGAGGCTCCGGCTCGGCTCAGCTCGCCACGGTTAAGGAAGTTGAAGATCAAGATGAAGAATCTAAGCTCCTCTGCCACGGTTAAGATCGAGAATTCAGATGGCACGAAGGACGGTAGGGCCTAGGGGACCGGTCCGGCAGGTCCCACAGCTCCGGCTGGGAGCTCGGTGTTAAAGAAGACGCCACGAAGATCTTCACTGAGAACATTCAGACCAATGGAGAGTATAGCGCCAGAGAAGAAAGTTTGAAGACAGAGGTAACTCTCTCTCTCTCTCTCTCTCTCTCTGTGTCAAATTTTGAATCTTCGTTTGGAAAATTAAAGTTTAGAAGTGATTGATTTAATGACTTGAGAATAGAAATGGTGTTTGTGGCATTTTTAAATCTGGACAGTACAGGGCAGTTGACATGCACAGCAGAAGGCAGATACATTATGATGAGACTGGGTAGTAAGAGCGTGGTGTTGAAGAAGACAATGAATGAGGAGGTCAGATTCCCTTTTAAATTGCTCAAACATTACCTTTAAATCTATGTTTATATTGCTACTATATGCCTCTTATTTCTACTTACCTTTAATATTTCTATCTTCGATAAATTGCTTGAATTCCATTGTGTGTTTAGATCAGTGATTATACTAGATAAAACTATATTAACTTTTTATTGATTGGTTTCAATAAATTTTTGTGTGTGCATGTGTGGGATCATTAATTTTTAGCTACAAGTAGAGTTTTTTCGAATGATGATGGCGGGAGCAAGGAGAGATATAAAGCCTCTGTTTATGAAAATCTCTCCAAGTTTTTTCCTAATATAAGATGTTCTTCTTGTAATATCTTTTTGTTCTTGATTTCAATTCCGTGTTTTTATTGGCTTGCTTGTTATTTGAGGTATATATTATTTGTTATTTTTTCTTTGATTTATTACTAATTCATGTGATTAATCTTAACCATCTTGATAAAAATATGTTTTTGCATTTGCCATTTTGGTGAAATAAAAAAAATTAAACCCTACATACTTTTTTTTTTTTTGATAAGTAAGAAGAGAGTATTATTAATAAAAGAAAAGTAAGAGAAACACAAAGAGTTCACGATAGTGAACAATGGAAAAAAAGAAACAACAAGACAAAAGCAGCCCCTAATCTATTCTAATAGAAGAAATAAAATCCGTAAGGGTAGAACAATCCGAGAAACCCCAACAACGAGACCAATCAAAGAGGGTCCTTTGGCAAAACTCTAATAATTGAACCACCGTTTTCCCCTTATCCTCAAAAGCCTGCCGATTCGTTCAAACCAAATAGTCTACATTAAATAGCCTGGGACCAAATCTCAAATGTTAGAACTATGCTTCCCAAGCCAATGAAACCAACAAAATAGTAAGTCCTCAACTGAACCTGGCATGACCCAATCTATCCCAAACAACCAAAGCATATACATCCACAAAGAATGAGCTATCGGACAAAAAAGTAACAGGTGATCCACAGATTCCGCATTACCACAGCACAAATAACAACGATTCGTCAAAGGGCGACCACGAAGCATAAGATTATCCAAAGTTAGAATCTGTCCATGAGCTGCTGTCCACATAAAAAAAGCCACCCTATTTGGAACCTTAACTTTCCAAATACCCTTCCAAGGGAAGGTGGAGGGAGCTGCATTACGAATCTTATGATAGAAAGACCGAGTATCAAATTGCCCACTGCCATTAAGATCCCAACAAAGCCTGTCACACCCTCCACCCCTAGGTATTCGGGTTTGGATGAAATGAAGAAGGGAGTAGGAAGCTGCCAACTCCCAATCATTGAATTCCCTCTGAAATCTTAAACTCCACACTCTGTCATTATCACCAACTGAAGGGCTTAACACATTAGAAATACAATCCTCCTTATTAGCTGAACACAAAAATAACCGAGGATAAAGACTTTTAAGAGGGACATCCCCAGTCCACTTATCATGCCAAAAAAGAGTATGAGATCCATTCCCCACCACAACAGAGAAATGCTTAGCGAAAGTTTCCCACCCTTCACTAATACTCCGCCATAACCCACAACCATGGGCCCTACTACAAGCTCTAGTGCACCAACCCTCTTTTCCCTCCCCATATTTCATGGCTATGACCCTTCGCCACAGATGAGAGGTTTCATGGCCATACCTCCAAAGCTGATGTGCATGAAATATATACAATAAAGTACTCTTATATCTACATATTCAGCCTTACTTTTATGTTATTTTGTGACTGATTATATAATATCTTTGTATTGCAGGTAACAAGGGTTTTACATGCAAAGTGGAGCTAAGCCAATTGAATCAAGCCAACTTACATCCAGCCAGGCATGAATTCAAGAGAAGACCAACCCAATTAAATTTGAGTCCAATTGGAGCAAGGAATCAAAGGAAATTTGCACCAAATTCAAGTCCAATTCGGATTAGGATTCCAGCCTGGACATCAGTTAGTATTTTCGGCATAACTTTCAGCTCAGATGTCCAATCGAGATGATTCAAGTTGGGCTGGAAAGTTAACTTAAAGGGCTACAACTTTGTAGTTTACCAAAAGCCCGAATTCTGAGGTTAAATGGGCCAAAATAGTCGGTTAAGTGAAGCCTAAATATCTGGAATTTTCTCCAAACGGGAATTCAACTTGTAATAGGATTCCTTGACCTATTTAAAGGCTTTTTAGGGCAAAATTTAGGGAGGCTAGTGCTAGGGCTGAGATGCAAAACAGAAAATTGGAGCAAGAGGCAGTGCCGCATGTGGTTTCTCTGTAGCTTTTCTCCATGATAGCACTGTGACTATTTCTTTCTCTATTTTATTTTTCTAATATAATGTTTAGTATTTTATTTTTGTATTTTCTTTCAATTATCATGAGTAGCTAAATTTATAATTAGGGTTGAGGATGAAACCTTGTTAAGGATTATCAGTAATATTTATGTGATTTGATTTTTCTCACAATAATTGTTCTTTAATGATTTAAATTGTTCTTGCTTCATATCAATTGACTAAGATGAGATTCTAGATATGAGTTCAATCATGTTTTTCTCATGATTTAGGATTTGACTTAATTAATTGAATGCTTGGTTTATTAATTCTTGATTATAAAATTGGATATCGTTTGTGATTTGTCTGTCAATGGATACAATTTATGATTTGATTTTTAGAATTGGATATATCTTGTGATTTGTTTGACTACGGATACAATTGATGATTTGGTTTTATACTTAAGAAGCGAAGAAGAACATGCTTTTGATTTTTAAAATAAGGATTTTAATGAGAATATTTTCCATGATAGCAAGATTGATTTCTAGATTATCATGTAGTGAGTGGGGAAAAATTAATGATCATAAATATATGCTGATATGAATTAACAAGGCGGATTCCAAAACCTTAATTCCTTTCCCTTGATTGTTTACATCTTTTTATTGTTTTATATCTCTTACTTAGTTTAACTATTTGCTTAATTTTATTATTTGCTTAGTTTATTTAATTTCAAAACAACCAATTTTTATTAAACTAGATTAGGATTAATTTGGTTAAGATTTGATTTAATTTTCCTACGTTCATTCAAGTCCCTGTGGGTTCGACCTCGTTCTTGTCAAACTATACTTCGGTACGGTTCGTACACTTGCGAGTATTTTAAAATTTCACAACAAAAGCCATTTCCCTAAAATGGCCTGATTAAAGGGTGCCAACTTCCGAATTCCTAAACCACCCAACTCATGCGGTAAGCAAACCTTTTCCCAAGCCACCAAAGGATATTTGAAACACTCAACTGATAAACCCCCCAAGAAGTTCCTTTGAATGCATTCCAATCTAGTCACCACAGCTTTGGGGATAGTAAAAAGGGAAAGGTAATAAGTCGGAAGACTTGAAAGGGTACTCTTCAGCAAGGTGAGTCTACCACCCTTTGACAAATAAAGCCGCTTCCAACCTGAAAGCTTCTTTTCCATTCTCTCAAGGATCGGATTCCAAATGGAAGGTGTTTTATACAAAGTTCCCAAAGGCATACCCAAGTAAGTCATAGGTAAACTGCCCACTCTGCACTGAAGGATATTAGCCAAAGACTGAACATTCCTACTATTCCATGTCAATGTCAATATTGTCTCCCTTATTCAGGTGATTCAAGTTGAACTTGTTCCACTTTTCTCCTTGCTATTCCTTACGTTTATCACAAACAAACTTAAGCGTCTTTAAATGATCATCATTGTTCAATCCAGGATGCTAGCTGGGGCACACCCATCAAGTAATTATGCTGCCCAGGTCAATTATGTTCTCATTGACTTTATTCTTTTTGAAGTGTTTCCCAGCATTAATTCTTCTTGATCAAATCTGCCAATTTTAAAGAGAATCAATCTTTCTTGAATTAGCTTCACCAAATTCTTGTAGGTTAGAAAATTTTATGAAAGATTCATAGCAATGTACGTTTCCCTTGTTACCTGAGATATAGTAAGGAAAGAACTTGGAGATGATTATTTGTGTAGCGACTAATTCTAACTTTAAGGACTGCCTATTATTTCCTCTTTTTAGTTTAGTAAATGGCAAACGTAGCACTAGAACATGACAGTTCCTTCATTTAGGAATTGTCTGCCTCTATACAAGATGCAAACTTAAGAACCATTGATTTGGTTATAGGTAAAAATCATGTGGCAGTTTACAATTTTTTTTTTTTTTTTTCCAGTGAAACCTTTAAGGTCCCTAACACTTTTTATAGTTGTGTAGCAGATTGAGTTATTCTTTGCTTTCTTGATTTGATAAATAACAATTTTGGTGCATTGTGAAGAACATGATCAGAGCAGGGGTTATGCAATGATATAAAAGTTGTTTTTGGGTGTTAAGAATTAAAAATTTAAAAAATTTTAAAAAAAAAAGCATTAAATGGAAAATCTCTACACCTATTATCCTGAGCTAAAAATAATATAAAATCAAGGCATTGAGAGTAGTTTGTAGAAAAATAGTATTTGTTTAAATGTAATATGGTTTATTTAGCAAGTTGGTCTGGTGGAGTGCCTATCAGGAAAGATGTTCAACAAGAAGTAAAGGGGGAACCTCCTGTAACCTGAGCAGGATTTTGAAGATGAAAACTTGGTCAAACGCGGTGAGCTTTATCCATCAAGTTGGCCTTCTGGTGTGCCCATTAAGGAAATTGTGGGTTGCAACAGCATAGAGAAAAAGATACAGGAATTGTTGTTTGTGGAGATTCATATATATATATTTTTTTCCATATAAAAGTTCATTCAAGGGAAATGGTTTCAGAAAGACATTGTACATGAGGTCAAAGAAAAACATGATTATTGTAGTGTTATTGAATATGATTTAGGATCAGTTAATATTGTATGGGTCTTTATGGAGTTTCTTTATGTTGGCTATTTAGAATAATGTGACATAAATCTTATACTTTTCTTTTAGGCATGCATGTGGATTGATGATGATCAAGATAATGAATCCGGGCAAGAAATCAATGACAGAGATTATGTGGTTAAGGTATACAAGATTGAGGACATTAGTAATGAAGAAGATGGGACGAAGCATAAAGACCTATCAAAAAAGAAGATTGGACTAAGTATAAGGCGGATGAAGAAGTGTAATAGACAATGATGAGAAGGTTTTTTGCAGAGCTTAACAGAACAGGGTGATTGACATACACAGAGGAAGACACAGACTTTAAAGACGAACGATGAGGTGAAATTCCTTGATTACTTGCATGATCATCATTTTCAATCTGTGTTTATTGCTAATTTGTCCCTGTTATTTATGGTTACTTTTAATATTTATATCTTGGATCAATTTTTTAAATCCAATTGTGTTTAGATTAATGATTATAGTTGTTAAAACTATATTAACATTTTATTGATTGGTTTTATAGAATTTTTGCGTGTTCATGTGTCGGGAATCATGAAGTTTAGTTACAAGTAGAGTTTTTATAAATGATGATAGCGAGGGATATGAAGCCTCTGTTGTTGAAGTTTGGGTTGACTTTAACTCTCCCTTTTTTATGATTTATTTGACTCTGCCCTTAGAACCATAAGGATCAATCCCTCCCTGCTGCCTTCCTTGCCACTCTTTGGGTTTGTGTGCTTTCCTTGAGATAGATACGATCATTATAAAGTAGAGATGAAAATGATTTCAAGTCATAGTATGTGGTTTTTTTTAACACCCTGTTTGATGCAGGAAATTAGGAGGTGTGGCTTACAGTTGCAATCGTAATGTATTAAGACTAATACCTGTGTTGTCAAGTCAATGGGCTGCTACAGTGCTAAGCTTCATTCATCTAAAGAACTATTTTAACATAACAAAGAGTTAACACTTGAGAAATTATTGGATTGATCTGAACATGTACTTCCTATTGCAAAGAAAGCTATTTTAAGATTTATTTTTATTTTTTTCATATAAAAGTTCATTCAAGGTAAATGGTTTCGGAAAAACATTGTGCATGAGGTCAAAGAAAAACATAATTACTATAGTGTAATTGAATATGGTTTAGGATCAGTTAATATTGTGTTGGTCTATGTGGAGTTTCTTTATTTTGGTCATTTAGAATAATGTGACATAAATCTTATGCTTTTCTTTTAGGCATGGATGTGGATTAATGATGATCAAGATAGTGAACAAGAAATCAATGACAAAGATTAGGTGGTTGAGGTATACAAGATTGAGGATAATAGTGATTCAGAAGATGGGACTAAGCATAAGGACTTATCAATTGGACTAAGTATATGGCGGATGAAGAAGTGGAAGTAGACAATGATGAAAATGTGATTTGCAAAGTTGAACAGTACAGGGCAATTGACGTGCACAGAAGAAGACAAATACATATTATGGGACAGGGTAGTAAAAGGAGGGTGTTGAAGCAGACAGAGACTTTAAAAAGACAAAATGATGAGGTGAAATTCCTTGATTATTTTTCATGATCATCATTTTCAATCAGTGTTTATTGCTACTTTGTGCCTATTATTTCTGGTTACGGTTAATGTTTCTATCTTGGATCAATTTTTTGAATCCAATTGTGTTTCGATTAATGATTATAGTTGTTAAAATTTAAAGCTATATTAGCATTTTATTGATTGGTTTTTTTGAATTTTTGTGTGTTTGTGTGTCAGGGATCATGAATTTTAGATACAAGTGGAGGTTTTTTGAATGATGATAGTGAGAGAGAAAAGGGCTCTAAAAGCCTCTGTTAACTCTCCCTTTTGCAGCATTTCTTTTACAATTGCCTCAAAACCAGAAGGATCACTCCCTCTCTTGCCACTCTTAGGGTTTGTGCTCTATCCTTGAGATGGAAATGGTCATTATAAAGTAGAAATGGAAAAGATTGCCAGTCATTGTACGCAGTTTTTAATAAAGCCCTGTTCATGCATGAAATTAAGGGGTGTGGGCTTACAGTTGCAGTGGTAGGATACCGAACACAATTGATGATGACATTCCAGTACTCCTCAAGGCGTGCACAACTCTAAAATTTGATGGCCACAGTTTTTTTTTATAAGTAGGAAAAAATTAATTGAACAAGGCCACTTCATGCAAAAAGAATGAAGTAACAGAAAACCATGATTTGATATTGAAACTCTCTTATCCGAGCTTATCCTTTTCCTAGTTTAGGTTATTAATTATCCTTTGGTTCTGGCACTACTATCAAGAAGCTCAATAAAGTGGTCATACACCCCATGTTCAATCATAAAGCATTAAGAATGGTATCATTGTCGTCAAGTTAATGGGCCGCAACACTGGTTTGTTTCATTAATTTGAATAGCTATTTTAACTAAACAAAGAGTTGGTTTTCTATGTTGTGGTCATGTGGAGTTAAAATTTGAATTTTTGGAGATCCCTAATTTTGATCAAAATGGATTATTTGTTATTTAGAAGTTTATACACAATGATAATTTGAAGATTTGAAATTTGTTTAAAAACTATTATTCTTTTCTATAGGAAATTTGGAGGACTACCATTAAAGTTGTTGTGGCTCAATTTCCTAAAATCATTAACAATGTCACATCAATTGGAACTCCGGTACTCTCTATGCTTATTGATTTGTTGAAAGCAGGTTAAATCTAACTCATCTGAATATAATCTCAATCTGGTATTAGAAACAGCATAAGACTAGAAGATACAAACCATTTATGAGGAAGGAAGATCAAGATCAATCTCAAAGAAAACAACCCATTTGGCTGGTCATGGATTCAGCTGTGGAAAGAAATAAGCATGAGCCTGAATCTTCCAGTCCAAGAGGAAAGTTATGAGAGATTGACTCTCAAAATATGGTACATGATATATTTTTCCCATAACTCCAGTTTTGTTTGTTCAATTGACAAAAGCATTCTTATTTTTTCTTATAATATGCATCAAAGTCTTTGGTAGCTCTGTTTTGTGATATGAATTGGTACTATCTATGCTGGGTTGCTTTTATGCTTCTCATTGTGCTTAGGAAGTAATAAATTGCAGCATTTCTTTTTTTTTTTTTTTTTTTTTTTTTTTTTTTATGTTTGTTCATTTAGATCAACTTGGAATAATATTAGGGAAAGGCATCCAATTGTTAATTAGAGGGCTTTGGTTTGTTTTTCTGCTGCTATTTGCAAGCATGCCTTCATTTGTTGGCTAACTCTTATGGATAGGCTTCCCACTCCTAACAGGGTTGGTAAATGGGGATAAGTCTGGCCTAGTATGTGTGTTCTACAGGAGAAAGCAAGAGTCCAGAGATCACATATTCCTATGACTGTTCCTCTAATAAAAGGCTATAGCAATAGGTGTTATGGTTTTGTTCTGCAAGCAGCTGAATGATTGGAGTTAAGTGTTTTGCTGAGGTTTTCATTCCTTGAAAGTAAATGTTTTAGAACTATTGTTTGCAAGTTGGCTTGGGCTACCTTCATTAATCATTTATGGGGTCAAGGCAATGCTAATGTTCACAAGGGAGTCATTTATAGCAAAGAGGAGATCTTGTGTTTAGTAAAAAATCTCATTAGACGTCGTTAGTGTAGTTTACGGGGTTCCAGAACTCAGTACAAAATAGAGCCATTTTGGCTGCAGGGGTATATTAGTGTCTGTTTTAGAGTAGATAGATGTGTTGATTGTTTTTGTGTTTTGCAGTAGTTTGTTGTTTGTGTTGTGTCAGGGTTGAACATTTTCATTGTTGTCTATTGCAATATTATGCCATCTTTAAACTTCTTACTTCTAATTGATGCTTTTTAACTTGAATAATCCATGTATGGAAGACTTTGGGCTTCTAGTCCCCTACTCCTTTGCAAATCTGCCTCCAACAAATGCAATTGCAAAACTCCTCTCAAACTTCATGCAAGGTTGATAGAAGATGCCCAGAGAAACTGACAATGGCAAACAGAATGGCAAGGCAGCTATACCAGATGCTTGGATGTGGCAAATCAAAGATCATCTCATCAGAGCTTATTTATTTCTCCCTGCCAAAAGAAATAATACCCACATATAAAGGAAGTTTGGCAAGAACTTGGGGATATAAGCAAAGACCCTAAATAGCCGATGAAGTAAGTCTTTCTTTTTTGCATATTAATTTGCCAATGACTAAATCTTCTCTTATGGTTGTCATTAATGACTCAGGTCACAGATGAGGATCATTAAGCTAGTTGCACAAAGTTATAAGCATGGAAAATGGTGTTGTGCACTATGGTGTTGAGCTTTATAGCAATGATGGCTTCAAAAATTGGGTTTTAGTTTCATCATTTGAAGCCTTAATGTCTCCGTTTCCTCCTCATCATCCTCATCATTAAGCATTCAATGAATTTCCTCATCATCCTCATCTTTCTTTGGAAATTCATTGCCCATAGTGTTTGCTGAGATTGTGCTTGTGCAGAGTCAGCCACTTATTTGCAAAGTACCTGAAACTGAACCATATAAAACTTTGGGTTTTGGCACTTATGTGCTGAGATTGTTTCCTGTTAGCCTTTTCATATTATCTAAAGTAGAACAATATAATAGTGGCAGCCCAGCCTAGTTCATACAACTACTCCCCACTACAACAGTATTTCTTTACAACAACTCTAGCAATTATTAATCAAAATTTTGCCAAATACTTCTAGAGAAGGAGCATTCACGTGGAAAGAACAAATGCTCCTTGCTTTCTGTACAATTATTGCAGAAACTAGAGTTTCATCTTTGTATCCTCACCTAGTTAATATGTCAAACTTTGCTCATAAGTACGTTTTTCTATTTTCTATCCTTTGTCCGGAATCATTGTTCTTGTTTGTAAAAACTAATGTAGTTTAAATCTATTGGAGAAGCACAATTTTATATTGGTGAAAATTTTTTAGCAAGGATGCACCTTAGATAGCCATGTGTTACATTCTGGTGCAAGATATATTTGGTAAGCTCCATTGGCTGCAAACCTTGATATGTTAGAATAACAAAGCTCCCTTCCTCTCTGCCCTATATCATTTACCTTGTTAATAAATTTCTATACTAAGTTCATAGATTGCAACTATGCTGAGCGATGAGGTACTGTTCAACATTGTGAATGTAGCATGTCATGGATGTGAAGAAGAAATAAGGTCAACCAGTGACACATGGATGTGAAGAAGAAATAAGGTCAACCAGTGACACATGAATTGGAAACTAGGCAATTGGCGTTATGCATATCTGTAAGTACCACTTTCCATATCTTTTTTGTTTGAATGTGAATGACTGGTTTTCAAGTTTATCACTATAGGGGCAGGTGGTGGTTTCTAAAGTAACAGGAAAATTTGTTTGTACAAGTGCATGATTTTGTTAAATTTCATTTTTCTGATAATTAATGACCTATGATAATATTGCAAGAGAAGTACTAATGTGTTAATAATGTTCAATCATCCAGTGGTATATGAATGCTTTGGTTCATCATCCCTTGGTGGTTCTCCAAACAATTTGGGAGGCTATTAGCTATATGATGACATGGGGCAATCAATCAACCATTATTTTTACTGGTACTTAAGCTGTTGGCACCTTATTAATCAGTAATATAAATGCTGAGTTACTTTTACGCTCCTCATCGTGCTTAGATAGTATTGAATTGATTCTTTTCTATTGATTTTGAACTTTGTTAATGTAGATCAACTTGGAATAAGATTAGGGAAAAGCATTCAGTTGTTGATTGGAGGGGTTGGTTTTGTTTTCAGCTACTATTTGCAAGCAATACCTTCATTTCTTGGCTAACTGTCATGATAAACTTCCCACTCCTGACATGGTTGGTAAATGCGGATACAATTCTGATCTCATTTGTGTGTTCTGTAGGAGATATCTAGAGTCCAGGCAAGAAGTTGAATGACTGGAATTCTGTCTTATGTTGAAATATTCATTCCTTGAGTCATAACTATTGTTTGCAAGTTAGCTTGGGCTGCCTTCATTTATCATATGTGGCTTCAAGGCAATGCTAGAGTTTGCAAGGTGTGCAAAATAGTAATTTTTGGCTGATGGGGTATATCAGTTTCTGTTTTAGTGTAAAAGTGTTATTGTTTGTGTGTTCTGCAGTGTTTTGCTGTTTGTGTTGTGTTCTTGTTTAGAGGAGCCACATTGGTTGTTTCTATGTTCTGCAACAATTTGTTGTTTTTGTTGTGTCAAGGCTGAACTGTTTTGTGATATCTTTGCTTGATTTGTCAGATCATCGGGGCTTCTTTATTTCTCCCAGCCAGAAGAAACAATCCCCACATTACAAGGAATTTTGGAAAGAACTTGGGATATGAACAAAGATTCTAACCTGCCAATGAAGTTAGTCTTTCCTTTTTGCATATTAATATTGCCATTGACTAAATCTTCTTTAATTGTCCTTCAGGAATTGATCTGATGCTTTATTTCATTCTATATTTGGCACATAATTGTTTAAACTTCTTCTATATTTCACGGCATTTGTATGTTAATTGTGGTTTTCATTCTCGACTCAAATCATAGATGAGGATCATTAAGCGAGTCGCACAAATTTATAAGCATGGGAAATGGTGTTGTGCACTATGGTGGTGAGTTTTATAGTGATGATGACTTGAAAAGTTGGGCTTTAGTTTCATCATTTGAAGCCTTAATGTCTCTGTTTCCTCCTCATCATCAGGCAAACATTGAAGGTTTTCCTTTTTCTGATTTGAACATCTATTTGTGGTGACTATGTGCACAAAACATATGTTCTTAGCTCTCCAATCTTTCTTTTGCAGTTCATTGCCCATAGTGTTTGCTGAAATTGTCCTCAGGCAACCACTTATTTGCAAAGTACCTGAAATTGAACCATATGAAACTTTGGGGTTTTGGTACTGTATATCTCATCAAATACAGGAAGCTATTGTTCTTTTCTCATAGCCTTTTCATATTATCTATAGTAGAACAATATAGATTTGGCTGCCCAGGCTAGTTCATACAAAATGGCTTTGAAGATATTCCCTCTCAATAACTACACTCCCCACTACAACAATATTTCTTTACAACAACTCCAACACTTATTAATCAAACACAAAAAACACAGTTTCATCTTTGTATCCTCACCTGATTAATATGTCAAGCTTTGCTCATAAGTATGTTTTTCTATTTTCTATCCTTTGTCCTAGATCATTGACATTGTTTGTAAAAATTAATGCAGTGAAATCCCATTGCAGAAGCATAGTTTTATATTGGTGAAAATTGTTAAGCAAGGATGCACCTCAGATAGCCATGTCTTACCATATGGTGCAAGATATATTTGATAAGCTCCATTGGTTGCAAAGCTTCATATGTTAGAATAACAAAGCTCCCTTCCTCTCTGCCCTATATCATTTACCTTGTCTATACATTTTCATACCAAGTTCATAGACGCAACTATGCTAAGCGATGAGGCTCCATTCAGCATTGTGAATGTAGCTTGTCATGGATGTCAAGATGAAATGAGGTCAACGGGTGATACACATGAATTGGAAACTAGGCAATTGGTGTTATGCATATCTGTAAGTGCCACTTTCCCTATCTTTTTTGTTTGAATGTTAATGATTGGTTATTCGGTTTATCATTCACTACAGGGATAGGTGGTGGTTTCTGAAGTAACAGGAAAAATTGTTTGTACAAGTGCACGATTTTATTAAATTTCATTTTTCTGATCATTAATGACCTAAGATAATATTGCAGGTGAGAGAAGTGCTAGTGTGTTAATAATGTTCAATCAGCCAGTGTGGTATCATTCCTGGCTGATTCTCCAAACAATTTGGGAGGCACTTAGCCATCTGATGACACGGGGCATTCAATCAGCCATTATTTTTACCAGTACTTGAGCTATTGGCGCCTTATTAGAGTCGGGTCAGTGTAAGGTAAGCAGGGACTTGTGCGCTGTGACAATAGATCTTGGCAGTTTACACTTCCCCTTCAGAGTTCTCACATTTTTTTTCCGGTTCATCATTGAGCTTTGAAACTAGTCAACTTACCGATTGTGCAGCCACATCTTTTATACTCATGGCCTGAAGTAGTAAAGCAGCACCCCAAAATATATAAAGGAAAATCTAATTACGGATTGTACATTGTATTTACATTTTTTATGCCATTCTCATACTATTTTTAAAATATTTTTCATGGGTATCATTTTCATAACTAAGATACATTATATTTATGCAAAATTTATCGCAACATGAAGAGTGATATTGATCTACAGCTTCATTTAAGCACACCCTGTACATGTGTTGATAATCTCTTTTAGATTCCTACAGCCCTGTAGTTGTTTCATTTCGTCACACCCTGAACATGAGTTAATTGTATCTTTTAGATTTCTATAGCCTATTGCTTCCATGCTTTAAAAACCTGAGATCCTAAAGATTTTCTAGCTGATTACTGAATAGGGAACAATACACATTTTATAGCCCATCCAGTGTCTACGCACCACAGGCTGAATTAATGCAGTAATCTTTTAATCGAAAGTAAGAATTCATATCAGAAGAGAACTATTAGTAGAGAAAGTTAATTACAAGTGAAACCAACAGTATACAAAAATTCATGTATGTTTAGGAACATTATGAAATGAAGTCCAACAAGGTGCCCGGCTAAAATTAACACTGAATTGTCTATTTTCACATGCGAACAAGAGCTTCAAAGTAGAAGCTGAAATTGTTGAAGAGAATTGAGTAGTGAGTAGAGACATTTATAGTCAATCACAGTCCAGAATATAGCAACGCAGGATTTGTTTGCTGGATTAAAGATTCATAGCAATGTACGTTTCCCTTGTTACCTGAGATGTGGAGTGTTGCTTGATTGTGGAGTCACCATTTTATCTTGAAGGAGCTAGTGGACTGTTTGAATTTATTGTGAAAAGACAAAGAAAATGGGCACATGGTTATAGTAATTGTTGAAGTTACGAAACTTCTTCTTGAAATGATGCAGACAAAAGACTAGCAGGACATGAGTATGCAGATATCTCAGGTGATTTAGGAATGGATGCTAGGATGTAAGTCTTGCTTTGGAGTTAACTGTGTTGTTTGACACGCCTGGAAATTGTAAACATCTCAGTTTTGAAATATAGTAAAGAAAGAACTTGGAGAGGATTATTTTTGTAGCAACTAATTCTAACTTTAAGGGCTGCCTATTATTTCATTCATTTTGCTTTCTTACATGGTGCTGGAGATGTTAATGTAATTTCAACTGCTTGAGTTGCCCCTTTTCAGTTTAGCAAATGGTAAATGTAGCACTAGAACATGACAGTTCCTTCATTTAGGAACTGTCAGCCTCTATACAAGATGCAACCTTAAGAACCATTGATTTGGTTATAGGTAAATCATGTGGCACTTTACATGTTTTTTTTTTCTCTAGTGAAACCTTTAAGGTCCCTAACACTTCTTTTTAGTTGTGTAGCAAATTGAGTTATTTTTTGCTTTCTTGATTTGATAAATAATGATTTTGGTGCATTGTGACAAACATGGTCAGAGCGGGGGCTACGCAATGATATAAAAGTTATTTTTGGGTGTTAAGATTTAAAAATTTTAAAAATTAAAAAAAATTAAAAAAAAAAAAAAAGATGTAATGGAAAATCTCTACACCCATTACCCTGAGCTAAAAATAATATAACTGCACAGCATTGAGAGTAGTTTGTAGAAAATTAGTGTTTGATTAAATGTAATATGGTTTATTTAGCAAGTTGGTCTGGTGGAGTGCCTATCAGGAAAGATGTTCAACATGAAGTAAAGGGGGAACCACCTATAACCTGAGCATGATTGTGAAGATGAAAACTTGGTCAAACGTAGTGAGGTTTATCCATCAAGTTGGCCATCTAGTGTGCCTATTAAGGAAATTGTGGGGTGCATCAGCATAGAGAAAAAGAACCAGGAATTGTTGTTTGTGTATATTCTCTTTTTCTTTTTTTTTCTCCATATAAAAGTTCATTCAAGGGAAATGGTTTCAGAAAGACATTGTACATGAGGTCAAAGAAAAACATGATTATTGTAGTGTAATTGAATATGGTTTAGGATCAGTTAATATTGTATGGGTTTTTATGGAGTTTCTTTATTTTGATTGTTTGGAATATTGTGACATAAATCTTATGTTTTCTCTTAGGCATGCAATGTGGATTGATGATGATCAAGATAATGAATCCTAGAAAGAAATCAATGACAAAGATTATGTGGTTGGGGTATACAAGATTGAGGACATTAGTGACAAAGAAGATGGGACTAAGCATAAGGAGTTATCAAAAAAGAGGACTGGACTAAGAATAAGGCAGATGAAGAAGTGGAAGTAGACAATGATGAGAAGATTTTTTGTAGAGCTGAACAGAACAGGGTGATTGACATACACAGAAGAAGACAGAATTTAAAGACGAAGGATGAGGTGAAATTCCTTTATTACTTGCATGATCATCGTTTTCAATCTGTGTTTATTTCTGCTTTGTTCCTATTATTTCTGGTTACCTTTAATATTTCTATCCTGGATCAATCTTTTGAATCCAATTGTGTTTAGATTAATGATTATAGTTGATAAAACTATATTAACATTTTTATTGATTTATTGAATTTTTTCGTGTTTGTGCATCAGGGATCATGAAGTTTAGTTACAAGTACAGTTTTTTAATTAATGATGATGGAGAGGGATATAAAGCCTCTGTTATTCAAGTTTGGGGTGACTTTAACTCCCTTTTTTAGGATTTATTTGACTCTCCCCTTAGAACCAGCAGGATCAATCCCTCCCTGCCGCTTTCTTTGCCACTCTTTGGGTTTGTGTTCTTTCCTTGAAATGGATACAATCATTATAAAATAGAGATGAAAATGATTTCCAGTCATAGTACGTGGTTTTTTTTAACACCCTGTTTGATGCAGGAATTTAGGAGGTGTGGGCTTACAGTTGCAGCAGTAGGAATACTAAAGACAATTGACAATAATGACATTCCAGTACTCCTCAAGGCATACACAACTCTAAAATCTAATGGTCATGTATATCTCCTGATACAAAACCATGATTTGATATTGAGGCTCTTATATTGGATATCATCCTCTTCCTAGTGTAGGTTATAAATTATCCTTTGGTCACAATGCTGCTGTCCAGAGGCTCAAGAAATAATTCATGCAACCCATGTTCAATCATAAGGTATTAAGAATGATTCCAGTGTTGTCACGTTAATGGGCTGCTACAGTGGTAAGCTTCGTTCATTTAAAGAGCTATTTTAACATAACAAAGAGTTAACACTTGAGAAATTATTGGATTGATCTGTACATGTACTTCCTGTTGAAAAGAAAGTTCTTGATGGTTGAGTTGAAATCTTGTATTGATTGTGTATCTTAAACAATTAATTATGAGTCAGAGCTTTGTATACTCTCAAAATAGAGGATAAATTTAGTGAATAGCCAATTGGCCATCATTTTTTGTTACAAAATCTGCAGAGGAAAAAGGGTAATCAGAAAAGATTCATGGCCAACATACATTGTTAGATATTTTTTATGGGCACAGTGGTACTAGAAGTTGCCGTAGAGCTCATGTTTAGTACTACAAAATAATTTTACCTCTAAATCTTAACAAAATGGTCTTCTGCTATTTGTTTTATCCTCTTGTACCTACATTCTGTTTATCATTGCAAGCTGAACTCAAAACTATATTCCTTCTGGGTAAGCATATCTTGCTTAAGAGAGAGTGGTCATATGGCACCATAATTAGGACAACAGGTGGTGTTAGTGGCACACTTGAGACTGTCCTATACTAAATATGCTTTCTGTGCCATTAATAAGTTTTAAGATTTAGCCTACGTAGTAGTCTTCACCCTGCAAACAGCTCCAATTTGTTTCTTTGATAATTATTTGTTTCTGCATCTCAAGAGTTTATTCATTCGGAGTAGCGGAAGCTCAGGAAGGACTTCAGTGGTTTATAAGGTAATGCAATTAGAGTTAAAATTTGAGATTTTTGAGATCCCAAATTTAAAGTGGACTGGGCTATGTGATATTTTAAGTTTCTACACAATGATAATTTTTGGATTTGAAATTTGTGTGAGAGATTAGTCTTCACTGTAGGAAATTTGGAGGACTACCCCCAAAGTTGTTTAGGCTGGACTTCCTAAAATCATTGACAGTGTCACATTAATTGGAACTCTGGTACTTTCTATGCTTCAAATGATTTTCAAGTAGGTCACTTCTAGCTCATCTCAAGATAATTTCAATCTGGTTGTCCCTTATGATTCAGATCAAAGACAGGTCCTCTAGATTTTACAAATCAGATTAACACCAAAAACTTGCAATAGATGATGAAGAAAGATCAAGATCAATCTCAAAGATAAAACCCCATCTAGGTGGTCACAGATTAACACTACTAGTTATGGTACATGATATAATTTTCCCTTAACTTGTGTTTTGTTTGGTCAATTGACAAATGCATCCTTATTTTTGCTCCTTATTGTGCTTCAGAAGTAAATAAATTGCTGTTTTTCTATTCATTTTGATATTTGTTAATGTAGATCAATTTGGAATAAGATTAGGTAAAAGATTCCAGTTGTTGATCGATGATGTTTGGTTTGGATTTGTATTGCTATTCCTAAGCATTCCTTCATTTGTTGGCTAACGTTCATGGATAGAATTCTCCCTCATGACAGGGTTGCTAAATGGGGATCTCGTTTGTGTGTACTGCAAATGAAAGCTGGCGTCCATGTTGGGCTGCGTAAGATGGGTATCTGTCTCAAATATAACGGTTAGTTTATTAAAAATTAGATGTTCTTACATTGTCCTATAATCTGATGTGGAAACTTATAGTTAGCCATGATTTATGGAAAACACGCATCATGTTGGAGAAACATGTTGGACTGCATAAATCGCCCAAAAATCATGTTGGAGATATAAAGTTTCCTGGAATTAAAAATTAATGTTGTTTGTAGTTTCCTTGTATTTTAAACTTACTTATTTTTTGGGTCATTTTCTTGCATGTTATCTATAGTGTGCATGTTAGACAAGTGTCAGGCTGCTGTTTAAGTCTAAAGAGATATTCATGTATTTGGAGAAGTCTAAAATCAGTATAGGAGGAAAATTTAGAGTTCCTTCCTCTGTCCCTTGTCCTATAAATTGATGGGCAAATGATAAGCCTTTGTTTGCTTGTTTTGCAGATCCCAATTACATGATCTGTGTTGTTCTGAGCAATGCATCTGAAATGTGTACTCAACCCTCCTTGCACACAGGGCTATTCATGGTTTAGTGGCAAGGTATATGGATTCACAGTTGAGCCTATTAATGGGAGACATGCTTACGTTCCATTCCATGTAAGTTTCTTCTTGGTTTGAAATTTTTTATCTTCCTCATTCATGTCTAGCTGTCTCTGTGAGCTATATGTATGTGTTTGTGGGTTTGCGCATGTATATACCCTTTGTGTACCCTTTGTGTGAGATTATGCTTCTTGCTACATTATACATGTCCACAATGGCCAATTGAACAAATGTCCATTCAACCTTTAAATATCTAGCCTGCTTTACACAGCTTGTTACACCTATTGATTTGGAAACATGATCAATGAACCTGCAAGCAAGTTTTTATTTAAAATTTCATTTAATGATAGATGAGTTCATTCAACTGGGGCAGGAGCATATTGGTTTTATGATTGGCAACTAGCCATTAATGTAATATGGACTCATTTGCTCATTTTGTGCATGCAGCGTGCAATTGAGAAATAGTGAGAAACAAAATGAGGTCATGATAAGTGACATGATGTGGGCAAAACTATACAGTCTTCAACCAATCAGTCCAGTATCTTGAAGACTTGTGCCATACAGATGTCCCTGATCGGGGATAGAAAAGAAGGGATGTACCACAAATTTTATTAATAAATAGGCAGAACCATTTGGGAGCAACAAGACCTAAGCATATATGAGTTCCTAAAGATGTCACAAGGAAATAGTGAGGAAGAGCCGCTAACTCTTAGATTGGAACAACCATATTGGAAGAAAAAATGGCTGAATAAAGTGACTAGCAGCACTGTCCAATTATGTCAAGTATGTCCTCTGAAATCTTGTGGTTTGCTCTAGCATTGCTGATTCATAAGATTTTTGTGTGAGATTGTCCTATGTAGATGGGGCCTACTTGAGCTTCTTGACACAATACTTTTGAAAAGAACCACAATACATTATTTTGAATATATAAGAAATCTGAGTTTGCGTGCTTATCTTTTGAAAAAAGGCCTTGAGCATCCGTATATACCTTGGAAAATTTTGTCATTTTCTAGTGCTTGCTCTATAAAACCTTTTCTTTTAATTATTGACTGTTTCCCGTTAACAAATATGCCTCTTCCAAGAGAAAGCCCCATTCCTTTGCTCTGAAGGCTACAAAAGCAATTCCATCTGTTAAGACTCCGATAAATAATGATACAAGTCAACCTCCTTATCCTTAGAGCCATTCCCAATATGTATATTGTCACAAAGCAGATATTTACCCCAAAATTTCAGAATATGGATCACTTGCTTAAGTTGTGATGAAACCTCTTCCAATGTCACTCACAGCTTTAGCCTTTAGGTGATACTCTAGTCTAGTATCAATGATCTTTTGTCATACAACCCTTAAATTTGCAACAGATTGCTGACAAACCATGAGATTCTCTAATTGATTATGTGGCGCATTCTGAATGGACTGTTCTTTTTTTCCTTTCTGGGATTTATTCAAAGCAGGTGGCTTTTAACAAGAAGGAATGTTGTTTTAGCAAGGAGTTTTGTATGCTGGTCCATCTAGATCTTGGCCTCCAAGGTGTCCACTCCCGTTACCAAATTTTAGTTTATTTAGTCAATTTAATATTGGCTCATTTTAGTTTTTTTTTTCTTCTAAAAAGAAAAATATTTTTTCTCCCTCATATACTCTTGGGTTGGACTATGCATCAGTAAAAGATGCAAAAATTTTAGTTTGTTTACACACATCAACTCTAATCAATCTCTTCAGGATTTATAGCCACCCCAACATTTTGACTCTTTGAGACCAAAGCTTTTCTTGTTGATGATGATAAGTGTTCTAGGAGTACAATAAATGTGAGCTCCATTTTCTTACCTGATAGTAATTAAATTTATGGTAGGACTTATTATTCTTGTGGAATACTATAAATGCATGCTCCTTTCTCTTATCTGATAGTGATTAAATTTATGGTAGGGTCTGTTGGGGAGATAAACACCTTGGGAAGCTTCTTTGAGTAATTAATATAACATATAGAGACACACTTTTACCCAAAAGGCCTAAGCCCCAATGGGTATGTGCTCAATTATGTTATATTAACCACTCATTCTTTTCATCTTTATTCAATGTGGGACTTCACTCACACGTGTAACCCAACAATCTCCCCCTCACGTGTGAGTCTCTACCACTCTATGGGCTTCAAGACTTCTCTGTGGGCCATGAATAAGTCCTACTCGCTCCTCCTTGCCTAATGGACTTTTATCTTCATCAGCGCGTCATCCATGGGTCTCTCGTACGTCATCCATGGGAACCACGTGTCAACCCTACACGCACATCCATGGGAACCCCGCACGTTCATGTCCATGGGAACCTCGCACCATACCATTATTTAGCACCACGTGAGTCTCTGCCTCTCTGTGAGTTTTGAACAAGTCCTACTCACTCCCCTTTGACTAATGGGCTTTTCACTTCATCAATGCGTCATCCATGAGTCTCCCGTACGCCATCCATGGGAACCACGTGTCAACCCTGCACGCACATCCATGGGAACTCCGCACGTCCATGTCCATGGGAACCTCGCACCATACCATTATTTAGCACCACGTGAGTCTCTACCTCTCTGTGAGTTTTGAACAAGTCCTACTCACTCCCCCTTGACTAATGGGCTTTTCACTTCATCAATGCGTCATCCATGAGTCTCTCGTACGCCATCCATGGGAACCATGTGTCAACCCTGCATGCACATCCATGGGAACTCCGCACGTCCATATCCATGGGAACCTCGCATCTCATCATTGTTTAGCACCATTTGCAATATTCCTTTGTTGGGCCTTTCTTTTCTCCAGGATTTTTGTGTGTGGGCCATTAAGGCTTTCTCTGTCCCCGCTGGGTAGGGACCATGAACACCTCACCACCTTCGCCGCACACCACCATGGGCTCTGATACCACTTGTTGGGGAGATAAACACCTTGGGAAGCTTCTTTGAGTAATTAATATAACATATAGAGACACACTTTTACCCAAAAGGCCTAAGCCCCAATGGGTATGTGCTCAATTATGTTATATTAACCACTCATTCTTTTCATCTTTATTCAATGTGGGACTTCACTCACACGTGTAACCCAACAGGGTCTACTATTCACGAGTGATGGGAAGTTCCAAGAGTACTAAATAGGGTAAATTGCAAATTACACTCCTAAAGTTTGAGAGTGTTTGGATTATACACCATAAAATTTCAAAATTTAAGGGGATAAAATTCAAACACCTCCATACACTTCGTCTATTTGTTTCAAAAACTAACCTAGAGTGAGCTTTCTATTGTCTTTATAAGTCATTCGACTTCACCTTTAGAGATATTTTAAGATAATGGGTCTATTGTGAGGTCTCTCTCATCTAATTATTTTGCTACAAAGTTACAGTTCTCTCTCTCCCACATTTTTTTATGAGATTGAAAAATTGCAATTGATGAAAGGCATTAGAAGGTTTTTTTTTTTTTTTTTTTTTAATAAATGTGATTGACAAATTGTAATTGATGAAAGGCATTAAAAGGTTGTTTTTAAATCGTAATATGTCTGACACACCCACCTACCTCAACTTGTAATGATACTTTAATGGATTAATTGTTCTAATATGAAGTTGGATTTGTCTAAACGGGATGCTATACTGAATTTTTATGGTCTTTCAAAGGATAATCAATTCTTTGAAGCGGTCCAATTTGAGACAAAAAGTAATACCATCCCCCCTTTTTTTTCCTCACCATCCATTAGCATCATTCCTTTGCTTATAAATTTTTTTTATTTTTTGGATGATAATTTAATAGTTGGGGGTTAGGGATTTGAACCTTAAATGTCTCTTTTGGAAACATAAGAATATGTCAACCAATTGAGTTAGAAGACTCTTGGCCTTTGTTTGTAACCCGGCCCTCAATTTGTAGTCCAATAAATCTATGCCACATTGTGATTATATTCCCCTTACCTTTTTGTTTTAAACAAGGCCCATTTACCCATGACCTTGACAAAATTTTCTTAACAATATTCAAGGAAATATGTTAAACAACACATATCACATTAATTAATCTTCCTATTAAGTCTGTTTGCAATAGAAAACTAGAAGGAAACTTTTTTTTTTAATTGCCAATTTAAAAAGTCCTTTTCCAACCCGAAATATAAAAAGTAAAAAAGAACCTAATTTTATTTATTTGTGGTCTTTATAAAAGAAAATATATAAATAAAATTATCAGAGAGTCGGAAATTAAATTAGACTCAGGTTAAACAGGCCCAAGTTCAGCCCAAGGCCCATTCCCAGCCCTCTTTGCTATGGTCCTATGGAGTTAGTATCAATTAATATGGGCTTTTGAAAGGGAGATGACTGTGGACTTCTTTCACAATGCAAATGGCAATGGCATTGGAGGTGTTATTGGAACTGCTTTGGCGCATCATGCGAGTAAGAATACTTTCATGCTTATTAAGTTTCGTTTTTTATACCTGTCTTGTTAAAACTAAAAATAGAAATTAATTATGGATTGAATGAATAGCTGCCCCTTGATTATATATAGTTCCTCTCTCTGTCTTTTTGAGGATAAGTTATTTTCATAGTTTAATTATCTAAAAGCAGTCTTTAGCCAATTCTCTGTCTCATTGAAATAAAATGCTCTGTTGATCATCATCTTCAATCTTCTAATTTTGATCTCTGTTCTTCGTCTCATTTACTTATTGGTAAAAACTTTGGCGGCTTGCTTGAAGGATACATGCGAACTGCCTGAAGATGAATAGAACCTTAATAAGTAGTCTTCAATTTCTTGAAGCAATGATCATATGGAAAACGATGATATTACATTTTGTGACTTTGTGAGATTACAATTGCACTAGCAACATTTTGGGCATTGGACAAACCTGGACCCATGTATCATAATATATTTCACGACCTAAATGCAAAGGATATATTTTTTTGAGCGTTCAAAATTGATGTTTCCTAGTTTAAATAGTCACACTAGTCTCTCTCTCAAAAAAAAAAAAAAAAAAAAAAAAGTCATACTAATCCATTAATTACTCATAATTAATCAACCATGCATTACTAAGATATGTTCAACATAATATCTTGTATCAAAAAAAAGAAAGATATGTTCAACATAATCAATAGCATTTCTTCAATGAATCAAACAAGCAGGGACGGAATCAGGACTCAAACTTAGGGGGGGCGGCCAAATTCTTTTGTTTGAGGATTTTAGAAATTGGAATATCAATTCTAGAGAAGGCAAGGTGACAATATCATTATTGGTTTTTCATTTTTTTTTTTTTTTTTGTTGAAAAAACTATACTTTTCCATAATCTACAAAACAAATTAAAGTCATAGTAACTATAGGAATTTATTATAGTTTTAAAAACTAGATTGGACAAAGAATCGAAAATGAGTAGTTCTTGGTTTTTCGGTCAAAATGGTGACATCATAACTATTATAATTATGTATTTAACATTATAAATACATAAAAATTTGGCTTTATTCTTTTCATATTATTCTATACCCAACCTTTTATAATGCTATATATTAATAACTACAGTTCAAAGTTTAAACCCATATCAACTACTAAATCAATATATCTGCTAAAATATTGGCTAATTAATATTAATATATATATAAAAGCAGAGACCTCATGTGAGAGTGCATGAGGTCCTGTCACATGGCACTCTAATATTGCATTTAGCTTTTTTTTTACCTTTCTTCATTAAGTCTTTTTTATTGTTACCCAATAGATCATAATAATTTATTTTTACTATCATATAAATTTAGCATTTTTTACCTTTTTTTTTTATTAAGTTTTTTTTTTTTTTTTTTTTTACTGTTATCCAATAGATCATAGTAACTTTTTTATACTATTATATAAAATATGGGTTGTTCTTGACAATTAGACCAATTAGACCAAAAGTTATTCACTATAAAATAGACTACCTTTTAAAAGTAGACCAAATCTTATGAAAAACTCAAGCCCAGTTCTTACCTTACATATTATGACCCAAGTTTGACCATTCCAACGTGTAAATCAAAGCAAAAACTCTTACCCTCTTACAAACTCTCCTCTTCCTCCCCCACGTATAAATGATACTTCTACAAAATTTCATTCTCATGAAATCATGTCTCCATTTTCCCCCAATTTCAATTCATTATGCTTTTGTCTATTAATAATGTTCTATGCAATTTATGCAGACAAATTCTCTGTCATCGACTAGTGCAACAAAAATAAATATAAATTTTGAGATCCCTGAGGTTGCTGAAATAATTGACAAGTGTATATTTCTAAAATTTATAATAAAAAAAAGTCTAATAAATAGCATATACTATCTCACAAAATGCCATTAACTTAATATTTTCTTTTAAAAAATTCAGGAATGGTAAAAAAACATGATCCCATACAAGAAATACCAAAAATACATGCAAAATAATTTTCATAGGAGGATTTATCTTTAAATAATATGAAATAGTAAAGATAAAATGTATTGAATGAGATCCTACGAAATAGGTTTGTTAATCATTTCAAATTATACTCATCATTTACGTAAAAAAATAATAATACATCATATTATTTACATTAAAAAAATAATACATATTAATTTTAAAGTTCATTGCAAGATGTGAATTGCTAGGGTATTGCAATAATAAGTAACATCGATACAACAATGGGTTGATATTACATTTTGTGCGTACTTTGTGAAAGGAATGTCAAACCACAAGTAGGATCATTTTGGTGTGCAAAATGTGAAACAAAAATAAATATTTCTATCCCAAAGTTAGAGGCACTCACATTAACTACATACTTTCCAAATATTTATAATATATTTATCTCACTATAACTACTATATATATACAATTGCAAACTACTTCAAATACAGTTTTTAAATTGAAGTTTTTGATGCAACTAACAAAAAAAATTTTGTGATATTTGATCGAGATGTTGAGAAAATCCTAAATAAATCTACAAGTGATCTTGCTAAAAAATAAGCTGAGGTACAACTTATTTAAATTATTGTAAAAATATTGATATTGGAGAAGGAATCCCATGTGATTTGAAAAAAAAAAATTAGGAAAAAAATGGATTTCTCTACTTCATTTGAATGAATTCAATCTAAAGGATGGTTTTGAAAATTACATAATTGCTAAGATTTTTGATGCACCTTCAAATGATAAAAAGGCATGGAAGAAAAAAAATACACAATTCAAAATTCTATATTAATTCTTTTTGCTGCACTATTCCAAAATTAACAAAAATAAAAACATTTACAAAAAACTGTCACATCATTGAAATTTAATATAAATGCAAATACCTATGAAAAATCTTAGTGACAAGTCCAAATTTTGTAAGATCCAATCAAAAATCTCTCAGTGCCAATTCATTAGTGATTAACACAAATGATGCAACAAAAGAAAAAAAAATGATAAAAGCTCAAAAATTGAACAAATATGGACGAACTAAACTTCAAACGTTGAAGATGGAGAAACTAATGATGATAACAAGCGTCACCATACCACAATAACAAAGCATTGAAGATCAAAGAAAAGAAAAAGATTTCGTAATGAAGCTTTTTATTACATCACAAAATAAAAATCTATAATATAGAATGAATTAATATGCTTTTATCAACTTTTATTATACAATATTACTCCAAGTTGTTTTAATTATCGCTCATTACTTGAACAAAATAATTATAATAGATATATGTGTGCAATTTATAATTGTTAGTTTTTATGATGAACTCATTACTAACAAAATTTTATAATAAATATGCTATAATATATGTATAATTTTTTCTAAAAAGAAATTTACATAAAACATTACATCATTATCTGTGCATCGCAAGGAAAACTTACTAGTTAATAGAATAAGAGGAGAGATATTTCAAAAGTTGCATAGCCAAAAATCTAATGATAATGACGGACAGCTCTCAAGCAATGAAGCAATCAAATGATAAGGGGTAAGTCTATCTTTTCTTTCAAAAAAAAATATGATTAGGGGCAAGTTATACACTTATACTAAATAAATACATAATAAATGTTTTTCATTAGTTTTTTTTTTTCTTTTCTTTTTTGAGAATCGTTTTCCATCAAATTAGTAACAGCCACAAATAAACCTTTTTGCATCATTTTATTTTCCTTTTTAATTGCTTATCACATATACAGATAAAGACAAGTCTAAACATCACAAAGCCCACAACAACTTTAAAAAAAAATACTAGTAAAATAGAGAGAACTTTAGAGAACTCATCAAAGCAGACACAATAATCACACAAAGAGAGAGAGAGAGAGAGAAGAGGGGGGAAAGATCAGATCAGAGAAGACAGTGATCAAGAAACCATACCTGAACCAATTGTGGAGTCACCAATGGACCCAAGGAAGAAGGCTGGAGCGTTTGTAATTTATTTGGTTAGTGATTTGTGATTTGTACACTACAAGAAAATGTATTTTTAGTGACGAAAATTTTCGTCACTAAAAGTCCAGTTTTTCGTCACTAAGAACTTTTAGTGACGAAATTGGACTTTTAGTGACGAAATTTGTTTCGTCGCTGTAGCCCCGTCGCTAAAAGTCCTGGCGACTTTTAGCGACGAAAAATTTCGTCACTAAAAGTCCAATTCGGTAATAAAAAAAAAAACTTTTAGCGACGAAAGCGTTTCGTCGCTAAATGTTTTCCTCGCTAAAAACAGTATTTAGTGACGAAAATATTTCGTCACTAAAACCATTTCAGTTTATTAAATTATATTTAGCGACGAAAAATTTCGTCACTAAAACTATTTTCAAGTACATATAGTGACGAAAATATTCGTCACTAAAACTATTTCTAAGAGAAATCCATGCACATATAGTGACGAAAATTTTCGTCACTAAAACCATTTCTTACAAAATTCCACTGCATTTAGTGACGAAATATTTCTTACATCTAAGTATTAATCTAATCATTTGACAATATAATATAATAAATATTGGATAATAATAATATACGCATAAATAATTTACCAGCCAGTCCTTATTGGTCCATCTGCCTTCAATGAGTCCAGTCCATTGCTCAAGTGTGACATTCTTTGGCGGGTGGCTTTTTGCATAGTCTTCATCATGAGATTGTACAAGTTTCTTATAAGTCTGATACAACTTGTTAGAGCCGCTACTCAATAATCTTCCACATTTTGTATTTACCGTTTTCGTTACTAAGTTAGAATCTCCTTCAAGCTCAAACTGATCCTGTAAAATGAAGTATATATGTATTATAAAAAAATTATTATATGAATTAATATACTTAGTAACAACAAAGACGAGTTAAACGTTATTAATATAAATTTACCGCGATATTTTGAAGCACCACATCTCTAGTAGCAGCATCAACACTTTTCCAATTTTTTACGTTGTAACTGGGCAAATTACTTCGCACTTGTACGCCAATTTGATTGACAAGCTTGCACGCATTCTTCCCAACAGGAGCATCATACTCTGCAGCTATACGTACTGGTAGTTTACCACTTTTTTCAACAAGTGCCTGTACTGCTATACCACGTGTTGTTCCACGGGTATTTCTACTAGCAGATCCTATTTAAAAGTTATCAATGTTATAAAATTATACATTCTATGTACATTAAGTATAATCTCACTAGTAAAGACAAGGCGCAGTTGCAATTAAGTATGTTCTATGTAATTACCAGTCGTGCTAGTTAATGCGTCGGTAGCTTCCACACTCGAAGAACTTTGGACAGGAGGATTTGCTTCAAGAGGTGTTTCCGTAGATTGAACCGTAGATTGGACCGTAGATTGGACCACTGGGATAGATGCCTCCCCTCGCGAGCGTGTAAGTCGTCCTGGTGCCGTCTGTAACTAGAAACATACATATAATGGAACAATAAAGTCATTACAAATAAAAAAACAACAAAGTTATTATCTATTGTACCCTATGGAACATCTATTGTACCTTATGGATTAAAGAGTTAGATGACTCAACATCATTCTCATCGTCACCAATAGGTGGTACATAATCATCATCTACCACAACACTAGCTCTACTTCTTTTCCCTTTTGCACAATTGGACTGAGCAGAATCCTTTAGAGAAGTTGAGATGTGCTTCAATCCCAAAGCATCAATTATCTCTTGGTTTTGCCTCATTCTATCCAATCTTGCCATCTCATACCTCGGTATATTATGAGTGTATTTGGCCTTTTTGGGCATTTTTTGAAACTATGTATTGACATGAAAGATAAGTACAATTGCTACTAACTTAACATTATAGTCCACACTATTATCCATATCAAGCAATTTACAAGTGCAAAATTTGAACGCAATTGCTATTAACTCAACACAACAAATGACCACATTAATATCCATATCAAGTTCAAGATAAGCACAAAAGTAACGCAATAACAATTACTACTAACTTTACATATTATAGTCCATACCATTATCCATATCAAGCAATTCACAAATGCTAAATTTGAACACAATTGCTACTAACTCAACACAACAAATGACCACATCAATATCCATATCAAGTTTAAGATAAGCACAAAACATCTCAATAACAATTGCTACGTAGACAAGCATAAAACTTTAAGACAATCGCATAACATTTAAGACAATTATTATGAACTCTACATATCATAATCCATATCAAGATCAACATCAGGTATGTCATGCTCTTCATTTTGATTAGGATCTCTTGAAGTTTCACCTTTAGGAATAACCTCAGTTTCAACATCACCCATATAATACTCAATAATATTGTCTTCAACATTGATAGGGACAATATCAACAATTGCTTCTTGTTGGAATGCGTCACTATCTTCTGTATTATCATTGGATTCTCCGCCCCCGACTTCTGGGACATCAAACACTCCCCTATGTTGGATGCATTGCACAATTTTCCAAGGGTCACGCAATTTTGTATCTTGAAGGTAGAAAACTTGTTTCGCTTGACTAGGAAGTATAAAAGGGTCATTTTGATACCATCGACTTGTAACATCAATGCTCGTGCAGTGTGCATCAGTTCTTATCGTTCTCCTTCGACCATTGGTACTAGTATTATACCATTCACACTGGAACAAAACAACTTTATGGCGAAACATATACTCTAATTCCAAAATTTTGCACACATGACCATAGAAGTCGTGCATTTCTCCCTCATGGTCCCCTTCGGTACATACACCACTGTTTTGGGTTACACGACGATTGTCTAGGTCCCTTGTATGGAACTTTACACCATTGACCATACAAACGGTGTACTCCTTCACATATGGCTTAGGACCATTTGCTAATGACCATAACTGTTTAGTAGCTTCTGATGACTCGTTAACTTTCAATCTATTCATCTATAATGACATACAACAAATGATATCCTATTAGTAATAAGCAATGACGAATAAATTTAAATGTTTAAATTTATTAGTGTGATTAAATTTCAAATGTCTTACACGTTCTCTGAACCACTTGGGAAACTCTTGTCGTTGGATTTGAGTTATGACTTCTCCAGTAGGATTATGCAATGTGTTTTTGTGTTCGCTGTTAAAAATAAAGTGATTTATTTTCAGCTAAACATTGCAAATAATATTCAAAACTTGATTAAACAATATATGAATATAAAATCACATACTTTAAATAAGGCTCTAACTCAGGACTATTATACAGCAAGTACCAATGAGCAGTATCAAGCAATGCACGAGACAAGTCGCCATCATTCCGCCTACCACCTGTAGGTCGGGCAGTCTGTGAAAAAACTATCAATCCTTCGCTAGATTCACCAAAATCTTCATTTCTTTCTCTTCGGTTATGCACAGTTTCGATCCCATCAATATACAAAGACCAGTTGTTAATACATTCTTTAAGAATGTAAGCCTCTGCAATCAAACCTTCTGGTCGAGCTCGGTTGGAAACATATCTTTTCAATTTTCCAAGGTACCTACGAGGAATAAATACACATAGAATGTGATTTTATACCATGTGGAAAAAATGCAATTGATGAATGCATCGAAAGATCTAGTTACCTTTCAATTGGATACATCCACCGATATTGTACCGGGCCTCCTAGAATTGCTTCTCGAGGCAAGTGAACAGCAAGATGGACCATAACATCAAAGAATGCTGGAGGAAAGAATCTCTCAAGCTTGCATAGTATAAGAACTATACGTTCTTCTAGTTTCTCCAATTCACTTCGCTTTAAGGTCCTTGAGCATAAGTCTTGAAAGAAGTTGCCCAACTCAAACAATACAATACTAATGTCTTTATCTGCAAACCCCCGCAATCCAATTGGAAGAATTCGTTGTAGTAGCACATGACAGTCGTGACTTTTCAAACCAGATAATCTACCATTTTTTGCATTCACTGACCTTGATATGTTGGCTGCATAGCCATCCGGATACTTGACTGATTTCAAAAAGTTATAAAAACCATCCCTTTCATTGGGACTTAATGAAAAGAAAGCTCGAGGCTTGTCATATGATCCATCAAGACGTTGTTTCAAATGCAACGTGTGCCTGAAGTTCATATTTTGCAAGTCTATCCGAGCCTTGTCAGTGTCCTTGTTTTTCCCCTCAATGCCCAACAAAGTACCATAAGTACTCTCACTAATGTTTTTCTCCACATGCATGACATCAATGTTGTGCTTAAGCTTCTTATTTTTCCAATATGGAAGCTTATACAAAATACTTGCCTTTGACCAATTTGGCTCCCCAATAAGTTGTTTCTTCTTGTTACTTGGATGCTTTCCTAAAATTATATTTGGCATTCTATCTAGCTGCTCTTGTATCTTTTCCACTTGTAACTCTAAGGATCTCTTCCGTTTCTCTGGTAAACCATTATGCAACCGACTATGTCTCCAACGATGTTCCATAGGTAAATAAGCTCGATGGTTAATGAATCCAATTTTACTTTCTAAAGCTTCTGAATATGGTTGATCATTGCAAGTGTAACAAGAATGATAACCCTTTGTCCTCCACCCGGACACGTTACCAAATCCAGGATAGTCATGTATTGTCCACAACAAAGTTGCACGCATCTGAAAATGCTCTTTACTATAAGCATCATAAGTTTCTACACCTTCTTCCCACAACTCCTTCAACTCATCAACCAATGGTTTCAAGTAAATATCAATCTCATTCCCCGGTTGATGGGGACCAGGAATAAGCAAGGACAACATAAAATACGGCTCCTTCATAACCAACCAAGGCGGTAGATTATAAGGGATAAGTATGACAGGCCACATACTATAGTTGTTGTTCATATTCCCAAAAGGATTAAATCCATCTGTAGCCAACCCCAACCTTACATTGCGAGGTTCAATGGAAAAATCAGGATGTTGCAAATCAAACTCCTTCCACTCTTCACTATCAGCCGGATGCCTCATTATCCCATCATCTACACGTTTGTCTATATACCATCTCATGTCCTTAGCTCTTTGGCTTGACATGTACAATCTCCTTAGTCTCGGTGTCAACGGGAAGTAACGCAATACCTTGTGAGGAATCTTCTTACCTTGGGTACGTGTATCTTTGTACCTAGGCACCTCACACACCGGACATTTATCAAGGTTTTCATTTTCCTTCCAAAATAGTGCACAATCATTTTTGCATGCATCTATATGCTCATATGACATGCCCAAGTCACATAATATCTTCTTTGCTTCATAAGTTGACCTTGGAACCAAGTTACCTTTCGGTAAAACCTTTGTTAGCAATTCTAGCATCATATCAAGTCCCTTATTACTCAAGTTTGTCATTACTTTTACATTCAACATCTCAATAACAAACTTCAGGATACTATAATCAGTGCAACTCGGATACAACTCACGCTTTGCATCTTCCTCATGTTTGTCAAAATGACGTACCTCCTCATCTTCAGTTGCATTTCTTGGTTCCCCTCTAATTCGGTCATCTACCAAGGCATCGATACCATCCATATGATCACCATCCGACATTTCATTATCATGAATGTTCTCGTTCAATACACGAGCTTCTCCATGATGATACCAATTAATGTAAGATTGCATAATTCCGCTTGCTCCAACACAACAACCCACCACAAAACAAATTTCCAACATCACAAGTATATATAGAGTTTTATAAGTTTTTAAATAGAATATACTTACTTTGCTCAAACTAAGTTTACAACTTTTAGAAAAAATCCAAAGTTAACTTGTGTTCTTCACCTTGTTCCTCACAATTTCTTCAGCCACAAAAGAAAGAGCTGAAAATAAAAGAAAGATAGCTTTTAGTATGTAGGTTTGGAGCAATGCTTGGTTATATGGACAAGCAAGCAAATGCACATGCGTAAGCCAAAAAAACAAGCATGCAAGGGTACAACCAACACATAAAGTTCACACAAGAGGGCATAAAGCAAGCAAGGTAATAAGCACAAAGGAGGCAAAAGCATGCTTGTTGAGCTTGAGCTTGAGTATTTGGATGCAAACCTTGAGCTTGAGTATTTGGATGCAAACCTTGACTAGAGAATCAAGATCTATACCCTGCTCATGACACAAAACACAAAATCAAATCATAAACAAACTAATGATAGCAATAAGCACTCAAGCATGGCATCCAAACATGCAAATATGGCATAAGAAGCACAAACAAAGAATTTAGGCATATCTTAGCCAAGAATACCATGCTAACATCATCAAAGCAATAAAAACATGCTAGGGAATAAATACGCTTATACATCAATGAAAACAACTCTTAAAACAAAAAGTTCCATAGATTCCATAAATGAGGGCATTCTTAAGGCAAACTTACACAAAGCATGGGCTACAACCGCTATACCATTTGCTTACCACATGCCCTTAATTAAAAGAAAAAAAAAAAGATATCCATAACATATCTTTGAATCTTAATGAACATAAATGAAAACAAGAATCACCAGAAACAAGAAAATTCATTGGAAAAACTATAAGAATTTATTTTTTGTAATGATCAACATTCACCAAATTAGATAAATCACCACCAATGTTTAGAGACCACCCTCAAGCCATTAATATTAGAACATCAAAACTAGGTTAGTTTCATCGTATTACCAATGAAACTAATGTAACAAAATTTGCTTCTTTACTTATTACAATGAACAATATCACCATAATCACCAACAGTAATTACGTATTTACACATATTTGAAATCATATTTGTCATTGTTTCACAATACATAAGATTAAAAACTCGCATACCAATTCCACGGCTAGCTCCAGTAATCCAAACAACCTGAAAAGAACAACTAAACATATTATTTCAAGTACAAAAATAACACAAAAGTAAAAGATTTTTAGCTACAAAACCATATAATGTACGCCATATAAATACTAGGCAAGAAGTGCCTCACATTAATTCAAGTACGCTAACTTAACTAGAACAAGAATAATCATGCAAAAGAATTGATCTCCAACAGAATTACTAGTACTACACCACTAAAATATCAAACATTTAGACCTATAGTTCATACACACACACACACAAAACACCACATTTTCAAGTACGTAACCAGCTCCAATTTACATCATAACAATAATTTCAACTCATCACCTGGCTTGTGGTTGTTCCAATGGCTAACAAAACAATAGCCATCCCAATGCTAGCATAAAAAGATGTGTACAAACCCTTTTTAAAGAACACAAATCACAAATAATGGGAGTTAAAAAATTCAACAAAAGACACAGAAGTGACACTGACTAAGTCATCAATTCTTTCCTAACAACTTGCATTTCTTCAGACATCCAGTTGTCCATGTAGTGCCATAGGCTAGCACTAGATTTTTCTTTCCTATGCAATTATTGGTCGATGTTGCAAAATTCCTAGGGAAACTAAGTTTAACTTCTAATCTTAGTTTGAGTGGCGCCACCTCAAAGCTCCCTTTTAGTGATAAGTTTTTACAATATAGTCATACTTCTTAACCAAAACAAAAAAAAAAAAAAAAAAAAAAAAAAAAAAAAATCACTTCAACTCCAATAATTTGATAAACAGATTAGTTAACAGTCTAACATCTATAGTTAATAAATCCATTTATATTGATCTTAGGATATTTCTATCAGTTTATAGATTTGTGATGATCAAAATCACCCCACGAGCACCTTGCTCAAGTCCCATCTGTGAAATTTTTTCAATCTCTACCTAGTACCTACTTGAGAATAATGAGACTAAGAGATCTAACAGGATAAGCATTCTAAAGGATTTAGCAAATTCTGGAGAATTAAGTACCTTGAGTATTCCTGCAATAGATGAAGAAAAATTTCTACTTCAAGATCTTCAGTTGACAATTTCTACACTATAGTAACAGTGTAGGCACCTGAACAAAATGCTAGCATCAGAACAAACAGTTGGAATTTAAAACTAAGAAATCAATTTAAAAAGATAATTTAAAACTAACAAAATAAAATAAAAAAAAAAGAGAATTTAAAACTAACAAAATCAAAAAAATAAAAAATAAAAAAAAATAAAGACCTGAAGCGACGCTTAGACCCGTCGCTGGGAGCGTCGCCGGTGGGAGCCGGAGCGTCGCTGGAAGCGTCGCCGGTGCGCCGCTGAAGCGACGATTGGAGCGTCGCCGAAGTGGGCCGATGAGCACGCCGCCTACTGCGTCGAAGGAAGCGTCGCGAAGGTGGGCCACTGAAGCGACGCTTAGATCGAAACCGTCGCTGGTGAGTCGAAGGAAGCGTCGCGAAGGTGGGCCGCTGAAGTGACGCTCAGATCGTAACCGTCGCCGGTGAAGAGATCGAAGCGTCGTAAAGCTGAAGAGATCGAAGCGTCGCAAAGCTGAAGAGATCGAAGCATCGCGATGAGAAGCGTCGCCGTTGCTGGATTCGTCGACGGTGAAGGCGTCGCCGTTGCTGGATGCGTTGACGGTGAAGGCGTCGCCGTTGCTGGATGCGTCGCCGTTGCTGGAGGCGTCGCCGTTGCCGGACTGGGTTTGGCTCTCTCTTTTTTGACGGTGTGAGCTTTTTATTTGGTTGAAGGTAAGTATTTTTTTTGGCTGAAGGGGCTCTAATCGTTGGGAATATATATAGTGGGAAATAGCGACGAAATGGTTTCGTCGCTATTTCCCACTTCTAGTGACGAATCTCCATTTCGTCACTAAAGGTGGTCTTTAGCGACGAACTACTTTCGTCGCTACAGACCACTTCAGTGAATATTTATAGTGGGAAATAGCGACGAAACCATTTTCGTCGCTACAGACCACTTTTAGTGACGACTTTCTGTTTCGTCACTAAAAATACTGTATTTTGTTAAGAGTTTTAGTGACGAAATTTACATTTCGTCGCTGTAGCTTACTTTTAGTGACGAATTTTGATTTCGTCACTAAAAACATGTAAGTGCAATACTATTAGTATTTTTAGTGACGAATATTGTTCGTCACTAATTCTTCCTTATAGCGACGAAAGGATTTTCGTCACTAATACTATCCACACAATACCTACAGTGACGAAATATTTCGTCACTAAAAATTTTCACTTTTAGTGACGAAATATTTCGTCGCTATAAATGAATTAAATTTGCGCCAAAATTTCCCTCCATGGCGCCTATTTTTCAGATAGCAATAGTGACGAAATTTATTTTTCGTCGCTAAAAGTTATAATTTTTTTAACTTTTAGTGACGAAATTCATATTTCGTCACTAAAGCTGTATTTTTAGTGACGAAAAAAATTTCCTCACTAAATTTCGTCACTAAAAATACATTTTGTTGTAGTGGTAATTGTTTATTAGTATTTTGTTGTTGTTATAGACCAAATATGTTATTTGTTTGTTGGTAATTTGGGTTTGTCTAAAGGTTTTCATTATTATCTAGATTTGTGAATTGTTTGCTGGTGTTTTGGTTTACCTAAAGGTTTATCTTGGTGTTCTTAGAACAACTAGGCAAAAGGAACGGTCAAATAAATTCTTTTTTGGTTTTCATTTGTCAATTTGTAAAACTTTTGTGGGAGGGGGGCCAAGAATAAATATTAAGGGTCAAGATCTAAAATCTTGTGTAAATTTATATACTAATATATATTTTTTCACAAATTGAAGGGGCCATGCCCCCCTCCCAGCCCCATGATATGTCTGTCACTGCAAACAAGTAATAAACTTAAAAACCAAACCTATAATATATACATACTCACACATGAATATTAGCGTAGTGTTTCTCAAAAAAAAAAAAAAAAAGAATATTAGCGTAGCAGTATATTATATACACACACAAACGCTAGCGTAGTACGTGGTCTAAGGTTCTTTAAAAGAACCATTTATATTTCCATTCGTATGTTAGGAGTAGTAAATAATTTTTGTTGAACTTTTCCATAAATTGTACAAATTAGCAATTAGTTTAAAACTATATATATATATATATATATATAGTTACATAAATTGTAAGTTACATTTTATTTTCAATCAAGTTGGCTGGTTTAACCAACATAGTTATCCATTATTTTGAGCATTATTATTATTTCCATGAATATATCTCCCAAATCATATATTTTGTTTTACATCTATTTTTTGATAACTCTTCCATTACCATTCATTACATTCTTCATCTACTATCTCTTCTCCATCATTGTATATTGGTACAGTAATTTCTTTTGGTGGTTGGCTGAGCCTGTCTTCTAATCCCTCTGTTTATTATTCTGTGATTATCTGTTTGGGTTAGCCAGTTATATCTCAGTTATCTGCTTTCTCTGTATTCTGTGTTTAGCCCTAAAGTTTATTACAAATGTGTACTGTTGAGACAAGTAAGACCAGATCTGTGCTGTTTATCAACCTAGTTAGTCCCGGTGTACTGAGTGAATAGTCGTTTAGCCGGAGTGAGGTGTTGAGGCAAAAGTGAAGGACTATGGCAGCAAGAGGTTGTAGTTTGCACGTGATTAGGCGATCGTCTTATAGAACACCCTGTTTTAGATCTAAAGGATAGATCCAGTTTGTTGAGGATAACGGTAATTAGGTTGTGATTGATTAACTTAGGCTTGTAATCCAAAATCTTGAATAGGTTGTTTAGAAGTAACTCTACTACCAATCAGAGATCTTCCCTCCCAGAGATTCCACAACAAGCTGGAATTCTCAATTCCAAGTCTTATGAGTTATTAGATTTAGATTTAAAACTAGGAAATTGGAATATC